>VZRV01002353.1:0-329296 GCA_013398115.1 Falcunculus frontatus | reverse complement strand
AGGGGAAGGGGGGGGGGGGGGTTTGTGTGTTTTGGGGTTCTTTTTTCTAAAAAACTTTAGTTTAAGCTGTTCAAGAAAGAGCTAAGAAGTTACCGTTCCCAAGGCCTGGCTCAGTTTTACCCCTGTTGTTCTTGAATATGCTCAATTCAGAGCTCTGCCCTGTAGGTCAACCAGAACAAGGACCATAGAGTCACAGAAAGATTTGAGTTGGAAGAGACCTTAAAGATGATCTTGTTCCAACATGGGCAGAGACACCTTTCACTGGACCATGCTGCTCACACATGAGTAGCCTCTGCTTCCTGGTAAGGTGACCTGTAATCCTTGGAGTGTGCCAAAACTGAAGGAAGGTGACTGTAATAGGTGTCTGCTAGTCCTTCCTCATTCCTTTTCAGAAGTACCTTGCACTCTTTTTCTACTTCTATAAAAATGTTGTGACTTTGGTAGCAGTCTGGTGACTAAATTCAGCTGGTCTGGTTCCTTTGAGCCTTGAAGTCACTGTATCAGCATGGATTGATCTCCCTTTTAACCAAAAGCTGCCTGTGATATTGTCCCTGGTCCTGCTGAGGCACAATGATACCCTTATGAAGGATCATGAAATGAGGGAGGAGGGGAAAGTTACCTGAAATAATCCATCTGCATATACTGAACGCTGTGCTCAAAGCCTCTCTGTGCAGGTGTGAGTGTGTTGCTCTATAGTGAGGCACTGTTTGAAATTCTGAATAGGATCAAAGGAAACGGGTCTTTCTGGGTCGAAAAATGTTCTCCTGGCTAGGTAACTGTGCTTTTCATCTGAGGAAGAGAAAGGAGGTAAGGAGATGAAGCAATCATTCTGGGAATGAAACCCAAGGATTAGATCCTGAGAAATGTGGACAGTCCTAGGCACATCCAGAGCTGAACTACTTCCTATGACACCTGAAACTCCTTTAGGATTTGCCAGTTTCAAAAGCGGGAGATCTAAGACTCATCTAGTCAGGAAAGATCTTGTTATGTCTGGAAATGCAACCGCTCAATCATGCTTCTTGCAATGTATGATGCTGTATCTTCTCCTGGCTTGCTCGCTGGAGCTAAAGCCTGCTTTTCCAGTGGGTCAAAACTTTAGTGTAGCCAGTGCTCTAGACTGAGTGTTAGTGGTCTCTGTGGCAAGTCGTCAGGCTTAAAAGTATTTTTAAGGCAATTTCCATTTTCAGGCAAGGCCACTTATTGTCTGCTTTTTCCTTAAATTCAGTGTAGTGGGATGGTAACAAAACAGTGATGGTGAGTGAGTCTGCTCGTAGCTCTAAGCATGCATATATATATATTTATGTGTGTGTATATATATACACACACAACTTGAATATGTGCATGTATATATGCATATATAGGTGTTTTGAAGTGTAGGTGTAACAAGTGTAACTTGTGCACTGAAGGCATGAGTTCTGCAGTAAATTCAGCCCCTTACTACTGTCCTAATAGTTTTCATTCTGGGTAGTACCAGTGGTGTGAGATGGCAAAGTGAGAAGCCTGTCACTTGTGTATATGAGCTTAGCTCTGAGAAACTTGGATCAGGACTGAGATGCAGTTTCATCAGCCAAGTGAGGTTTTTCCTCTTGTCTTCCCCTTCCCTCCCTCTCCTTTGGTTAAGTTGGCCTGAGATGCAGCGCCCTCTCTGCTGATCGATGCTTTCTGTGGTGCACTGGTCTTCTGCCTTTTCTGACTTTAGGCCAGACTTTTCTGATTTAAAGCCAGATGGGCTTTAAATTTATGTTTGGGGAACTGGTAACAGGAGAACAGAGATACAAAGAAATACAGTGAAACTCTAGTATTTAATAGGTAAAATCAGAGAATAACCTGATTTGGAAGGGACCCACAAGGATCATTAAGTCCAGCTCTTATCCCTGCACAGGACAGCCCCAAGATATCACATCATGTGCCTCAGAATGTTCTCGAACTTTTTCAGGCTTGGTGCTGTGACCAAGTCCCTGGAGAGCCTGTGCCAGTGCTCAACCATCCTCTGGGTGAAAAACCTTTTCCTGATCTAACCTGATCTAAGCATCCCCCAACTCAGCTTCAGGCCATTGCCTTGAGTCCTGTCACTAGTCACCACAGAGAAGAGATTGATACCTGCCCCTTTGCTTCCCCTCATGAGGAAGTTGTGACTGCAATGAGGTGTCTCTTCAGTCTCCTCTTCTCCAGGCTGAACAGATTCAGTAACCTCAGCTGCTCCTCATAAGGCTTCCCCTCCAAGACCCTTCATCATCCTCATGGCTCTCCTTTGGACACTATCTAACATCTCAGTGTCTTTTTAATATTGGGGCACCCAAAACTGCACATAGTGCTCAAGATCAGGCTTCACCAGAGCAGAGCAGGACAATCCCCTCCCTTGCCCGGCTGGTGATGCTGTGCCTGATGCCCCCCAGGACAGGGTTGGCCCTCCTGGCTGCCAGGGCACTGCTGACTAATGTTCAGCTTGCCATGAACAGGACCCCCAGGTCCCTTTCCACAGTGCTGCTCTCCAGCCTCTCATTCCCTGGTCTACACCCACAACCAGGGTTGCCTCATCCCAGGTGCAGAATCCAGCATTTGCCCTTTTTAAACTTCATGCAGTTGGTGATTGCCCATCTCTCTAATTTGTTGATGTCTCTCTGCCCTCAGGGAGGTTAACAGCTCCTCTCAATTTACTGTCATTAACAAACTTAGTGTTCCTTTGAGTCCTGCATCCAAGTCATTAATGAAGATGTTGAGAAGCACAGGGCTGAGGACAGAGCCCTGCAGAACCCCACTAGTGACCAGATGCCAACTGTTGTCACCCCATTCACTATCAGCCTTTGTGCCCCGTCCATGAACCCAGTTGCTTACCCATTGCACGNCCAACTGTTGTCACCCCATTCACTATCAGCCTTTGTGCCCCATCCATGAACCCAGTTGCTTACCCATTGCACGATGTGTTTTTCTGGCTGTATGCTGGACACTTTGTCCAGAAGGATACTGTGAGAGACAGTATCAAAAGCTTCGCTGAAGTCCAAAAAGATTACATCTACTGGCTAAAATACACAGACCAAGACCAGCCCCTTAACACTGTTTTCTTGCAGCGCAGGAGAATCTGTTGTGCTGGGGCAGCATAACAGCATGCTTTTTGGGAATCTAACTTTAGCTCCTGTTGTCTGTAATGGAACCAAATCTCTTGGCTAGAAAAACAAAATGTCACCTAAAATGTGGGGTTTGGCTTTTTTCTTTTTTTTTTTTTTCCCTGTGACAGAATTTTCCATTCTGTTGCTTCTCTTTAAGCCTTTCAATACTTATGGAAAGTTTTCCCTAATCTCTGTTTCTTCAGCCCGATGAAAGATAGGAGGAAATCTGATCATTGGATGAAAGAGTCAGGAGAAAAACTGCTTCTTAACAGAGAAGGCAAGTAATGAGTCTTAACAAATATCTACTGTCTGGAGTTTGGGAGGAGTTTGTCTCAGGCAGTGACAGACTGTGTTCAGGCTAAAAGGTTTCTTGAAAGAGAAACCATTAAATGCAAATGACTGACTGGTATGCATCAGGTGGCCATGCTGCACACACTCTCACCACATGTCCCTGAGTGGAAAAATGGCAATGGAATATTTTAATTTTGCTATTGGATTTCTGGGAAGCTATGAAGTATTTTAATCTGTCAGGACCATGATAAAATATGGTGGTATGTGACTTGGAAAATATGTACCAGATGCATCACTTGGAGAGTAGAAAAGCATGAGCAGAGTGGCCACTGCTTAGTTTATTCCACATTATATGAAGAAAGAAAACTGGGTTTGAGGTTCCTTAATATCATGCTGGTTGATTTTCTTACTTGCCATGATCACGATGTGCTACCAAGGAAGTCAGAATTTATCAGCAGGAATTATTTTCTTCCCTCTCCTAAATTCTGACTGAGAACACTTTAGTATTTAACTCTGTCCTTAGGTTAGCTGGTGGGTTTTTTTGTACTAGTGTGATTATTGTTAAGGGACTGAAGAGTTTTGTTATCTTCCTGGCATATGGGTTGGAAATACTTTTTCTGCACTGAAGTTGAAGAAAATTAAACTAGTGTATGAAAATTGTCTGAAAACCTTATGAGACTTTGTTCTGGTTTTGGTTGAACAGTTTTGAGGTCTGTCTTCACTCTCTTGGCAAGGGTGAGGAAGAATTACTGTCTTGTACAGAACCTTATCCCTTCCCAGGAAGCCCAGGCACAGTGCTCCCAGGAGTGGCAGAAGGTCACTTAGCTTAGAGTATGTTTATCAACGCTTACAGTTGGCTTTCTTGATAATGCTGTTGATAGGTGCCATCCAGGTGGGTTAGGCTCTCTGGGAACTGTTGGTGTGTTTCTCTAATTATCTGTCTCAGCTGACTGGTTTTCCTGAAACACAGTTAATCAAAATCCAAACTTTTTTAGGTATAGTATTGTTTTGCTTCTACCTCTCCCATGTTACAAAATGCAGGGATTTTTCTTTTTTTTTCAATTTTCAAATCTTTGTTGTTGACATCAAAGCCTTTGCAGTAAACTATACGGTTAATTGCCAGTTTGAAGTCTGTCCCTTCAAAAGTTTAGGATATCAGTTTATTTTTTTAACGGGTACCGGTAACTTATGTTGTAGATCTTCTCTTCCAGCAAGCCTCATGGGGCGCATGAGCTACAGTGGGTGCTGGTGCAGAGAAGAGGGTCTAGTCCTGCATGACCACTGAAGAGGCCAAAATTTATCTAAACAGTGACTTTGGGAATAGAAGCACTTTTTGAAGGTGATGTCATAGGTAGCTATTTTTAGAGGAGATGATTATAAAAACATCTAAAATATATAGAGAATTCTAGATATAATCTGTATGTTGCAGAGGGCAGCTGGGTCCAGTAGCCCAACAAAGGTGATGCTGCCACAGCTTTTACCCCTGGTTCCAACCAGTGCTGGGGCTGTGTGTGTATTGGCAGTAAGGGAATGTGCATGCACTTATACACACTGCACACACCACCCTGCACGTGTACAACAGGCATGTATCTGCCTGACCATGCAGATCAACACAGGCAGGCACACAAATGGCTCCAGTGGCCTCATCCTGTTCCCCTCTTTGGCTGAACAAGGTGAAGCTCTCTTAGTGTGAAACATTAATATACAATTATCTCTCTCTCTCTCTCTCTCCATATACACACCCCATGTATTATATATTATCAATATATTAATTATATGTTGTGTCACTAATACATATTAACATACATATTAACTACTAACTATTATAGGATTATGGCAAATTATTACCATTAATTATTACTAATTATAATTAAATATATCATTATATATACACACATATATGTAACCCCATGGATCTCTCCAGAAGCAGGACTTAGGCATGTAGACTACCAGGTAGCTGTCCCTGCCCTCCCCAGTTTCTGCTACCTGGATGCAGAGGCTTACAGAACCCACAGCATCCCTGCAACTGCTGGTCCAGACCTCCACATACAGCTTGCCAGGACCCCATGAGTCTTTCTGATAGCCAAGTCCCCATGGTCTTGTCATTGGAGAGACACAGCAACAAGATGGGGGTCTCTGTTGACCTCCAAGCCCTAGCAGCTGGCTCGGATCCCACTGATCCTTCCATAGCCAGCTCCTCCAGTGGCCTCACTCTTGGAGACAGGCAGTCTGTTGGCTCCCAGGGTGCTTCACCTACCTACCAGCAAGCCATCCTTAATATTTGCTGGAGACTGCATGCTGACTTGCAGACCTGCTCTCCAGATGCTTGTAGCTGGAGCCCTGCACACATGTACACACACACACAGGGAATAGAGAGGTTCCCTCCCCTCAGGAAAACAGAGTTTATTGAGAAGACAGGACAGAAGGTGCAGTACTAGGCCAGACAAGTATCCTGAGAAGACACCTGCTGATATGTGATCAACCCTTTTGATTCCCTTATCCATTCTTTCTTGCTTGCCCTATCCCTCACAGAAACCTACAGTAAGTCCTGTGCAATGCGCCTGATAACCCCAGGCAGAGCCTGAAACATACTCTGGAGAGATGCTCCTGTTGTCCCTTCTTGACGGGTCAATGTCTGGGCAGTGGGGCTGACATTCTCCTGGGACTTGTAGAGATGGGCCTTTGATGGGCTGATGGTTCCTGGGATGAGCATGGGAGTAGCTGGGCAGGGGATTATTTGGGGTCCCCCATTGCCATTGTCCCTCTGTGTGTATGAGCTTTTTCCAAAAGCCTAAGGTTGGGAGTAGAATATGCACAACTCCTGGTCTGTTGGGCCAGGACAAGGCACTGCATGAGAAAGTACTTTTTCTTTGCTTCTGTCATGATCAGGTTAATTAAGAATAACTTTTGTATTCAAGATCCACAAGGATTTAGAGGGCTTAGAGAAGCCTGAAAGGAGAAGGGAAAAAGAAAGAAAGAAAAGGGGTTGAAGTGGGGGAAGCAGAAGGATGAACACATGACTGTATTAATTAAATTCTCTTTTTTTGGAAATACTGCAACAGCCTGAACACAAGAAATAGAACAGAAAGCACCACAACCTGGGCTGATCTGCACCTCCAGGAGACTTGTGCAAGGACTAAGCCTGTCCACATCCCAGAGCTCTTATGGGAGGCAGCTGCTCCTACATGCTCCTCACAGTTCATACCTCTCTTCGTCTCTGTATAGGGACTGATTCCCATCAAGACTGTCAGTGCTGTTGTATGAGCATATCAAAATAGAGAAATACAGCTTCTCTTGTAAGCCTGCATATGTCATGGAGCACCTTTTATGTTAGAATTTTCAAGATCCTCGTTAACACTTCATTCCTATAATGTTTGGCAGCAAATACATATTGCACAACTATTCAATTAGAAACCTTTAATGAATTTATAAGGCAAAATAATAAGACATTTCAGACAAATCAAATTTAAAATTTTGCTCATTGAAACATTCAGTCTTTGCAGATAAGATCACAGCATGGCTTCCCATCCTCTTTGGGTTGCTTGTTTCCATCCCTTCGTTAAATGGGAAATGCTAAATGAACAGCCACTAGTATTTTGTATTTTATTGAAAAGACACAACTTCACAGCAGTCTAGACCAAGCTAATTGTACTATGGCTTTTTAGAAGGCTAGCAGATTTCTGCATGGTTCTTAAATAGTTTCTTTATGTAGTACTTCAGAGTTAGATAAGGTGGGTGGAAAATGGAGGTGGGCAGAGAAGCCAAGAAGATAGGCAAAACAGGTTCTCACTATTTACTATTTTTCTTAAATGCTGCTACCATACTTACTTAGGATTATGAACCCTGAAAAATCCTGCTACAACTCCTTCTGCCCCATCTGGGAACTGTTACGCTTCATAGGCACTGGGAAAACATGTTAAATTTAAACTATGAAATACCTGAGGAGTGGTCTTCCCAGAAGAATGTGATTTATCCTGTTCAACTGGTATAAAAATTTTCAAGTGGCAAAACTATTGTCCCTAAAAAACTGGGACAAATTTAGGAAACTGTAAAAAGGAAGGCTTGCATACAACTTCTTTTTGTATTTTTCTTCTTTATCTAATTTCGTATGCAAATTTATAGGTGAGTGACATGCTCAAGTGCACTCTGGTTGGGATATTTTTCACCTTTTTTGGAAAACAGTATCTTCATATATAAGTGAAAAGACTGTTACATTTGTTCTGTTCGGGATTATTATTGGGAAGAAGAGAAAACGATTCATGGGAAGAACATATCAGAGCTAAGAATGGATTTGTCTATCAAAAATCATAAAGCTGTAAGATTATTCGCTAGTGTTAGCAGAATCCTGTAAGGAAATCAG
This sequence comes from Falcunculus frontatus, assembly GCA_013398115.1. Classification (NCBI taxonomy): domain Eukaryota; kingdom Metazoa; phylum Chordata; class Aves; order Passeriformes; genus Falcunculus; species Falcunculus frontatus. The sequence continues at coordinate 321,538 of VZRV01002353.1, read as the reverse complement.
CTGAACTCCCCTCTTCCTCTCTCTCCACTGTAAAGACTTAATCCTGTCTTCCATTGAAGCAATTTTTTCCAGCTATGGGGAGGTACTTCAGTATGGCAAAGCCGATAAACAAATGTATCGCACGAAAAAGATTATATCATTGAAAGACTTGGATAATTCTCTAAAGGGAAGAAGGAATGGTGGTGTGAGAAGGATAGATGGAAAAGGAAGCAGTTCAGTGAGCACCTACGTGCTGATGTAGCCTGGCCAGAGAGGTTCGGTGTGCGCACCCTTTGAGATCTGAACTAGAGCGTGCAACCAAGGAAGGATAATATCGATGCAAGAACTAAGAAGGGACCAGGTGTTAAATACACTTTAGGGCTCCCTTAATTTTATTGAAGGGCGTTTATTGCCCTCTAGTGTTTCTCGCTGCACAGCTACTGTCACTCGCGAGTGCGGTGCGCTGCATTAGAGGAACAGGAGGGAGTGTATCCTGATGAGGCTATAGCCAGAGCATTTGGTGGCATCGGGGGTACAAGGGATCGAGAAAAGTAACTTGTTTGCATTACTCTTCTTCACCAGTTATCATGGATGCGACTGTAAACAGAAACTGAGCATGAAGACAAATGCGAGGTGTGTCAAGCTTGCTGCAAGAAAGACCCCAAATTCTGGCTTTTGTGATGGGCTTATGGAAATTCATAGCAGCTAAGTGAGTGCAAGCTCTTAAATGCAATCAATCCTTCTTACAGCAACAGCTGAGTATGTACTGAAATGCAGAGCAAAACTATGTGGGGAAGTTCACTAAATAGATGCCTGGTTTAATTTGGCATCTAGCTGGCATCAAAAGCAGCTTTACTGCTTTTGCATCAAAAAGGTAAAGCAGGCAATGAGTTGATTTCACTGAAAATTCTATGTGACTGGAAAGTGGGGGATGTTACAAGGCCTTTCATTCTGCAGGACTGATTTAATTCAAGGTTTTCCGTATCCGGGTGAGTGATGTCTCCTGCATTTTCCTTGGCTTCTGCGTCCTCCCATCAAAGAGAGGACACAGTATGCAAACAGACTTACAAAAACTTCTTATGGGGCTGAAATAACAATATGCAAACCCTGAGATGTCCCCTATGCACGGAAATTCGAAGAGGTCTGAGCTGCTGAAGTGGATGATGAGGCTAGGCCCAGCTCAGTGCTGAGAACTGAAATTGTTTTTAGAGTGCTAGCAGAAACTGCATTGTGGTGTAGATCATGTGTTTTTCTTCCACCCACAGTCAAGCATTCCTTTAACAAGTGTTGCTCATTCATAATCTTGGAAAAAAATCCACGTGTGTGTGAGTACACATTAGGTGTTTTTTTGGGGACCTGCCACTTGAGATGTTGTGCTGTACTAGGAGATGTCTCATTCAGGCAAAAAGCTACATGCCCTGTTTCTTCTTTACCCCATTAATGCAATGGTAACCAGTTACAAGGGGACCTGGGGGGCACACTGCTAGCCCAGCTGTCTTTATCTGATGATACGTGTTTTGACTCTAAACACTGTGTTGCAGATCAAATTTTGTATATGATCAGAAAAAAACTTCTTCTTTGTCTTGTGGTTAAGGACAGTGGGTGGGGATCACAAAGATATGTCCAAAATGCCGGTTCAACACAAGCTTGAGGTTTAAAATCCAACAAGTGCATCAAATTCAGATACTTACTGGGTTTTGATCAAACTTCACTTAGGAAAAAGAAAATAAAATTGGGCCCTTGCATATCACCTCCCTCATTTGCTTTTAAATTACGGAATTGATACATGCCATCCTCCTGAGCTATTCTTTTTGTTGAAGAGGAGAATTAAAGAAAAATAAAATTCTACCTGTGAGACAGAGTTACTATTTATAGTGTTTAATATAAGTCTTTTGATTTCTCCAAATGGATGTTAATCTGGCTTCAAAGACATTCAGATGACAAAGATTCTTGTGCCCAAGAGAAAATGTGTTCATCAAAGAGATGTGATGGGAATCTGTGACAGTCAGTCTAGACAGTCCCTGAGCTATTGCTGTGTCAGTGACTGTGCTGATGAGGAAGCAGCAGCACTCATAGCAGTCACATTCAGCGGTGACCTCAAAGACATTTAGCAGTAGCTCCTGATGGGAGGTATGCCTTGGGCAGCTGGGCAGATTTTTACTAGCATATAATGATCTTTTTGAAATAGTGGAGAAAATGGTGCAAGGATGGTCTGCATCACCAGACCATGCAGGTTATTCCGTCTCAGAGGCTGCTCAGCAGATTTTACCAGTGCTGTTTATAAGTCTGGTTTCCATTGACTATATAACAGATCCGAAGTGATGATGCCGGGGTCTTATGTGCTATCAGATCTGGAATTCAGGATGCAAAGCGGGTTTATAATTTTAGGGCCATGGGCACATAACCCTTTTGGTAAGATGGAAATTAGAGATTAGGTAAACTGTGACACTTGTAGATCCCAAAGTGAGCAGAACATCAAATCTGGAAGCTGAAATGGACCTTTCCTCAAACATAATGACAATCCCTTCCTAAACACTTCATGCTCTGTTGGAGGACCTCTTTTTTAAGCACTTTGATTACTTTATCTACATGGATCAGATGAGTAACCGAATCTGGACTGCATCCAGTGCTTCATGTAGACCAAGCATACCAGATTAATTTGCTTCTGTAGTTGTCAATCAAGCTGTTAATTTAAAAAAGTTTGGATGATAGGCTAGGGAAGTTATTAGTGGCAGAAACACACAATTATTATTTATTTTTAGTGTATTTTTTTTGAGAAAAATCCTTTAAAGAAGTGAATTTTTGTCCTAGAGGCAGTATTTTGTCAACCTTTGAGAGAGGTGTAAACACTGTGTCCTTAACTCTAACAGCAAAACAGGAATGAAATTATTCATTGACTGCAGGAGGTTAATGTTCAGATGTTCAGAGTGTGTGCAAAATAGACACTTAATAAAAAAATGAAATAGCAAGATCGAAGTCCTCTTTGTGTTGTGCGTTTTGTGGCTTTTTTAGGTTTCTTTCGGGTTTTGTATGATTTGGGTTTTTTGTGTTTTTTTTTGTTTTGGTTTCATTTTTTTTTGAAAATACCCGCTTTCACTGAAAGATAATTGCTATCTGCCTACATGTCTGGACACTGATGAAATTCCCAACTGATCCTCTTACAGTAGTGAAAGAGAGAGGGTTGTGATGAAAGTACGTGATAAAAGTGCAGGTAACTGAGGGAATGACAAATCTTGCCTTCACGTATTCCTTAGGCAGCAATCTGCAAAAGGCAAATAACTTCAAGGTGAGAGATTCTGCCACATTGACTTCAATTAATCTTATTAATATTTTTCTGCTGAGGTTTTAGCTTGTCTTCAAAAATCTCATTGTTCCCACACTGAAAATAAATTTTTGTCACAGACGGGCTCTCTTTCTGCTTAAACAATGGATATATACTTCATACATGATTGTTTAGAAATTTCTCTTCATACCTAATCCAGCACTGTAATAGCCTCTCATATGCAGTTATGTTAAATAAAATGTTACATTTGACTTGCGGCTCAAGTTTCACGTCTGACTACCTTTTCTTTGTCTTGGAATGACAGTGTATTTTAAGACATATTTAATGTGTAATTCTACAAGTACTTAGAACATCAATTAAATAAATAAAGAAAAAAGACTATAAATTCTTGCATCCTGCTGGGGGTGGAATTTTTCTTCTAGGTGAAGAAAGACTAAAAGTGAAAGCCAACACAGGCATTTTGCAAAGCTTGCATTTCTTTTATGGTGTTTTGTGGTTTTTTGCTGGTTTTCTTTTGTCCTGCCCTGCCATCTGTAGAAGTAATGAGTCAAGCAACGAGAAAAATCTTTAAGGTACAGCAGAAAATTTTTGGCCAGGAAAATATACTGATCAATAAACAGAGATACCAAATACTTTGTCCATGCCATGTGTGTTTGCAATAACTGGTCCATCACTGTTCAGTAGGGCTGCTCTCCTTGATAAAGGTCATTTATGAGCAAGCACTGAGAGGCTACTTATGCCTTAACATTTCCTACTATGACATGTGGTTCAGTTCAAATTCCAGCATTTCAATATCCTCTTTGTGAAGACAGGTGTGGGCACCAAAACTCTTTTGGCTTATAGTCAAACATAAAAAGTAGCTCACTCCGTAGCAGGAGTAAGGATTGTATTGCATTTGTGAACACCAGCATATGTTTCATGTTAATAAAAAATATCTGACAACTGCCTGTTGGATCAAGAAATGTTTTGGTGGGGAAGAAGGGATATTTTCGAGGCAATTCATCTTCTCAAGAGGAACATTGTGATACAATGGTCTTCTGACTGCATGCTACCCTTCCCCTGTTAGGTGGCATTTTATTCTTGGCCCAGACATGGTGACTGAGCAAAATATTGCACAGAGGGGAAATTAAGCAGGTACTAATGATTACAAAACCCACCTGTTTGTTGTGCTTCTTTACCTTGCATTCTGCTCCCATCTGGCAGTGTGGAGACTTACAGACCTCTGAATTCTTGTGTGAACTCTATTAAATCATTGTTCCTTTTCTCAAAGGTGCTATCTTTTCTAAGGGAGGTTCAGAAAGTTATTTTAGACTTTTTTGAGACCTACTGGCTGCTTGCCAGTTTGCGGAAGAGCTAGAGCTGTCCAGTCAGTCTGCTGTTCCCAAAGTGCCCATAGAACAAGCTTTGCTTGGGTGGGAAAGCAGTGCTGATAACAGAAACAGTTTATGTACAGCCATTCATATGTTAAAATTCAGGAGTGATTTATCGAATATATTTTAAAGAAAAAGGCTGTCTAGCTATAAACTGTAGAATTTTTTTTTTATGTTGACAATTTTGCCACTGGAGATTTTTCTTTCAGAAATGGTAGAGCTGCAGAGTCTTCTAAGAATGATATTGGATTAGTAGAATTTCTTAAAATATTTTTTTTTGTGTTAATGAAAAAAAATTGTTTTTCTTTGATAGGAATTTTGAATCCTGTGGCTACATTTCCTTCTGCAGTGGTGTAGTTATAACAAAAATATTGTTGGTTTAAACATAAAAATCACAGGATCATTGTGCCAGCTGACATATTTATCTTCATTTATTCTGTAATTTTGCCTTTAGTTGCTTTGGAACCACTTGCAAAATCTATAGAATTTATTCAGTGAGAGAATATCAGTAATTGCAATGCTACTTAATGTACTGGTGTTGTTGCTCAGTAGTGCATTGTATTGAAATAATGAGGATTTATTTTAGGTAATGCTTTGATGCCAGCTCCAGTAACATAAATGATGCTGCCAAATAAATTCAACTGAAGTAAATCCTTTGTTCTGATCTCATTATTTCAGTTTTTGCTTTTAAATGCATGGATAGAATTGCTTTAGACTAGGGCCTTATTTTTTTTTAAACATGAATTGATAGTTTTGTTTGGGGCACTTTAACGAGTGTAAAGCAAAGAAAAGTGGTGTGTGTGGTTTTTAAGAGGCAATGTTGAGTTCTTCAAGACAGTATAGCTATAGCATCCTTTTCTAAAGAAAAAAGCTGAAATGTACTTCAGTAGGCCCATTCAGAGTACTGAGCTGTCACAAGCCTAAGGAATGTTTATAAAGATGTGTAAATTTTCTCCCTACACAGCTATGCAAGTAGACAGGAGCTGTGTGAAAGCACTTGAGAGGAAGTAGGAATGAAGCATGGGACAGAGTTGCAGGTAGGAGGTGAAGATAATATTCCCATGTAAATGAGGAAGTTTGCCTGGCGCTTGTCAAAGTTCGTCTTGTGACTCGCACAAATAAGAGCTATTGTTGGTGTGAATAAGCTAAAGTGTCCTATTAGATTCCCAGTCTTTAACAAAAACCTGCCATGGGGTTTCAGTGGAATAATTTTCACTGGAACACATTATAGCTGGGATATAACTCATCCAGTACTGAGTTTATCTTATAAGGGAAAATGGTATCCAGTAGGAGAGGTTTGGAATTGATGAATGACATCATGCTGAGCAATTAAACTAGCTGCACAGCTGTGCTGATGTCACACAGATGACTGCTTTTATATTTAGGTCTGGGCTATTAAAGTGCATAACAACAAACCACAGGAGCTGGCTGGAGGTTTTTCAGACAAAATGATGAGAAAAGACATAGATGTTTATTGAAGTGCTAGTGTCTTGTGCTTTCCAAGGAACAAAGCAATCATTTCCCTGTTTCACCATTTTGAAAGTACTGAAGTAGCAAAGGTCTAGATCCTGGTGATGCCTTTTCTTGGTCTTAAAATCAAGAGCCAAACATGTTAGAGGGGAAAAAGGGATTTTACCTTGGTATTTATTTTAAGGATCCTTGGTGCACTCCATCCAGGTGGAACACTCTGGAATGCACACTGAAATGCACCCCTGTGAGCACCCCTGAAACGCACACCCACAATAGTTTGGGTATAAAATTATAGGCTTTACCAATTAGCATATCTATCAAAGATTCCCCAATGAGAGGCTGAGCGAACCCCCCTCTCTGAGGAACCTTCCCCCCCTGGACAGGCCTATCTTAGTTTACAAAATGTGTTCCAGAGAAGACCTTGGTTTCTGAGGCTTCTAAGATGTTTGGTGTCCTGGCTTAATGGAATACTGGGCCTATGTTAGTTATCAAACCTGAAGAATTAGAAGTATGTGGGCTAAAAGGCCCTTAGAAATACATAAAAGTTATACAAAAGAGTATATAGAGGGGGTATATATAAAAAGCAAAAAAGCATCATGGCATCACTGGCAACTGGCTTTGTCATGCAGAGGTGACAGAGGGCAAGTAATGCAACAAAAGGGTTTCACTGGAGTGCTCGCAATATTGCCTGATTTATGAAATTGGCCCTCTTACATTAGAGAGAATGAGAGAAAAAATGCTGGACTGTCATGCACACAGCTGTGGGCTGGAGCAGTTGTTGAACTGAGGCAGAAGTGACATGAATGAGATCCACAAGGACTGTGGTTCACATACTTCATCAGAGCAGGCCCTGTTTTCCTGAATTCAGGAAGAGCCATGCTGTAGGATATTACTTGGAATATAATCTATTGCAGAAATGTGGAGGTTTTTTTGCCTGTACTAGGTGTCACTTGAATGTTCATAAAACTGCTGTCCACATTCCTCATCTTTGGTGTTTCCTGCAGAAGTCTTTCCCAGGCAGCTGAATTCTGCCTCTTGGCTCTTCGGTGAAGGTACTGATGTGGGAACGCCAGGAAAGTGAGGGAGAATTTGTGTTCAGATTTTATGAGAGGAGGATGTGTCCAGGGATCACTCTGCAGCTGGTCTTATTTAATATAAGGATTTCTTTTTCTTAAAAAGGGATAATTAGTTAAATTTTGTACTGGTGCTTTTGCAGTGCTGCATTCTTCTAGAGACAGTTCTAGAGAAATTACTGAATGCAGAAATATCAGTGTTATTGATAATTGTCTCCCCAAACGGAGTCTTTCTGACATGCTAAAGATGCTACTTATCCTGTCTTTCCTCTCCAAAAGCAACGAAGTCTGTCAGTAACCATGTATGAAACATCTTTTGATAGGGCAAAGAAACCCCCTCTCTTGCTACAAGAGAGAGAACACAGCCTGTGCTCAGCACAGAGTGGGACTGTCCTGGGAGCTGTGATTTCATCAACAACGATGACCAGTGTTGTCTAAAGTACAGAAATCGCAGAGGGTGCTCTGGGAAAGCTGATTTGCTACAGCTCTGCTTACAGGGGAAATGCTGACAATTTTGGCAGGAGGGAAGGTGAAACTGATTTCCATGGGAAAATAGAAACAAAGGAAGCTGTAAGTCCCCCTCCCATATATCTTACTGGCTGCAGTACAATGTAGGTTACCCCAAGAAGGTAAAGCTGTCCTAAATCCAGTGTTGTTATGGGACTGTGAATGACATCTTCGTTTACCGTGCAGTTGTTTTGAGACTTTCCATACCATGCCCTAGAGACCATGTTTGTTGGTAGAGCCTTCTGACTTGGTGTGGTGTTTGTTCCTACCCTCTGTGAGCCTCTGGGAGTTGGAAACCCTGAGGATAGGTGATACCCTCAGATATGGTTAGAGCTGCCCCAGAGGACTCTGCTGAGCAGAGCTGCCCCATGGAGGAGAGGAAGCCTTCCCTCAGAACCTGAACAGAAAGGGAAGCTGACTTTTGGGAGGCAATTCCTTTAAGGTGCTGGAGAACCATTTAAGCTGTGGTTGCACTCGCAGCCCAGAAAGCCACCTGTGCCCTGGGCTGCATCCAAAGCAGTGTGGCCAGCAGGTTGAGGAAGGTGATTCTGCCCCTCTACTCTGCCCTGATGAGACCCCACCTGAAGTCCTGTGTCCAGCACTGGAGTTCACTGTTGAGGAATACCTTCAATGCAGGTAGCTGGGGTGCAGCTGGAGCTGGAGCTGCAGGATGAGCTCTGGGTGGGAGTCCCAGGCAAGAGGCCATGAGGAGCTGACCCTTTGCATAGCAAAGGGCCCAGGGACCGGTGGCCCATCCAGGTGACAGGACACTCAGAGATGTGACAGGAGCCGAAGACTCAGGAGGAAGAGCCGAGACTTTTGCACCCTTAGATGGTAAGGATACAAAAGATCAGGGGTCCTTTGTTTGGGATCCCTCCTTGGAGGCACCAGCTCAGAGTTTTTCTGTGTTGTTGTGCTGTGATTAAATTGCTTTATGGAATGAGACACCTGAGGCTTTGCTGTGGGAAATCTGGGGTCAAAGTGATACGGAAGCCTGGTCTGATTGTGTGGTTGGGGTGCGTAGGAGTCGTGTGGGGACCTTTTAGCTCACTGGAGCCACCTGCTGTGAAGGGGCTTTGGTCCCAGCAGTGAGAGTCCCTGGCCTTGAGAGTGACTGCCAGAGAGTCTGGCAAATGGCCAGACTGGGAAGCTTCCTTAACATCCCCAGCACAGAAGGACATGGATCCGTTTGAGTGAGTCCAGAGAGAGAGTGTGAAGTTGATTAGAGGGATGGAGCACCTCTCCTGTGAGGAAAGGCTGAGAGAACTGGGATTGTTCAGCCTGGAGAAGAGAAGGCCCTGTCCAAGGGAGAGATTATTGTGACTTTTCCATACTTGAAGGGGTCCTAAAAGAAAGATGGGAACACATGTTTCAGCAGGGCCTGTTGTGACAAGAGAAGGGATAATGGTTTTAAAATGAAGGAGGGTCAATTAAGATTAGATGTGAGAAATAAACTTTGTGCTATGAGAGTGATGAGGCACTGAACAGGTTGCCCAGGGATGTGGTGGGTGCCCCACCCTCTGCCTGACACTCAAGGCCAGGCTGGACAGGGCTCTGAGAAACCTGATCTAGTAGATGTCCCATCAGGGGTTGAAGTAGATAACCTTTTAAAGGTCCCTTCCAACTCAAAGCATTCTATGATTCTATATTACAGTGATGTTTGGAAGGGGAGATACAGGCTGTCTCTTTTGGTCATGGCTAGTAAAAGGTAATGCTGCAGCTCGAGGAGGGGGAAGGAAATCTTGGATATAAATGAATGTTTGGCCAGGCTACCCCTTCTGTATTGGTGGGTTTTTTAGAATCTCATGTGCCCTGATGCTATTTTAAAGAGCCTAGTTTCTGCAAGATGCTGTTGTGTAAAAAGTAGTTCAGTAAGAGAACGGCTCACTGGCTGACTGGTAGACCTGGTGTGCTCATCCCAGCCTATAGGAGAAGCTATTACAAAGGTTAAAAGCATTAACCCAAATAGAAACACAATAAATGCAAATTTGGGAGCATGTGGTGTTCTCAGTGGTGCTGAGAAACTGGGCTGGTTTGTGGGAGCAGTCTGCTGCTGATGTGGAGTCCTGTATATATTTCACAACCCTGCTTCAGGACATGGCATTGGTTCATAGTTAAGGTACAGAGGCAGATTGGAAAGAGGCTGAACCAAAATGAAACTTGCTAGCTTTAAATATGAAGGCTGGTTGCATATTTTTGCATCTGGATACATAATTCAAAGGATAAAGTGTATTAATGCAATAATGACATGGTGATACCAACTTCAGAAAGCCTCAGTGGTGTGGTATGCTGAAAGGAATTCCCTACATTCACTCACAAGAGGTGGCTGGGACTCAACCTGAAACCTTGAGTCTAGATGATTCCCATGAACTTATTTTTTGTGGAAACCTTCAATTCTTTCAAATAACTATGTTGTCAAGTGTCTATCCCCTTGGCTAATCACCATGGTTGCATGTGGCAAATCATTAGTTTTCTTTCTCCTGCTGTGGTAACTGGTCTGTTCTTTTAGTTTGCTTTTCATAGTCGGTGCCATAGCACTTAACCTATGGCTTTGTCCTTGTGATGGATGGAAAACACTCCAAGCATAATCTGATCTATTGTATGTTACTGCACAGCCTTGGCAGACACTCACTAATCACTTTCCAAAATGTTTCTTGAACTTATCCAAATGTTACAAAAATAAAAATCTTGCTAAACATTGTTCTCTTGACCGTTTGTTGTGGCGTTGCTTGACTTTCATCTGTACTTTTTAACAAGGGAGGAAAAAAGAGGAGTTCAGTGGTATGTGGAATGAAGCAGTAAATATCATTCTCTTTTTTTTCCTCATGCTTATAGACATAGGAGTGTTCAAAGAACACAACCTGTTTCCAATCTTCTTGTTGCCCTATAATATTTTAGTGGTCATTTCACTTTCTTTTGGCAAAAATAATGGGTCTCTCCTTGGTCCTTCATCAAAACTTGTGTTACAAACTCCATGACAGAATGAATTATTGTTGATATTTTGATGTGGTAGAGATTACTTTAATTTTCAATGAAGACAAAAGAAATCACAAGGGAACCCCTGCTAGGGACAGAGCCCAACCTTTGCAGACATCCCAAACATTGCAGATGGTATAAAATAATACCTAAGGTAACCTGTAGTGCTAGATAAACTGCTGACAATAAAATTCTAATGTCAGGGTAAGCAGCAGTTAAGGATATGGAAGTGATTAGATAGACAGAAAGGATTTTTTTTTTCTGTTATTATGGACATGCCTGTTGTTTATTAGAACTGGCAACCATGACGCTATGAAGAACTTTGCTTAGAAATATCTCTTGGCTAAGATTTGATAGAATGGGGCAAGTAGAATCATACAATAACTTATTTCTATGAAAAGGAGGGCAAAAGTTCATGATCTTAGCCTACATGGTGACCCCATGTGTGAAACTTTCCATGTGTGTAGATCCCTCATCTGCCAGGCACAAAACAGATGTTTGGAGAAGCAAAGTGCACAAATAGTTCCTGTGTGCTGTGATTAGGTGTTTAAGGTGCCTGGGGCTAGCCAACTATCTGAATGGCTAATCTTAGGGAGGTAGAATTAAAAACTAATTGCAGCTGAATTTGATGTCCTTCTGGTTTCTGTGACAAACTGATGATTTTTTTGGACACAAGTAATCCCTCTAGGCTTAATAATTTAAAGGTGTGATGAAAATTTTTTCCATATATTCATAACTATGGATGTTTGCAATATTGAAAGGGGTTTTTGCCTGCAAACTTCTGTGCCTGAAGAGGACAAAATTATCTTCAGAGTATTTTGGAATAAGAGAAGCCTCTGTCATTAAAAGATACAAATACATAAAACTTTTGAGAAAGACAGCTTATCCTATGGACAGTATTGTGCAAAACAGGGTTTACTGGCTTGAATCCCAGTTTTAGTTGTCAGCTGTTTATTTAAAAGAATGGTTTCTGAAGGAGGTTTGTACTTGCATTCTTACTATAATTACAGCCTTATTTTGTCTGCCTAGGAGGTGTGAAAATATTTTAAAAACAAAGCTACTGTAAGTTAGTTACTAGCTTAGACACTAATGTCCCACATAGCTTCACAGAATCAAGTAATAGTTGAGGTTGGAAGGGATCTCTGGAGATCATCTAGTCCAACCTTCTTGCTTAAAGCAAATCAATAAAATCAGCTTGATCAAGACACTGTCCAACTAGATTTTAAATTTAACCAAGAATGGAGGCTCTATAACCTCTCTGGGCAACCTACTCCAGTGCTTTACCACCACCAAAGAAGTTCTTGTTTATTTTATGTTTAAGTAAATCTTCTGGTATTTCATTTTGTTCGCATTGTGTCTTCTCCACTTACTGCATACCACTGAAGAGAGTCCAGCTTTATTTTCTTTTTCCCTCCTCTTCAGTTATTAATACACACTCATACGGTGGGCTGACCCAACCAGTCGTCAGGTGCTCACCAAGCCACTCCATCATTCCCCTCTTCAGCTGGGCAGGGGAGAAAAAAATATGATGAAAGGCTCATGGGTTGAGATATGGACAAGGAGAGATCGCTTACTAGTTACCATCATAGCCAAAACAGACTTGACTCGGGGAAATGAACTTAAATTATTACCAGTCAAGTCAGAGTAGGGTAATGGGAAATAAACCCAAATCCTAGAATACTTTCCCCCCATCCCTCCATTCTTTCTGGGCTTAACTTCACTCCCAGTTTCTCTACCTCCACCCTCACAGTGGTGCAGGGAAACAGGGAATGGGGGCTGCAGTCAGATCATCGCACTCTGCTGCTCCTTTCTCCTCAGGGAAGGAGGAAGACTTCTCACACTCTTCTCCCGCTCTAGCGTAGGGTCCCTTCTATGTGGTGCAATCCTTCAGGAACAGGCTGCTCCAGTGTGGGTCCCCCATGGGGTCACAAGTCCTGCAAAAAAGCCTGGTCCAGAAAGAACTTCTCACAGCGTCACAGCCTCATTTGGGCATCCATCTGCTACAGCGTGTGTTCCTCCATGGGCTATGAGAGAAATACATTTTCTTAACCAAATTAATTTGCTAAGAAAACTTAGTCTTATTTCTTGACCTACTTTTAGTAGTTATGTATGAAGAAGGTAACTCTTACAACTCATTATCTGCCTGATACTTGCAGTTTCTCTAGTGTGTTCAATTTTCTCATGAGTACAAGTTGCTTAGTTTCCTGAATACTCTCTTTCTCACCATTTCTTTTAAACTGCAATACCCTACATGTAAACCATCTAGATAAAAACCTGCATCCTGAATGCTGTTACTGTGGTAAGTTGTGCATTTTGCTGTGGTACTTGGTGGGAAAATTACAGAATGTGCAACCAGGCCAGTAAGTCAAATCAAAGTGTGTCAAGTATTTCCTTTAGGAAAGTTTATTTTAAAGCTCTTCTAATATATAATTAGGCTATCTCAGCAATGTATGCACTTTCCTAATGCAGTGATGAGAAAGCTGTTTAGTCAATAGCTAGGGGTTGTCTAGACATCCTATTGGAATCTCCTGAGTTGAAATTTAATTAAATGGAGGGAATCTCTATGTTTACAGACAGAAATATTTGACTTGAGTGTCTTCTTGAAGATGTGGTTTTCAGAAGAACTTACCTTCTCCTATCCCTACAGGAACTGTATTTTCTTTTTGAATTAGATACTGAATGGAGGAGTGGAGGAGTAGAGGAGATGTGGTCATATCAAGACTGTTCGAGTTCAGGAAGTGTTTGGACAACACTCTCTGGCATGCTGGTGTGACTCTTGGGGTGTCCTGTGCAGGGCCAGGAGTTAGAGAGTTGGACTTGATCATTCTGATGGGTCCCTTTCAACTCAGTATATTCCATGATTCTGTGATTCTATGACTACGATGCCCCTGGCAAAAGAATCAAATACTAAGCATGTAAAATTGCTTTCCTGTACACTCTAAGATCCTACTGAGATATATGGTATCTTTTCCTAGAGAATATATTTGGAAGAAAAAGGTATCTATAGCCTCTTGTAGGTTTCTGCATTTAGGTAAAGAAGAGTGATAATATCACTCAATTTGGATAAAGTAACTCAGTCCATAGTATAGTACCTATTACCAGGGGATCAGATCAAGCCAGCACAGGTTTAGGAGAGGCAGGTCCTGCTAGATCAGATGATCTCCTTTTATGACCAGTGACCCACCCAGTGGATGAGGAAAAGGCTGTGGATATTGCCTATCTGGCAGCAAAGGCTTCAATATTGCTTCCCACAGCATGCTCCTGGAGAACCCATGGCTTGGGCAGGTGCACTCTTCACTGGGGTGACACTGGCCACTGGCCATCCAAAAACTGGTTGGATGGCCAGGCCCAGAGAGTGATGGTAAATAGAGTTACACCCAGTTGGTGGCCAGTCACCAGTGATGCTCGCCAGGGATCAGTATTTGGGCCAGTCCTGCTCAATATATTTATCGATGATCTGGACGAGATGATGGAGTTGCACCCTCAGCAAATTTGCAGACAACATCGAGGTGGGCAGGAATGTTGATTTGCTAGAGGATAGGAAGGCTCTGCACAGGGATCTGGACAGGCTGGATTGATGTGCTGAGGCCAGTTGTATGAGGTTCAACAAGGCCAACACCGGAGAGACAATTTATTCCAATATCCTATAGCATTTAAATTATATCCCAACCCCAAACAACAGTAGGGAGTGACTCCATTTCATAAACCATATTTTCACCTGTGCTCTTATGTCACAACCTGCATGTTCTTTTGAGGTCTCCTTTCAGGTCCTTCAACACCTACCCTCCTATCCTGTCTGAAATACTTAAGCTTCTGTTGGTAGTTTTGTACTGAAGATGAGCTCAAATTCAGCCCAAGGGCATTGTTTACAAAACTGAAATAATTAAAACTTCTTCTATGAAGGGCAGTAGGAGGAGACCTATATTAGCTCTCAGCTCTTCTACACCACTAGAAAGGATATTTCTGTATTTGTGGAGTTTCACTTGAGCAGTTTTTCTTCCATAGGATCATCTTATGTCTTCTTGTAGTTACTCACCCTTGACCATGTTGGATTCCAGAAAAAGGATGCCAGTTTTCAGGCCTGGGGCTGGAGGGAGTTCTGGGGCCACATCTGCTTGTGACAGTGCTTGACTTGTGAGGCATGTGCTGTGTTTGAGGCACTGAGTTGCTAGCTGAGGGAGGGGATGAGCAGGGGGTACACAGTGACAGGGTCTCCACAGAGTGTTTGCAGAAGTGAGGCCCAAACCACACGATACAAAGAAGGTGACCCAGGTAGACACCAGGCTTGAAGGAGTGGTGGGTAGTGACTCCCAAGAAGTGGGAGGCTGGAAGCTTCTGGCTCAGCAGCAGGAGAAGGCTCTTTCTTCTCTTTGATCTGCATGTAAAAAATGGGTACTGTGAGTGTAATAGCCAATGCATGAGAATGAACCGCCTTGAGTCAGACATCAGAGCCACCTGGGCCTCAGCGGAGCACTGGTGCCAAGAGGAAGTGATGGGCATTAGTGTTTGGAGATTTGTTTTTAAACTGGATAGAAGCATCGAGCTGCCAGTCAGACCTGCTGTTACAAGAGGTTTGTAGCTTGCTGGGACCCAGATCTAGTGTGTTTTATAACTGCTAAAATTCATTTGTCCTTCAGAGTTTGCCTGCAGGGCATTCATGATACTACCGAGTGACACCTAGAACAAATTAGGAGGGACTGTGAGGCTCTGAAGGCAAAGCTGAAGGATGTGAGAGCTCAGGTTGTCTTGTCCTCAGCCTCAGGGGTGAAAGGGAAAACTTGTGTAGGAATGGATGCCTCTTGTAAATTAACAAGTGGTGG
Source organism: Falcunculus frontatus (assembly GCA_013398115.1). Classification (NCBI taxonomy): domain Eukaryota; kingdom Metazoa; phylum Chordata; class Aves; order Passeriformes; genus Falcunculus; species Falcunculus frontatus. The sequence goes on along the minus strand of VZRV01002353.1, from coordinate 306,060 downwards.
TGTGGCTGGAGTTGCACAAGGTGCTTTGGCTTTTGTGACTATATTTCCCTTTTCAAGGAATGGCAGATGGGGTCCCTGTGACAAAATGAGATGAGACCACCCTTAGCTCTGGACTTGACAACATAATGTGAAGGGCTTTAAACCAGACACAGGGAGACAGCAGTTTAACAGAGAAAGAAGTTAGGGGTGGCAAATACATGGAGCAAGATGGTTGAAGAGAGCCCCTAGGAAAAGCTGAAATGTTCACAAGAGGCCAGCCCCAAGTACTTGCATGAGTGCATGCAAAGTGCATAAGCAAATGGGACTCAGCAGCTCGGTGTGCTGGTGCAGGGCTGTGACGACTCTGGAGTAAGTGAGACACTGTGGAACAGACCGTGTGACTGTGTACAGGCTGTCTGGGAAGGATGGTTTGGAAGGGAAGGAGTGGCAGTTGCTTTCAATGAAGGAGTGCTCCAAAAACCACATGTGAGATTTTGGAGTGAAAGATGTGGCAGTCTGGGACATAGACTTCTACCTGACTGCCGTTGGGTACCGACCCTTCAGGATGAAAACCAGACAAGTTTTTATCCTTTTGCTAGTAACCAGATGCTTTAACTGCCAAATGTAATAATGGCAGTGAGGCTTGTAGACCACAGCAATAACATAGTTGCTTATGAAAACATAGAACCTCATGTGCCTCAGGTGCCATATTCGGGTTCTTAACTGTGTTGTACTTTCCATTTACAACTTGCCCATGTCTGGCTCTCCGAAGTGTCATGAGGAGAATCCAGCTGCAGGGTTGGGATTGAAGTGCTGCTGTCAGAAACACTTCTTGTGGGTTATCTAAAATAGATGCGTTCTGATTTCACACCTTATTGGTTATGTCTCTTTGTGAAGCAGAAAAATGTTAATCCAGCAGAGTCAGTGTAGGAGTTGAAATGGGATCAGAAGTCTCTTAGTTACTTCCCCTCTTTTCATTCCTACAGAGTTAGTATAGGTGAATCTGCTTCGTGAGCTGGTGCTGGTAAAGTACAGCTGGCTCTTAATGAATAGAGGTCATAGTGCCAAAAAGCCATACTGCTTCACATTAGTTTTTTTCCCCCACTCCTTCTGGAAAAAGGAGGAAATTTCCAAGCAGAGGGGATATTTGCAGAATGTTTTGTAGTTTATGCTATACCTTCCTTTCTGGAATATTATAACAAATGTGTCTAGCAGGTGCAGACATTAAATCAAAAGGTAAAAATTTAAAGAAAATATCTAGTAACTAGTAAATATGTATTTCAGTTTACTTAACACCTGCTCAAATCTCTGACAGCTGAAATCAGAATAGCTATTAGGACAAGATGTAATTTTCATGTCTTTCTCAGCTGAGATTTGTTGTAGAAATGGGACCAACTATTCAGTCTCTCTTCAATCTCACTTGCTTTTAAAGGACTGCAGCTTACTACTGTAGGTAGGAGAAATCAAGTACTGGGATATATTCTTCTGGGAAAAACCAGTAATAGATGGTTCCGCTACAGGATGCTGAAGGCTTTTCCAAGGAATTCTTTTTTAAAAACCCAATTTGCTACAGTCCTGCCACCAAAGTCGAGGTGAAAATAACTCTGAATAAGTTCAGTTATTTGCATGGTCTGCTAGACAGGAAAATTAGTAAGTTTTATAAACAGTAAAAACAGAGAAAAGCATGAGCTTTACAATGTTATTTACTAGCATGCTTTTCTGCTTTTATAGGTGGCTCTGTATGTTGGGCTTGCCTTTGGAGTACTTTGTATTAAAAAAAAAAATTAATCTTGAATTACAAAAGAGCTTTAATACTGTATAACATAAATTGGCTTCTATAGCCACTGTGGCTAAGAGTCTCAAAGAACTTTTTGCTTCCTGACTTGCTGATATATAATTCCAACATGTTTATGCTTATTTTACTTTGGAATTGCACTCAAATTTCATACCCTATTATGAAAATATGTTGTAAAACAAAAGAATCTGAATTGCTTTCTAAATGAACAGAATTGGCTGGAATCTTACAGCTGAATGAGGGCTTGAATGTCTAGTTCATTAGTAAGATCTTGCCCTGCTAATTAAGTCTATATTTTTCAAAGTATTCAAACCAGTAATTTTTCTTCTGTGTCTTTAATATTGCTTCTTAAGGAGAAGAACTGCAGTCTTCTGAAATCTGAAAGGTGGAAGGATGGTTTACCTTGCAAATTTGTGCTGGAATCAAAATTATTGAATTAATATTTGTGTTACTATGTTGAAAAGGTTATCAGTGGAGGGACCTTTAATACCCTTTTATTCCACAAAGCAAAGAGTAGAGGGTATTTAGACAAGACTTGCAGCTGATTTTAGAAAACAAGCAAACTTCTTGTCTTTTTTTTTTTTTAAAATTCATGACTTTCACAGAAATTTTCTTTACCAATGGGAGACTTGCAAGGAAACTTCTCCAATAGCTTTCTTTCTTTTTCTGAGACATTTTGTATGAAGCAAAACTCAAGAAGTTTACTTCCTCTGTAAGTCACAAGCCTTGTAAGTCTACTTCTTAAAAGGCACAAATATGATTCCAAGTATATCCTAAGACAGTTCTCCCACAAAAGATGTGAGAAAAAACTGCTAAAAAATGATGCCAAAGTTTTACTGGTCTAACAGTAAAGAGCTAAAAGCATTGTAAAATTGAAGACTGTTTCCTTACAGTAATGATAAAGTAATTTAAAAATTGCAGACCACAATTGCTGCCATATGACTGCCATTCATTATTTGCCTTAAACAGAACTTTAGCAAACTATAAACAAATCTGTACCATTGATTGTATGCACACTTGGCAGCTCTGTAATTTACATCAAATGTTGTGTATTTCTATGACTTCCATAATCACCATGAATGGAGCTTTCATTTTATTTTAGAGGGCATGAATATTGGTGGTAAATATGTATAGTTGACTTTATATGTATAATCGTAATTTTAGGCATATATATTATTTTGTACATGACTGTAGTTGATAATCCAGACCACTCAGTAATGTGATTTGCTGTTTAGTATAATTTCCTGAATGCTTCTTCACAGGTGGACTTGCAACTTGTTTACCAAGGCACTGAGGGGCTTAGGAAGCCAAACATCCACTGTTTAATTTTGTCTTTTTGTAATTATGAAATCTGATAGGACCAATAGATTCTTCCTGGCGGTGGTGAAGAGTCAGTGTGGGGAAGCTGATTTTTTTTTTTTTGTCCTGTGGACTCTGAAATGAGGCTATTGAAGCACCTCCTCTGGGAAGACTGACCAGTGGCAGCCAATTATTATCCCAAGAAGGAACACTTGGGGGAAATTCAGGATGATGCTTTTAAGGATGCAGACTTAAATAGTAAGCAGTTAAGGTGGATAACAGCAATGATTAAGGTGAAGTCTCCCTTGTCCCAGGGGGATGAGAGAGAGAAATCTCATGGGTGGAAAACTGAGATGCCTTTCAAATATCTTGCACGGTGTTCAATAAATCTGAACTTTCTGATGTCCGGGAACTGAAGTCTGTCTCAGTGTCTCCCTGAAATAAAACTGCTGTGCAATCTTTTTTTGGGTTTGGATTTGGTTTGTGGTGTATTGTTGTGGTTATTGGTGAGGTTTTGGGTTTTTGTTTTTTCCTTTTGGTCCTCACAGAAATGCTCCTTTTTGACTTTTAAGTGGTGGAAAGCTGCCAAATTGTGTATTGCTCAGAGACTACCACCAGATCGCAGTGTTGTTTCTGTGCTTAATGAGGCAGGAATTGATCTTCAGCAAAGTATCAGCCTTGTGTTAAAGGAAAGGCTAATGAAATTGACTTCCTTCTTGGTATGTCTTTGGCTCACATATCTTATTAGAGCAATTAAATTCAAATTAAAGATGAAAACCTGGAATTTGTTTTAACTGATTTTGATGTTGAAATCAAATATATGGTGTCAGGTGATACCATGACAAGTTGGGCTCATTTGGTATGCTTTCTATAGTAATGTTGTACCTTTATAATAGCATAATACGAGGCGTGTGCCCAATAAATGAAAAACCAAACCACTCTGCACATTTCAGTCCATATATCACAAATGTAACTTCAGTTTTGAATTAAATATCCATTTCTTCTACCCTCAGTCTAAGTGTTTGTCTGGTTGTCGGGGTTGGCACTTGACACTGGAGTGTGACTTCTATGAATTTTTATGTCTGCAGGGTGCGAGAGTCATAACCTGTGAACTGTTCATCATGTTTTTAATAGTGCAGTTTTTGACTGCATGTTGCAAAATTAACTGTGATGTCACCTTGCCAAAGACTAATGCAGAAGTTCCAAGAGTGAATAAAGGAACTAAAATATTACTGGCTATGCAGTTATCTTTGGACAGTCTCCAGGCTGAAGATGTTTTTTCATTGTAAACTACTAGAGGTCTCAGTGCGAGACCATTTCTTTGGACCCACCACAGGGACCCCATGAGTGCCAAACCTAGAGGGGGAGGAAAAGTATTGTCAAATACTCAAAGAAACCCAGCAAGTGTGGTCTCATCACCACATAAATCCCCATGTAAGTCAGTTTTGCTGCATGGTTTCTTTGTTAAGGCCTCTCTTTAAAGCTGCAGTGTCAAAAATTTGAAGTCAGAACAAAAATGTATGAAAGATTGCCTTGGATTTTCAACTCTGAGTGCAAGTGCAGTACCTCCTTGTTCAAATGGATGAACACTTTAAAATTAACTTCATTATTTTCTCATTTAAGAATAGCTGGTTTACTTCCAGTTATTCGAAGTGTGATGTATTAGTATGCGTGTTGTTTGTCAGTAGCTCCTGGCACTAAAATGTCATTTTTGCATGAAAGTAGAAAGAGGACCAAATGATTGATGAAGTGTTTTGTTTTATACGTGCTACAAGGATCAGAACCTCTGAAACTCTGCCTGTATCTGCAATGTAAACAAAACATTCCTCCCAAGGAATTGACCTAAATATGATGAGTGGGTACATCTTACAGTGGCCAGCATGTGCTTACTATCTTGTCTTTGAGAGTACTAAGAAGTGCACACTCCCCTCCTCCCCAACCCAATTTCAGACTGGCTTTTGGTAGTTCTGCCTCATCTCTTAACGTGCCACCTATGACTTTTCCAAAGCACCGGTTTCTTTGACCAGATTGGGGAAGCTCAAGTGTATTTGTAGTCATCCTTGCACCTTCCTAGAGCATTCCCTAGAGTCATGGTCTAGAAGGTATAGGATACATGTTTGAATGTATTCTTTTAAATAAAATAGAATTTTAACTATTTTTCCCCCTACTCATATCTCTGCCCTTAGCAAATGTAGTTTTCTCAGTATATCATTCTGAGGTATTGTGTATATACTGTGTGTTGAACTGAATGTTTCAATCTTTCAGTCAGAGCATTGCTACTGAATCTTGGGATGAAAGTGTGCATATAGGAAACTCTTCACTTGGGCTAGTACAATTCTCTCACTTCTTCCTGCTCTCTTCAAGTCTTTCTCATTTATCCTGGAAAATAAGAAGAGAAAAACTGTTACAACAGCAGCAGTTAGCTTAAAATTTGTGTTTGCAAGCAGGTTTGAGAGATGCTGTGCTTTTTTACTGTTTCCAGCTATACTTTCTCCAGTGTGGTGTGGGAGTGACTTTGCAGAAGCAGGGGAAAGAGGGATAATGAGTGCTACGCTGAAGTTCTTGCCAATTATGTGATGGCCTCTTCATTGGGAAGAGAATTTGACTTGCCTAAAAATCAAGGCAACTACGTTGCAGCAGAGGGAATCTGGTATGGTATCTCCCAAAATATCTGCCAAGTCCCATTGTAGAAAAGCTGAGGAAAGAAAGCACTTGGAGAAAGGCATTGTCAGTGCTCTGTGCAAAATCTTTTCTAACTGACCTAAAAGGGAAGAAACCATCAGTGGTAAAAGCTGTAAGCCTGCTAATACAGTAGGAACAACAGAATCACTCAATGTGTTTGAAAAGGGGAGAACAGAGGGACATTCTGTTGTAGTTGGGAACCTCCTATTTTTCTCTTGAAATGAAAAAATGAGGAACTTGATAGGCTGCTGCAGACAGCTTGTTGGTGCATCTTGGATACGGCGTATTTTGCCCTAATATTTAAAAACCTCTCAACTTCCTACCCCCTGCCCCAAATAACCCAACCCACCCTGCTAAGAAAACCCCAAAAACCCAATGCCATAGTCTGATGAGACACTGCTGTGAGACTAACTGCATAATTCCTTGCTTAGACACCTGCCTGCTGGTTTGGGACAGCAATGCTGTCGCCTTCTGGACTACAGCAAAATTTACATTATCCTGTCCAGGTCTGTGGAAGTCTTTCGGTGACTCTCAGATGTGGCTTGTATATTCCTAGCTTTTTGACTGTACCACAGGCTCCTTTGGTGAAGTCTCACTTTTTGCTTCTCTTCTCCTAAATACCCTCTTCCCTAGCAGTCTGGAAACTTCCCTTGCCCAAGAGAATTGGACATATTCTCGTATACAGCTTCTAGATCTAGAGAAAAGCCACTGAAGCTCCTGAATCTTCTGAAGCAGAGCCCCCCAAGTAATTACCAGCTGGCAACCAGTCGTGTTTGAAGCAGCAAAGTGGCTGGCACAAGTGATCTTAAACAAGAGTTTGCTAGATCTTTAATGATGCGGGAATGAGTCTGATCCTGATAATCATTAGCTGGTGAGGATCTGCTTAAAGCCCCTGAACAGAACGGAGAACAGATGTTCTCACTGGCTTGTTCAATGCCTGGTGAGATGCTGCATCCTACTGTGCTGGGAGTCAGTCGAAACACACATGGTGATTCAGTGGAGGAGCTGAGGAGCTTCAGTTGCTTTTAGGCTCCCAAGACCAATTAAAGGTGACTTACTAGCCAAAAAGTAAGTACACATACATGGTAGAGAAAGATGTGGTAGGGTGCAGCAACTGGAAATTAAAGCCATACTACTGCAGATTGAAAAGACTCTTTTAGTAGTGGAAGAAATAAACCTTTGGAAAAAGTGATGAAAAGGTACTGGTGACTTCTGTACCAACCGAGCTGCTCATTCAGGGCTGCTCATTTTTCAGACAGGATTTTTCTGATTTTCAAGAATATGCCTTATGACCCATACTTAGACATTTTGTTGGACCAGCCTTCTCTGGGCTTAATACATGCACAGTAATGTCTCAAGTCTCTGCTCTGTACATCAGCTTCAGTTATGCTTTTGATTCTGTTAATGTTGCTCATGGCCCCTGAGCATGGTGCTGATGGAGAAAATTGGCCTACCATTTCTAAAATTTATGGTACTGGTTGAATTTTGAACTGACATTTGACATTCCAAAAGTGAAATTTGGAAAGGTATGCTTTTTTTTTCTACAACATAGATTCTATATTTGTTGGCTTCAAACATAATTGGAGGCAAACTACTGAAGCCAATGCTTTCTTGTTGTATTTTTGGTGAGGAAAATGATGACAGTCTTAGGGGCTAGGATCAGGATATCATATGTTTTTTAAAGACCTCCAATTAGTAGAATGGTAAAAAATGGTCTAAAAAGAGAGAGCTTGGATGGTGAAAGAGATTTTTTAGCAAGACCAGTGATTTAAAACAAACTATCTCTGGAAAAAAAAACTTACACAAGGGGTTAGAATTGGGTTTTTGCAGCTGACAGGACGATTTCTTTGTCCCTGTTGGAGATCTCACCTTCTTTTCCATTTCCCTCCCACTCTTCCAACTCACACACACCTTTGCTTGGTTTTACTGGCATTTATTCAATAACCAGTTTGTGTAATACTGCACACAAGCACTTTACTTGGAGAAGGTAGCTGAGGGTATGGCTGCTGTCCTGTATCTTACTGAAATCTGTTTTCAGTCTTTCTCTACTACAACAGACATCCCTGTCATGATAATGATGGATGGGAATAGTTAAGAAATTACATTTTAAAAATGGGTATTTATTACGTACAAGTGACAATAATTGTCTTCTCTGCCCTCCAGTATCTCTCAAAATTTATGCAGTAGAAAAGTAGAAGCAGTTTTCTTGAAACTACAGGGTTGTGATACTTTTGGCTGAAAATCTAGAAGTGATTTAGCCTTGAAAAATATTAAAAGTTGAAAGCAGGACTGATGGAAATCAAGATTAACCTTCCAGTTTGGCTAGCCTAAGTTTGTAATACTAGTGAATTTTTTAATGATCATTCTTAAACTAAATGGAACCCCTGCATTATCTGTGGGCAAGTGCTTTTTTTTCCTCTGAAACATAATTTTAGACAGAGTTGAAGTTGGCATCATTCCCTGTGCTCCCCGTGATATCAAAGTGCACCATATATTTTAACTTTTTAGTAGCTTCTGCCAATGAAAACATAAGTTATAATTAATAGTCTCAGCAGTTTTGCTGCCAAGGGTTCCTGGCCACAATTCTTAGTTTGTTTTATGCTGCAGATGCCTACTTCTGAATCTTGTTAACAATTTTTTTTTTTTTTTGCCTTGCCAATGATTAAAGGCTACTGCTGGCCAAAGAACTAGCTCTACTCAAAAAAAAAAAAGAAAGCCTGGCTATGGAAGAGTTAATTTGATTCTGAAAAAATATGCTGTTTTGAGACAAAACAGGAGCTATGGACAAAAAAGAAGCTAGGATCCCTGTTGAGGTTAAAGCATCATCTCACATATCAATCAATTTATTTTTCTAAAATAATTTTGTCTGTAGAGTTATATTGCAGATGGAGTGTGTTCTGATGCTGGAAAATGACTCTACACAATAAACATTGGGGTTAGCAGGTTGAGGTCTTATCTCTTCTCTCTCAGGAGCATCATGTAATTAATTGCCCTAATAATCTCAGCACTATAAGACTAGTAAAATCTCTTCCACAGTGATATGATACTTTTTAATTATTCAAAAGAAAAAAAAAATTCATATATGTGTTTCTAAATATATGATCTGATTTCTGACTGTAGAGGTAGTTTGAGAAGTGCAACTCTAACACAGGACCTTTAGGAAAAGGTAATTTTTCTTGCCAAAAAAATAGGTCTGGTCTCCCTGGATTTTTTTCATTCTCTATTTGTGGGGTTAGACCACACAGAATGGTTTTATATTATTGACAACTGAAATTGGCTCATGAACTTGCTTTTGCTGAGTTTGATGTTAGAAAAGTGTTTTCATATCCTGTAGAAATGTTTAATTTTTTTTCCCCTGCATTGCCTTCATGGTAGTCTTGCTAATGTAACACAAGCTGGATATTGGTGTGGCAGGACTCTGATGTCTCATTCAGCTCCTTACTTTTCTTCCAAAGAAGCTTTTGTTCTGCTTACATCATTTTTTGTGAGTGAGCCTCCTGTGGAAGGCGCAGTGTGGGTGGTTCAAACACTGTTATCTGATCAGATGCTGTTTACATAGGGCATCTGATTAATGAGCACATGTCTGAGTGGGATTAATTCTGTAATAAGCGCCTTGGACAAACACAAATCTAAGGAATGGATTCAGGACATTTTATTCTGTCATCATATTCTGTAGTGCTTAGTGACTGAGCTGAGTGAAATTTCAAATGGAAACCTCAGAGCTGAAAAACCTATCTGTAACTGATGTCTTTTTTAGTATTGTCATTTCTATACTTTCTCTACTTTTTCAGTACAATAATGATTTGAAGAGAGCAAATCAAATGTTTTAGTGCTATTTATTTAGTGCAGCATTCTGTGGGTACTTTAGATGTCCCAGCAGGTAGTGCCTAAATGTGTCTGAAATTTGGCTTTGTCTTGTGTTTAAACGTGAATCTCCTCCTTCCTTCCTGTTTTTCTTTGTTCACCTGGTAATACACTATTTTTATAATATCTAAATGTTTCTTGTACACGTTTTGTATTTATTATACTCCTTTATACTATGTTAGCTTTATCAAAAGAAAATCTAAAGCGCCCATGTGGTTCAGGAATCTCTCTTTGCTTTGTTTTTTTAATAAATACTATTACAGGCTTAGGTCTTAGGAGGATGATGTTTCCTATTTTTAGAAACACTGCTATATTTGATGAGTCATAGGATTGTCATCTGAGCTATTTCTTCAAATCTTGCATTTAAAGGGGAAAAAAAAAGTCTTCATAGAAATAAACTTCCCAGATTAGAGTTTGTTAAATGCTCTAAACTGAACTTCTGCTGCCAGGACAAGTTTGCATCTAACTTGAATCTCAGAAGTAATTTTTGCTGTATCAAATGTGTTGGTTTGAGTGCTTGGCAAGATAGCCTGAGGATCAATGACTTGTTCTTGTCACTACCATAAAGTTGAATTTGGAGTCTCTTCTTTAGCAACCAAATGGAGTGTGAATTAAACATTCCTAATTTGCTGACTCTGTGACACTGAGAGGACCAGCCATACTGCTATGACAATTCCATTAGCCAGGCATTCCACCTGTCCTGAGAGGTAAAAGATGAGCTGTGGAACAGCTGGCCAGGTACAAAGACATCGTTTGAAAAAGATTATTGATCCTGGTTTGTTACGATTCTTAAAGCTTGAGGATAGTGAGTGCTTGCAACTTTGGCAACATTCTCTCCATGCCTGCACTCCCCACTGGACTTGCACCAGTAGAGAACCAAGAACTAATGGGATTAGAGGGGCTGAAGCTGACAATGCAATGTTTGACCTCATATCTTAGCGTGGTTGTGCTGTCTCAGGTGCAATTGCAGTAAAACTGGTAGTGTAAGACAATGTAGGGAGCCTGCCTTGAAACCTGAACCATCCAGGTGGAAGGTAAATCCCTATATGCTGCAGCATATTTCCAAGTGTGGGAACTCTGGTGGGGATTAATTTTGTGTGGGTCCATTTTGGTCCATTTTATTATTATTGTCATTAAGAATATGTACCTTCCCTTAAGTAGCAATTAAAGTCAGCATTTCTGCAACTGGAGCTGTGTTTGTGCTACGACATGAATAAGCTGTGAGAGGACAGTAGGTTACCACCTGGGGTTAAATTAGGCTTAAAAACATAACTAGAGAAGAAATATTGATACAATAATGAAGAGGTTCCTGCTCTTTATTATCCTCAAATGGATCCCACCTCTAGCGGTCTTGAACTGCTGCAGGAAGAGCCTCTGCTGATAGGATTCCTGGGAGGTCAGCCTTTCCCAGGGAAGGCTTTTGAGTGGTATTTCTTGGGCTCTGAGGCAGCTACAGAAGATGCTTCAAGACTGCTGAGCAGCAGAACAGAAAGTCCTCCTGTTGGTATCAAGAACAAGTGAAAAAGAAACTGCTTATTTTGCCTATCATAGTTTGATTAATAAAAAGCAAGTTTTTGAGATCTTGACAGATTTTCATTTCTAGAATATTATTTTGACCAAATAAGCAGTAAGAAATAAAGGGTTTTTTTGTCTTCCCTGCTCAGGAAATAGGAGGAAAAAGAAAAGTAGTGTGAGAGAGCAAACATACTGACTTGCATCGTATAACATTGAAACTACTTGAAACTATAAGCTTTCTGTCTTCCCACAACTGCTTGCTTTAATTCTTTTCCAGTTTAGTGGTTTACCTACGAACACGCATCCAGCAGGACTCTGCAACTCCATAGGCAGGAGAGCTGTCAACAATTGTGTGTAGAGAAATCTGTGTTTGCGTGGATAAACCGGTGGGACATGCTATGCTGCGAAAAATTAAACTGGAAAATCAAAAAGTGACTGTCTTTAAACGGAAATATAATCTATTTGCTCCCTGCAAGAGCTCACTAGATTTCACATGTGGACAGTGATATCTCTTTGCTTGTGTTCATTGCTGTAGTCTGTCATCCAACAGGAGTTGATGTAGTCCACATTGAACCCAGTATCACTGCAGCTTTCCAATAAATTACAGTGGAAGTAAGCATATTTAATATCTCTCAAGTACCTCTTGCTCTTGCTGCTGTGTATAGACTTTAACTGTGTTCTCAAAAGCTTCAGTCTACAGCAGATACTATGCCAGAAAAGTTTAGAAGAAGGCAATCACTTTCTCACCCACAGGTTAGTAACCATCATTATTTTTTGCTACAAAACTTATTATAAAATTAACATTTAACCAAATAACCAATACCATTTGGCTTCTCTTTCCCACTCAGAATAACAGAAATTAGTTAAATTAAAAAAAAAATCTCTGTAGATCACCTCATCCAATCTCCTGCCTAGAGCAGGGTGAACTCACAGAATCACATGATATTCTAAATTGGAAGGGACTCAGAAGGATGACCACATCCAACTCTTAGGTGAATGGCCTGTACAAGGATTAAATCCACAACCTTGTTGTTATTAGCACCATGTCCTAACCAGCTGAACTAGACCAGGCCACCATGACAGGGTATTATTTAGCTACATCCCTGTGGCCAGAAATGTTGAGTTGCCAGCTCTGAGCTGCTTTAGTGACAGCGTGCTAAATTAGCCACTGAGTAGTAGCAGCAAGTAGATGCTTGATTAGCTTTATAAAGTTGCAGCTAACGTTTAAAAATCAAATAGTCAATCAAAAGTCCTGAGAAATACCTTTGCTTTGGTTCTATGAGCATGTATTTTCCCTGAGGTGACACAACATGCAGACACAAGTAGCACTGTGTAAGCAGAGCACTTTGTGGCAGCACCTAACTGGCAGAGCTCTCTTGGACAAAATCCTATGCCATTACTGAATGTGATGAACTATTTTCAAGCTCTTTCTGAAACCAGTATATGGAAAAAAATGCAAGCCTTATGTTCAAAAACTTTTGGTTTTTCCTTCTTGAGTGTGGGATCTTATCGTGAGTTTGGAAAGACACGCCTCTGACAGTAACTCTGCTGGTCTGAAAGAGGGCAGACCCTGCCAGTGTCTGCAAAGCTGCTTTTCACAATGTCAAGTAGATGGCAGGGTGTGGTAAATTAAAAAGAAAAAAAAAAAAAAAAAGAAAAAAAGAAAAAGAAAGGCTTAGGAAATTGTTTAATTAAAGTAAGAGCTCCACTAATTATGTCTGAGGCTATACAGAGGGAGCCCAACACTGGATACATTTTTCAAACTGCTGGAAGGGAAAAAATTTAATTGCAGTCCCAGTCACCAGTTGAGGTCATTTATTTAAAGGGAAACTGTGCTATGGTGCTCCATGGTTTATATGACTGAGTATGCTTTACATAGCTGGACTTGTAAAGTGATATTTACCGTGTTCTGAAAAGGAGACCATATTCCAAAGAGGTAAAATTAAAATTCTCTTGTGGGAGGTGGTGGCACTCTTCACTGAAAGCAAGTAGTCTGATTTCTTTTGCTGCTGTGCATTCTGGTGGTATTTTGAAAGCTGTTCAGTTCAATAATACGGGTATTGCATATGAGTTCCTCTTTTGGTCTAATAATGTGAAAGGCAGAACAAAATGTGGTTTGCTAGAAGTGCTGCAACTTGTGGAACAGTACAGACAGAATGTTGAGCTGCTCTTATTTTTGTGCAACACTGGCAAATTCCTCTTGTAATGACAACAAGCAGAGAGTGAACCTGCATTTACGTGTGGGCTAATGATCCTCGCTGTCTTCTCTTATTTAGGTCTCTCAGTCTTGGGATGAATTGCAACACAGATGAAGCAACTAGCCATAGTTCCATTGATATTTGGTAAAGGAAGCAGCTTGTTTGAGGCAAGCCATTTATATTTGCTTGCCATTTTCTGCAATTATAAAGCTCAGACAGCAGTACCAGTTTAAGTAAACTGGTGCAAAGTTTTTGGAATGTAATGAAAGGTGGTTTTTGGTGTGCTGGTGTGAGAGGTCTTGATGGAAGGGACTACTTCAAATTCACCACTTGTACTGGAATTGGAATGTGTCAGGATTGTAGATTATAAAATTTGAACTGCAAATAGTAAATACAGACACTGTGTGTGTTACTGTGACCTCAACTTCTGGAGCCAGAGAACTGTCAGGGCTTTTTAGGGAAAGACAAGAACAGGGCAGGAGTATCCAGTCCACTGTCACAACTTCCTTTCAGGAATGAGCTCACAGTCCAGAATAGATGTCTGTGGCTTTGTACAGGGCTGGTGGATATTGACTGTTACAAAATCTTTACTGAAGATGAGAAAGGAAAGAAGGATCATGCAAAGTAGGATATCACTTAAGTAGTAGACCTTAAATAAGCATTTGGGAATGTGATGTTGCTATGTATTTCGGGCTTGGTTTTAATTTTCTCGTCTCTTATTTGGCAAAGTGAATTTTGAGATAGAGAAGTTGCTCACAGCAACAAAGTTCAGTTTTTATCTATTGTGTCATTTTGGAGGATATATGAAGAGGTTCTGACTTCTCATCGGCTCAAAGATATGTTTGTTTTGATAGCAATTTGCTCACAGTGTTTTATGATTATGCAATGACAGAAATTGGTTGGTCTATCAATACAAACCTTCTAGGACTGAGATCATATTCCATTGGCTCACTTGCATGAAATTCAAATGTTAATTTATGTTTTTTGGAAAAGCACATGAAGCCAAAATTGCTGTTTACATCTGGAGAGAATACTTACTGCACTTGGTTCAATCCATTCATCTGTTGGGATGCTCATTGAGGGGAAAGGAGGAGAAGGTGGAGGGCAGCACAGGAACTTTTCTTTTCCTCTCTGAACTTCCTTTTCTCTGTTAAAGAAGTTTGACATTTCAGTGTAGAGCTGATCAAATTATTCCCAGAGTTTTAACATCTGTATCAGTGAACCAGCTCACATGATTGGAGAAAAGAGGCTGAACAAAAAACCCAAACATAACTCCATAGTGTTTATTTCACACAATCTGTTACTGGGAGATTGGGGAGAAAGTTATAGAAAGCTCTGTATTCACTGTATATATTTATTGTAAATACTGGACCATGTTCTTGCATAGAGTAATAGACAGTTATATGAAAAACTAATTAAAAAGTTGTTTACTGGTTGTTGTCCAGTACAGGTGCTTTAAAATTACTGTGGGAAGTGAGGGGGAGAAATTGAAATGTTCCTGTTTTGTTAAAAAAGGGTTCTTCAGTCCTTCATATTTTTATTTTCGAAGCACTTATTGCCATTCACTTTCACCATAAATAGTTCAACAAATGTCTTCTTTCTGCAAAATGGAACTGAGATGGGCTGTTAATGATTGCTGAAAAATACATTTTAACAATTAAGCTAATTAAAAGCAGGGACTTGAAGAAATATGTATTGAAACTACCAACCCTTTTATAAAAGCAAAAGTTCAAACTATCTTATTTGAATGTTCCTGTATAAAGAATGACTTTCCTGTGTAAAATACAACTGTAGAAGCATAGCTGGAAAAATGGGAGTAATATATACAGACAATTATCCAGATGGAATGGAAAGATTTGTTTATCACTTCATAAATGTATCAGACTTTAAATATATATTTTACATTATCTACATTTGTGGCAGCTCTGTGCTGATGTATCTGGGGACTGGAAGCTCCTAATTAATCACAATTTTTTGAGAGGTCCTCAACTACCATGGCAGGTATGAGACTCCAGGGAAAATGAAGATTTTTCAATCCTCATTTATTTTGGATGCTTTAGGGGGTAGAAAGCATTTCCTTTCCCTTTGATAAATCTCTTTAAGTATGACAAAGTAAGAAAATGAAATCTGAAAAAGAGAAATGAACAGAGCACCGGGATAAGTTCTTTGTAACCAGATATTCAAGTTCATAGTTTTTGGGGGGGCTGGGGGTGTTGTTTGTTTGTTAATTTCGGGTTTTCTTTGGGCTGGGAGGGGGTTTGTTTGTTTGTTTTCTTACTACAAAACTGGACACGTTATCCTAGATGTGCTCTTACAAATAGAAAATAGAAGGGAATAAACAATTCCGTTAGCCTGCTAGCATGCAATGTGGAATGTAGGTGATTTTCTTTGCTGCAAGAAAGAGCACATTGCTAACTTGCTGTCTATCAACACACCCAGATTTTCTCTGTATAGATACTCTCTATCTTATCAGCCCTTGGCCTATACTGTCAAGTGGGGTTATTTCATCCCATGTGCAGGGCTTGATACTTGCATCTGTTGAATTTCTCCAGCTTCCTTGCCTGCCCATTTTTCAAGCTTGTACAGGCTTCTGAGTAGCAACTTGCTCCAGTGTACTGAGTGATTCCAATCTGGTGTCTTATTTGCTGAGAGTGAACCCTACTCCCATCCTGGTCATTAATAATGCCAACAAGCACTACTGACCATGTCACCATTCCCTAAGGGATGCCCCTGGATGTGGCTGCCTGTTGGACTTTGTTCAGTAGTCCTGTCAGGGACTGGAGTTTGATGGACTGGCCCATGGCTCTTGAGGGTGTTTTGATGCCCTTCTTTAGGGTGAATACATAATTTGTCTTTTTATAGTAATGGGAATCTCCTCCGATCACCATGACCTCTCTTTGAGTCTCTATAATTGCATCAATACAAAGGTTTTAGGGTCCTCCTTGTCTGCAGAAATATGTATTAGCTTCTGCCAGTGTTACACTGGTGAAGCGCAGCAACAGATGGAGCAACTATTACTGGGTTGCCATTTCTATCAGGAAGAGATGTCTGGCAGAAGTAGAAAAGGAGAATTCTGAAAGGCTTTCTGGGTGGAAATACCAGAGCAGAAAAGCCTAGCAGTGTAGTTGTGGCATCATGGGAAGTTAAAACACTGTGTGTGTATGCCTGTAAACAAAGATGAGGAAAACACTGCATGCTGATGAGGTTCTTGGTTGGTAGGGTCTATTTTTGGTTTTGGTGGTTTTCTTTAATTATTATTTGTTTATAAGCCTCTCAGTAGTTGCAGTGAGTGTTTAAATAACTGACCAAGCACTTAAAAGCTGTTTTGCTTCTTTGCAATTGCAAGTGCAAAGGAGCCAAAAAATGTGTAAGGCACTTCTCTGTGTTCCTCTGCATGGTATGGCTTGACTGTCAAAGGGGAGGGATTCTGAGTGGGTTTTGAAGAATTTACTTTGGGAAAATGTCATGCACTGTCCTGTATGGAAAAAGAGCATATGGAGCTTTTCAACTGCAGTAGGAGCTGCACATTCCCAGTGTGTGAGTGTGGCTTAGCTTGGTTTGGCTTAGAAGGGTGTCTGATGCAATTTGATATTCCATTAAGTTTTAGTAGCATATACTAGTTGTATTTCTCTCTGCCTTTGGATTCAGAACATATACAGAGACTTGACTCTGTATGTGTTGTAATGTTAAGTTTTAAAGCAGTTATTTTGCAAATGATGCTTGAACCATGCTTTAGAGAGGTTGTGGGGCCAGAACAAGTCATTGCTAATATCTAAGTGAATTTTACTCTAGTTGACTTTACAAGAGGCTGCCATATCACGTTTGCATTGAAGTTTGAGAACTGAAAAGACTTGCAGATAGATTTGGTTCTGGAAGATACTAGAAAAATGGGGGGGATCCAACACTTCGAGGGAAAACACAAGCAAGTTTTTATTGCAGGTGATGTCACTGTGGCTTACTAAAGCCCTCCCTCAGAAAGGAAGTGTCTGAATTAAATCAGCCGGCCATTGTGCTGGCATTTGTGAAGAAGATGCATTGAGTTAGAACAAATAACAAATTCATAGGCACTTGACTGATCAGCTTAAAGTATTTTGTTTGGTTTGTTTGTTTGTTTTCTTTAAGGAACAACCAAAATAACCTGTCCTTGAATATGTGAACGTGGGGAATGATTCTGTCCTGAATTGCTAGGAGTGATCCAGTCCACTTCTCCAATTTTTAACTTCTGTGAGAAAAGATAAGTTAAAAATGTGGCATGGATCAGATTAAATCAACATACCGTGACATTATAATGAGTTGAAAATCTGATGTCAGTCTGCTTGTAAATTCCGGCCAGCAGGAGCTGTGCATGGTTCATTGACAAATAATAAGATCATTCAGCCAAGGTGTATATCGTGTTACAACATGGGATCTAGGTACCTTGTGCCAAAAGCAAATTTACCGGGAAGAAAAGCTACAAAACTGCTGCTTCCAAAGCACATGCTGGGAAGGCTCTCTGTAAGGATTAGGTATGTAATGAGGTGCTTATTCTCCTCAAGGCTAGGGCAAAAAGGTAGGAGGTGTACTTATCTTGAATAGAGCCAACTGGCTGCACACTTGTAGTAGGGTCTGGTGTGGCCCTCATCTCTGCCATAGAAAAACTCACAGAGCCTGTACCTCTGTTCCTCTCTAACACAGGCCATAGCAGCAAATACAGCCTCCTGCTTGTGTTTATTGTTCTTTTGGTGTTGTTTTCTTGGCTTAAGTATCAGCCAATCAATACAAGCAACACAGAGCTATACTGGGTTGCTATTCAAAGACAAGAGGAGCTGGCATAAGACTCTTAAGAGCCAGAAGCCATTAGTCTAATCTTAGGTACAGAATACATTTCCAATGTTTTTATTTGCCTTCCTAGGGAAGGCCTAAGGTATTTTGCTTTCAGATATGTCAGGAATACTTCAGTTACTGTACTGTTTTACTCCTGCAACACACATGTACTGTGCTCTTTGAGAAACTGCTCAGCCTTGTTGTCTGAGCTCTGTGTCTTGTGTTTGAGAAGGGCTAACTTCTGTTGTGAAGTCTTCTTGACTTGCATTGATATCATCAAAGAAAATGAACAATGTTGTTAGGCATATGGTTTAGTTTTAGGCAGTCATGGGAGGAGCAGGGAGTTGGACTACCATAATCCTTAGGGTGCCTTCCAACTTGCAATGCTCTGATTCTAAATTCTATTGAATTCACTAAGGATACTTAATTTTGCTGTTACCAGTGTTTTTGTGCTTGCATCTTCCGTAGAGATATACATAACTCTGGCTGGTTCTGGGTCAGAAAAGTGGATAAATCCTTAAATCCACTGTGCTGTATATAGCAATTATATGTGAAAAGCCATTGCAAACCTTCTTGTACCAATTTTTCCTTAATACGTTTTGAAACTCCTTCTGTTTTGGCTGTCTGTCTTTAAATTTTGGTAGGGCATGGGGGAAAAGTGAAATTCTTCAAGTGTTAAAAAACAGAAAAAATAATATTATTCAGTTTTTGTAGGCTTTGGTTTCAAAAAAATTCTATAGAGCTGACAAGTGGGAGATGCCAAGGGAGCCTGTCCCTGTGATGGAGACGTGGCTTGCCAATCCCTGTGTTTTGTGGGCATTACTGTCACCTTGGTTAAATCCAGTTTATGCTCACTGGGCATGCCCCAGCCTAGGTTTGTCAAGAATTGTTCCTTGTGTTTGGCTCCTGATACAGCCCTATAATATGTGGTCTGCTCTGTGTTTACTTCTTAATTTGGTACTGCTTTCATACGGTCAAGGGTTTTTCTAAAATTATCATTTACTCTGGTTGCCAAAGATTGTGTGATGCTGAAAAATCCCCCAGTGAGGAAAAGCCCCGGTGCTGCAGTACAGAAGTGTATGTGTTGTCAGGGGCTGGTGGGCCTGGCTGCATCTCTTCTGAGATCTGCAGAACAAGCCAAAGGCAACGGCTTCTCAGTCCAGGGGATGCTGGATTGTCTCACAGGTTGAAAGCAAAATTAGCCAGAGGACCAGTGTGGGTACTGATACCAAACAGCACCCATTATGATCACAGAATATGCTGAGCTGGAAGGGACCCAGAAGAATCATTGAGTCCAACTCCCGGGCCCGCACAAAAGAGTCACGCCATGTGCCTGAGTATTGTCCAAACACTTCTTGAGCTCTGCCAGGCTTTGTGCCGTGACCGCTTCCCTGGGGAGTCTGTTCCAGGGCCCAACCACTCTCTTGGTGAAAAACCTTTTTCTGATATCCAACCTAAACCTCCCCTGACACAACTTTAGGCCACTCCCTCAGGTCCTGTCACTGGACACCAGAGTGCAGAGATCAGTGTCAGCCACTCCTTTTCCTCTCATGAGGAAGTTGTAGACTGCGATGAGGTCTCCACTCAGTCTCCTGCTTATAGAGCACTAGAATAATGCCATCTGCCTGTTCTGAGCCATCTGGGATCATCAATTTTAGCTAAGGCACAACCTTCACTTGGATTATCCTTGTGTTGCACTCCTTCATGCTCCTATGGCAGGGAAGATAAAGTTATCTCCCGAGAAAGCCACCTCAGGTCTAGTGGGACTTCAGCTACAAAAATAATTTGGATTGTTTCAGCTATAAAAATTAGTTCTGAGATGACCTTTGGATTTGGGCAGTTGCTCACACGTGAGCCATTACTCAGCTGATGAGTCTGTAGGAACTCAAATTGGCTTTGCAGAGCACCAGTTTTGACTGGGCAGCTTCCAGGAAGAGTCGACAAGGGATGTCTGGTCACTGAACATCTCTGTTTCCATGGTGTTGCCTCACAAAACAGTTGATGCTTGGCCAACTTGTGGTTTCTAAATTTAGAGTACTTAAATCCCACGACTAGAACATTCCGTTGCATCTTTCAGTCTCGTGACTGCTAATGAAAGCTGAGGTGGTGTAGGTACCACACCATACAATGCTGTTGAGATACATCTTAATTTTGTTTCAGTTAGAGGGTGCAAAAAGTGTTGAAAGTATAGTGCTAGCCATCACAGTTCTTGAAAGAGTCACTGTTGGATGGAGTGACAAAGGTGAAGATGTAAAACCAGAAAGGCCTCAAAACACAAAGTAGCCCCTTTGGTGTTCAAAAGTCTGGAAATTTTCTCTTGTGATTGTACAACATGCAAAAAATGTATGGCTCACTATAATGGTTTTCTTTAAACTTGTTGAGGGCTTGCTTTGATCATCAAAGAATGGAGTCAATAGGCAGTTATGAAAAACTGAATGGTGGTTCTGTATTTGATTTGAGATGTAGATATATCTTCTCATGTCATGTATAAAGACAAGCCATCTCTGCAGAATGCAGCTGCTAAAGGTTTACTGAACTGGCCACTGGATGCCAATATTGCTCTGCAGAAACCAGTAGTGGAGAGTTGGTTTGGTTTTTTTTATTAATATTGCAATGGCTGCTCCAATGGCAGAAGCGTTTTATTAGTTGTTTTCTAAACTGGGATAAAGTGTGGGTGAAGTACTAGGATGGAACGTACACTTCATTTTACTTACTTGAGAGGCTGGATAGAGAAGGGTTGTTGATTTATATTTGACCTGTATTAAAGTATGGGATTTTAGAATCACCCATAGCAGCATACTGTGTAATGGAAATAACATAATCTTTCCAGTTGGCCCTTTAAAAATTTCATTAATCTGTTCTGCTGGTTGTTACTTTGAAATATCTTTCAGAAGGGAATTTTCTTTGCTAACTCAATATAGTCAAAATCAGAACTGAAAATTCTGATACTGACTGAACAAATCCATGACATCTGTGGCAATTTTAAAACTCCTATAGCTGTGGGTAGAATTCCAGGCAGTGTAGGACTTCTACACTTCTGAATTTAAAGACAGTGGCTTATGTCCTCTGTCCTTATGTCTAGGAGTTCATACCTGATGACACAGTGGAGAGAGAACTTTATTCACTGTTAAAATATTTGTCAATGAGATGCTTCTAATCTTCAAATGGCTCTCAGAGGCTTAATTGAAGGTTTGCATTCTTTGTTATTTTGTTTGTTTGTTTGTTTTTAAGAGATATCTTGTTATTTTGAAGGCTTAGAAAGTATAAAGTTGCCACCTTGGTCACTATTGCCACAAAAATTAGTGTGCAGAATACTCGAAGAAGCAGCACACTGCTGTTCAACCTCATGATTCATTCAGCAGGGAAACATTGGATTTGGCAAACCTAACTGCCATATTGAAACACTTGAGTGGGAAAATATACTTTCTCTGTTTCATGTCAGTCCAGCATGCCATCTCATGTGCTGGAGCTAGCATGAAAAATCATTACATCCCAGAGATGTAGCCTCTGGATAAAAGTAATCAATGGATGAAATAGTAACGGTGCTGACTTCATTATTCGGCCTTAGCCTTTCCCTTTAAGTATGCCTTAGAGATAATACTAAGCTGGAAGGAGCTGGCTTTAGTGCTATGAGAGAAGAAAATGACTTCTTCAAAGTTTTATTAGCTGATATGGAACCATGTAAAAGAGTTTCTCCAAGATTCTTCTGTTGTAAGGGAAGTGAGAAGCTGTTTAATAGTAGGGTCCATTTGTTGTATTTTAAAGGAAGGGTTATAAAAAGAAGCCTGTGAGGCACTAGTCTGACTTTAATTAGGGTTACTGTGCTGCTTAGCTGCCAGTCTGTGTATCACAGATGGCTGGCAGGGATTCGGAGGTTGAAGAAACTGGATGTCTCAAAGATTGTCCTGTTCAGCAGCCATGTACTCTGACTTCTGTTCCTGTTAGTCTTAATGTGTAGTGCTCATTGTAACTCACTCACTCTGATGGGTCTTAAGGATGTTCTCCTCTGCGATGTATGGTGGCCAAAGTTCATGGCCAGCTCAGAGATGGCAAGGCCCAGAGACAGCTCCGTGGACGTGATCCCACCTTGTTCTTTAACAGCAGCCCTGGCAGTAGGAACCACAAGATCCCACCAGCTGGGCTGTGGTGACTGACTCCTCACAGCAAGAGGCTGAGCCCAGAGTCTGCAGGAAATGGGAGTGGTGCAGGCGGTCCTGTGTGGGGCAAAGCAGCAGCAGGAGAGCTCTGGGGACGGGATTTGAGGAGCAGTATTGATTATCCTAAGACAAATTACTTGTCAGTAGAATTGCCTTGTTTAAAGTTTAGGGCTTGGCATGCTTCAAGGACCTCAGACCCAAGGGGCGGTTAACAAAGCTTAGGAAGAAGAGTGCTACTGATAGTGAGCACAAAGAATGCAGAACTTAGAACTTGGCAGGAACACCCAAGATAAGAAGATACTAACTAAACTAATTCAGCAACTATGTTGAACTCTGTTCCAACTGGCTAAAGGATAATTCTCATGGGGGGAGATCACGGCCACCAAATGACCTCTGACCCAAACGAAAGATGCCGATCATGCAGAGTAGCTAATAACAAATTAAATATCTTGCCCATTCAGCCTTTTTATGAGTAGCCAACCACAGAGCAATAAACATTGAATATTTATTAGATAGGTGGTATATATTAGATTAACACTGTAAAAATAATCAATTTCTTCTCTGCTCAGGGTGCCAGCTTTGTGGATTTACCACCTGGTACCCATCCATGCACAAATATGAAATAAATCATAACCTGGTGTCTTAACTGCACGCTGGGTAATGAATCCTGATTTTGGGAGAACCGTTTTCTGGTGACCCAGATGGGACAAGCCTGAAAGGCCTTGCCCAGTTCAACTGTGTACCTGAAGTGAAGGGGTGTGGTTGAACAGATTCCAGTGCACAACAACTTTTGGTTTGGGGACCCTGGATGACCTGTCTTGTGTACCGTGCATAACCTATCATCATGCTATGACCGAACTAAAAAAGAGGGTTGCTTTCCCCTGTGGAACACGGAACATGGGCCCAACATGTACAAGATAAATAGTAAACTGTTGGTGTCCAGAAACATAAATTCTGTAAAAGCAATGTAACGATTTTCTAAAACCATATGAAATTGAGATTGGTTCCTAACCTGCATGAATTCAGGCCAAGGAGAATACTCTAACCAATGAGCGTCTCAGAAATTTGTGGCACTTTTACACATTTGCTTTCAAAATAAGTTTTATTTAAAAGTTTTAGAAGTTTTCCTTGCTGTGTGTGATTTATTTTTTATTTTTAGAGAACAGAGCAGTTAAAATCTATGAAGTAGAATAAAATGCATTGGAGAATACAGACATTCTCATTTAATTTTTTCTTACTGTCATTTAAGACTTAGACAAAGCTACACAACTGAAAGAAATATTACTTTAAACAAAATGCAGTCTTTTAAGTTCTTGGTGTGTTTCTTTTTCAAATAATTTCTGTTCAAATAATTCTGTTCTTGTCTGGCAATAGACAAAAATATACTCTTCTGAAAGAGCAATCAAGAGCTAATCCATCCATCCATCTCTGCTAAAACTCCCCAAAACCAGAAACCCTTCAAATATGTCCCAGGTCCCTACAGTTAGCTCACAGAAACTAAAGGCTCTCCTTGACTGTGTAACAGACTTCTTTTTCTTTGCAAGCATTTCCCCAGAGAACTGAGGCTCCGAGCAGGCACTGCTGTTCAGCATCAGGATTTTTTGGCTGGGTTGACCACCACTTTAGCTAAAAGCTTGTTCCGGCATCAGTCAAATCCCAGACAGCAACTAAACAAGCAATGAAAATTTTGCTTGTATAGTAAAGGGTCATACTTATTCTTCTGAAATGCAGGATGCAAAGACTGCCATATATGATCCTCTAAGCATCAGAGAGATCAGGAAATTTGCAACACTTAAAGGACTTGGAGGTGGTTGACTGGTGGACAAAATGTCTTCAAGGACTAGAATTCACACGTATGACTGTTAGGTTTTGTGATACAACACTCATCCACTCATCCTCACACACACAGAGCAGCACAGAGGGACAGTGGCAATGGGGGACTTCTCTCCAGAGAAGGTGACACCCTA
The DNA here is from genome assembly GCA_013398115.1 of Falcunculus frontatus. Lineage (NCBI taxonomy): Eukaryota > Metazoa > Chordata > Aves > Passeriformes > Falcunculus > Falcunculus frontatus. Next base: position 281,801 of record VZRV01002353.1, on the reverse strand, counting down.
TCAAGGCCCCTCCTAGGGCTGTCCCAGGAGAGTGTTGGCCCCAGCGTCCTGCGGTGAAAGCCATCAGGAAAAGTCAGCAAGAGTTACTCGCCAGAGCACTATTGCAATCAGTTGTTTACAACTTCCCAAATGGAAGAAACCCAGGAAAATCTTTTGTTTCCTTTTGAGGCAGCTCGATAGAGCAGAGGCTGCTGCAGCTCCAAGCCCCCAGGTCCTGTCAATAGTGAGGCTGAGCGTGTGTTCCCAATATGTGCATGCACAAACACCCATATGGCACACACACATGCACATGGCTGGCTGCACAGATCAGCACAGACACACACCCAGCACACGGGAAAACACAAACAGCATCGATGTCCTCATCCTGCTTCTTTCTCTGGCAGCTCAGGGTGAAGGTCTGAGTGTGCGATGTGCCCATCACCCAGCTGGGAGCTGCGTTTGCAGCACTCAAACAGCTGTTGCCCACAGCTGCCCAGTGAGATGGACCACGTGGAAGGGAGGGACAGACAACGTGTGGTAAGGACAGGGCTCTCGGTGGCACAGCTGAGCACTCTGAAGAGGAGCAGGAGGGCTAGGCTGAGTTAGTAATATACAGCTGTCATGCCCTATGTCTGACTACCAGTAAAAGCCTCAGCAGTGACCAGTAGTGGTGATTTCTTGATTATGGTGTTTGGCCTAAAGAAATGCATGAACACAGTACTAGATTTGTCCACAGTGAAAAGAACAAGGAGAGCTGGGCCAGCAGCTCCTGTTCCACTGAGGAGGAAAGGAAAGCAAAATGCTGCTCTCTTTGCTTTCCTTGAAGATCCTGCAGGGAATCCACAATACTTTTCAGTGGGAGGGTACCTCATTCTTATGGCTGCATGGTCCTGAAATCACAGATAAGTTGTGATGAAAGCTGTAGGAGCAGGTGGAAGAGCAATGAAGTACACACAAAAAAGGAAGGGGAGGAAAATCTCTGCAGAGAAAACAGAGTGGCGTACCTTGGATGCAGACTGACAACGTGAAAAGGACACCAAGTCTGGGTTTAAAGTTACTAGAAATACACATCTCATAAGGCTCAGAGAAGGCTGTTCAGTGGAACAGGTTTCTTTTCAATAAATTCCCCTTTTCTATGTTTTTGTAGAACAATTGTATGGAACTATTGCTTTATTGTCCATCTGTAGTAATTAAAACTCAGCCAGCACAACTTTCAATCCTGTTGTTCATCCTTTCTTAACACAGATGGTCTAGGTTTTGTTGCACCTGTGCAGTAAAATAAAACAGCCTTCTTGGGAAGTTAGTTTGAATTTTCACTGCAGTCAGCGGAAATGTTTGATTTTCCTTTAGAGATTTGAGTAGCTTTCTTCTTTTTGTACAAATCACTTTGTGCAATTTTTTCAGAAATTCAAGCTAACTTGTATTGCACTTCAGTAGGAGCACTGAGCTTTGTTTACATTTTAATGCTAAATGTTTTGTTCTTTTAAGCCGAGGGAAATTAAGTGGGCTGTATATTTGGGAGAAAACAGATGAACGGGTATGCTGATAAATTATTTTTTGATTAATTCCTAGATAGTGTGAGGCTACTACAGAGTGGTCCAAAGGAGCCTTGGCAAGGGGCTGTACTCCATGCAGCAGAGGAAGGCAAAACCATCCTGGAGACATTTGTTGGTCCACCATGTGGTGCCTGATCAACCTTAGGGGCAAGAATCCTTTCCAAGCATAGTGGGAAACCAGTGGGTGCTACACAGTGCTGAGACAATATTTCTGGACCCCATTTTTATGGCTGCTGCCTGTGGCTCCACGGGGGATGAGGACAACAAGCTCTGCAGTGCTCTTCAAGAAGGGACATTCAAGAAGGCATTTCCTCAGTCTTGCCATTGGTACCCAGCTGAAAAGGTCTTGTAACCCTGGGCACATCCCAGGGATGGGTGGTTCTTCTCGTCTCCTGAGGGGCTTGCATCTGTTCCCTAAGGCTGAAGCAGGATTTCCTTCCATCAGATAGGCCTTGAAATGGCCCCTCTAGGAGCTGGCTTTGCAGTGGAGAACCTCCAGCAGCCCCCTCCAGCCTCCAGTCTTCCTCCCTCAGCCCCCATCAAGTAATTCCACAAGCTCCTCAAGGACTTCTTCTCTGATGTTTTCACAATGCCCCTTGGCCTGCTCTGGCAGCACAACATGGGAGGATGCTCCCTTTTATCCTGTCTCTATGGTTTAATAAGAGCTGCATCAATTGGCTCTTATTTTTTGGATCCATGAATATTTATTTTCTTAGGAACAATAGACAATGGACTTGTCTTTCTTCTTTTCCTACATCAATTTAATTACATGTTTTCCAGACAGCACCACTACTAATTCAGCAAGGCACATGTGCATGTTACAAAAGCTCTTGTAAAAGAAAAATTATTGCGATTTCACATTTCTACAGAAGGCAAATGCAATCAAATCCCTGCAACTGCCCTATGTTTGCTCTGTTGTTCTCAAACTATAAATGTTTTATGGAAACACTGGCATTTATATGTACATACATCCTTTAAGAAGAATAGGTCTCAATCCCCTGGGGACTTGGTTTACTAAGGATGTGAAGCCTCTGGCCTTTCTGCTCCTGCTGCACATTGCTTTCTGCAGCATGGGATAACACACCAGAGCTCCACTGAGCTCTGAGGCAGATGGACAGCTGACGGGCATTGCTTTGTCACGAAGCAGACTGCTTAAAAATACCAAATACTAATGTAGTTGTTGCAGTATGTTTCTGATTTAAAAAATGTCCATTTTGCATTCCTCTTTCCAAAACCACATTTAGTAATGCCAAAAGAAGCAATGAAATGATCTTCCTAACATAGCAAAACCACAAGAAAACCTACTAGTGTTGAGAGGTTAGTGTCCAAACTTTTGATACGTAAATACTATTACCAGTCATCTCATTACTAGAAGACTGACCTGTATGTCAAAGAATCCATAGGTAAGGATGATCCACATCATTTACGTGGCCTGATCAGATTGTGCCTTCTGGCTTGGAAATATTGCAGTGGTTTGCCTTTTGGGGAGTTGTTTCCTTTTGCTTTTTGTATTTTTTTTCTCTCTTTGTTGAAAAGCTCTTGAAACAACTATTAAATAAAGGCAAACAGCTAGCAGTCCTTTTCCTCCATCAAAGCTTGGAAAAACATATCCGCCTGCCTTTCTGTGAATTCTAAGGGAAGGAGGTGAAAGCTATGCTAAATATCTGAGGAATGATGAAGTAGGGCAAACTGCACTCTGATTTTCTGTATCAGCTGCATAACTCATTCATCACTATTACAGTTCGCAGCTGGGGATATTGCAGGGTTCTGACATGAACTGTAGTGGAGATGGAAACATCCTGGTGAGTTGTCTACACAGTGTTGTTACGAGGCCTCTGCTGTTACTTCACGTTGTAAATGCTTCTCTGTTGCTGTTAAGAAAACCACTACCATTTAAAACAAAAAGCTTGAGTGATTTCTGACTCTTTGAAAGGTCTAGACTGATGACCTGCAGTTTCAAATTTGGTTAGGTTTGGTTTTTAAAAAGTTCTTGGGAGTGGCACGTGCACTGTAACCTTCTTTGCATTTCCTAACCATTTTCTTCAGCGCACACATGGGGGGCTGTAAGTAGAATCTGAATTTTAGGAGAAAGGGATGATGCCTATTTGCTGTCCCCCATTGAAACTGTCACTAGTAGCTCAAATATTCCAGCATTTTAATTTCTTTCTTTGTTTTTTTTCCTTTTCTTCACTTCTCTTTTGCACGTACCCACTGCTTTGACTGGGATTTTTTTTTCTGTTTGCTTTTGTTTCCTAAATACTTGCTTTTTGCTAAATCCCATGCCCTGCCTGAACATTTAACTTTCAGTTTTGAATTTGGGCCTCTTCTGGTTTGTCCTGGCAGTATCCTCACCATCAGACTTCCAGATGCTGTCAGAAGAGTCCAGCTATTTTTAGCTCTGGATCTAGGAAGTGGTATGACCATAATGGAGGTAAGCCCCACCTCTCCTGAGAAAAGTAGAATGACTGAAATGTGGCGATGTCCCTTCAGGCCACTAGTGTGCAGTAGCTTCATTGCAATGTAACAGCAGTGTTTAGAATATATGATGTGTGGTTTTAGTAGAGGGAGATAGTCTGAAAGGACAGAGGTCTTGGAAGCCTTTCAAGTTAAGTTTTGAATTTCAGGGGTTTAAAAATGTTTATAAAATCCTTCCCTAAAATCCAGAGATTTAACATTGTCATCTCAGTTTGTGTAGTATACACCATGTTTTAGTAGCTGAGTTTTACTGAGAAAACTGCTGCAGTGCCTTTTCAGGGAACTTTTCCATCCGTACGCTACAGCAAATAACTGCTGTCTGTACCAGACTCCTTCACTGAGTTTTCTCATGACTGTCAAAGGGTTCTGAGTAGGCTTCAGTGCAGTAATTTTATGATCTATAGGAGAAGATATTAGTGCTGTTTTCAGCATAACAAGCTCTTATTTTAATTGTATGACTGACATACCTTTGAGACTCCTATTTTCTTTGTAACTTTTGGAATAGTAGACAGCACAGTAGGTGTAGTTTTGTCAATTAAATATGGGAAGTGTTTATTGCAATGGTCTCACTGTAGTAGCTAGTGGGAAAGGAAGAGAAATTTTTTCTATCTTGGACATGGGGTATGTGCTGTAATAAATAACCTACGTATACTAAGCAGTTTGTTATCTTTCAACCAAGCCTTCTGTTCAGTCTAGCACTTGCATTGCCAAGAGTATCCACTTTCCCCTTTTCCCAAGTCTTGCAAGTTAACTACAAATAGACTGTTTGCCAGAGCTGTAAGTTCTTGAATTTGTCATAGTTACTAGTGATAAATTATCTTTCCCATAAAGACATGGAGGGAAGGAGGTCAGCACAACTACTTCTGTGTCATGGACCCTTAGAGTGAACTAAGTAGAAGGAAGGATCTGAGGGCTTAGAAGCCTCACAAAAGGTCAGATGGCAAACTTGACTATGAACCATGCTTTCTCTTTTCATGGCACTACTTCCCCCTGACCAGGAAAGCCCATTTCATTTTAGAAATTTTTATTTTTCTCTCTTTTCTGTCAGTGTAAGAACAATGTTCCTTTTTTTAGAAAGCTTTTAGTTTTATTTTCCTGGCTTAAATTAGAGGTTAGGTTTACAAAAACAATAAGCTGTTCAGTTTTTACAATAGTTATAAATATAGAAATGACTATTCATAAATGTAAATAAGGCTATAAAGTTCAACCTGATTGTAAAAAAGAATGGAAAGGATTTTTTAGTTTAAGCATATGGACTTTGATCATCCCCGAGTCCATAAAAAAGCTCAGCTGAACCATAATAAGGGATTCAGGTCCACAATTCCACATTTTTGCATTGGATACCCTCAGTGTGACACATAATGAAAAGCTCCTTACTTGGCTGTTACTGGGGATCAGGGTGCTCATGAGGAAGGCCCTCGTTTTGATTTAATGACTGTTGGCAGAAGGCATTATTAATACTTTTAAAAGTCTGCTAATGGCTACTTAATGCATGCAAAGTTCACTCAAGTCTGGTACTGGTGACAAATCTATATCCACCACCACTCTGCTGAAGATAACTGGAAAGATAACTCATTGGCAGTGAAGTTTAAAGTTAGGATTTCATACTTCTGCTCGCCTGAGAAGGGGGTTCTGTTGCCTTCTACTATACCCAAAACACTCTTTTCTCTAGCAAAAATGTGAAATAATGGATTTTATTTCCTTTGACAGAATTTGGCATATGGCATCTTATATGTAGTGGCTTGCCACCTCTCAAATGTAAGATTTAATGCATTGCAATGTTTTTTAATGATTTTAGAGTACATAATTGGATATTAGTACATTATAGATATAGAGTACATTATGAATATTGGTAGTCAGTCTAGAGTTAAAGTCGCAAATTGCATTTCTTCATCATAAAGTTCAATTTCATCGTTTTGTGCTCCACCCCTGAAATACTAGTATGCCTTTAAAAAGTCTAAACTTGCTTGATGAACTGCACCCTGATTATTTCAGTAGCTGCATAAAGGGTGAGAAGAGTCTTTCAAGACTGCAGCAGGTCTCAGTAAATCCAACTACCTCCAAAATAAAACAGATTGGGAGCTGCATACATAGTTACATCTGTGTTTTGAGAGGCTATTTCCCCAACACTCTAAAGATCAGATCGATATGTTTCTGTCTGTCTTCTTTCTGTGAGTATTTCATTCCTGTTAAAGCTCTTTTGCGATTCTGTGACTACCCAACCTTGGCAAAAGGCCATCGTGATGAACCTGCACCTCTTGACAGACAGATGGTGTTGAATTCCCTATTTAATACAATGGGACGCCTTCACCAAAACTCGTATCCCAGGATTTTGTGTCAACCTTTAAAAACAGTTATATCCCAAAGGAAGATCAGGTGTGGACAGGGGGTGCGAGCTCTTTTTGGTAAGCATAGACAGGGGGGTTGTTCACTCTCTACAGAGATGCCTGAATAATGCCTCCTCCTGGCCATGTCTTCAACCTAATTCCAACATTTGGGTTTCATGTTCAGGCTCCGTCTCTCTTCCAGGAACCCTGATTCTGAGTGTCTTGGATTTTCTAATGTATGGTGGCACAGTCACAAGAGGATATATGAAGTTTTATCAATGACCGGGTGGTCTGAACCTCTTTTTTGTGAAAACAGGTGTTGAAGCTGCCTATTTTGAGTGCACTGAGCTCAAGTCCTCCCTCTGATGGTGGGTGCCTTATTCCCCTCCTCATTTTTGTAGGAGGTGTCTGCCTTTGGGGACATATTGCGAGGGAAGGGACTTAACCTGTTGTTGCAGGTCTTTGGCGCAGAGATGGTTTTGGATGTGTGAACATACGGCATATGTGAGCATATGACTTGGAGTTACAAGAGATTTTGCATGTAAAGCAGTCAATTAAAAACGTGAAGCAGGCTGAGCAATCCCTTGACTTCCCTTGCCATGTGCTTTTTTCCTGTGAATTTCTGTCCAAGGCATGTGAGGCATGACTGTTTTTCTGCTCTGGGAATCAGTTGCTTCAGAGGCACGATGAGTCCCTCCCTCTGTTTTAGATCTTAGAACTGACTATACTGGCACACTATTCTAGCATATACCTTACCTCATATCCAGAAAATGTGTTTTTCTCTTTCACAGAAATATGTATATATGTACAGATATTCTCTGTACATTCCCAATCATACCATGAAAGACCAAAGCAAAGATCTCTCAGTTGGAAACTTACCAAACTTGGACAATTCTTTGTCTGGAAAGCACCTGCTATTTCATGCGCATATCATAAAGATGATTTTGCTAATCAATAATTTACTGCTGCTATAAAATGTTTAAAACTTACTCCCTTTCACATAGATGTGTAGCATCAGCCCTTGGTTACAGGTTAACACTGGTCAATACCTACAGTAATTGTAAATTGTCCTGGAGCTGGTTATTTTACCTTTCACTGCAGAGTTTCCTCTTGGTCTTCAATGCCCACCCACACATTCATACATGCATTTGGGGAGCTCAGCTGCAGGAACTGGGCCAACAACTGGGTTTTTTTATATGCACATACAAACACACACATGGAGAATAATGAATATTTTAGTGAAGAAATGCTCAACAGTTAAAAATGTGGTTTAAATTACGTAGTTGTCTGTTTCATATGAGTGTGTATCCTTTCCATCAGAATGGGCTCTTCTATAAGCTGGTACATTTGGAGTTTGCAGTTACTACATTTATTTAGCCAGAAATTTGTTGTATGGTAAGGAAAAAAGATGCCACAAACCTGCAATGTTCTAAAAAGATTGTGGTGTTGCACTCAAAAGGCCTGAGATGGAGATGGTGAGAATCCCCCACCCATCCCCAAAACTGGATCTCATCAGTACTGCTGAAACAATTTGGCAGCAAACTCCGTTTTTTCAGGTTACTTTCCAGCCTTCTGGCAGCTGTGTACTCTGATCATCAAAACCATGAAAAAGACTTGTAATTCATTGGCAAGGTTTTAAATCATTTACATATGTAACTCTGAGTGTTTGAAAGGTAATGTTATAGACATGTCATTAACCTAGGTGATAACATAATCCATAATGCTCAGTGTTTCCCGTTGTAAGTTTTTTCTCTAAGTTTTATGTGCTATTTTTGCTAAGCTTCAACAGTTTGAACTGCAATTTTCCATTTTGGATATCTGTCTCAAGCAGACCTGGGGGTGGGGAAATGAGCTAAAACTTCTTCGATGAAGACTAAACAATGTCAAAGAACAGAGGAGATTATATCCTCTCTTTTCTTAAAGTTTAGCAGCTTCCTACTGTGAAGAAATTACTTGAGATTTAATAGAAGGCTACCTTCATGTTGAGTATTTTGCTGGTCATCTAGGAAGGGTGAAAAAAGTCCCAACTTGGCTAGATACAAAACCTTTAAGAGTACTATGAACACAGCATCTGAATCAAGAGCAGAAACTTGCAAAATTTAAGTGATAATATTTTGTATATCCACAACGTAGTTCACTGGACTTTGAATTACTACACTGTATGAAGTACAATAGGGAGAACAGGAGCCCTGAGAGTTAACTGGTGCTTACAATGCTGATATAGTTGTACTTTGCCTTTCAAAACTGGGGACAATTCCTCTGTAGAGTATGGATAAAAATTAGTTTTCATGAGCCACTTGTGTTCTAGTGATAGTATTAGTTTTAGTTCTGTTTCTGTTTTCTAGTAATAATATTCTATCCTATTATTGAAAAAAAATGAAATAATCCTACCCTGCAGAAAATATGCCCAAGACAGTACACTGAGCAGCAAGAAAAAGGCAAAATGTTGAATAACTGCTCTGTAGAGGAATTCTGTTCACCTGTGGCTGGTCTTGTGAGCATCCTGTGGAAAACAGTCAGTGTATGTAATGCAATGCAGTATCACATATACATATATATATGTGTTTGTGTGTGTGTAGAAAGACATAGGAAAAAGCAAATTACGATCAACTTTTCAAATGCTTTTCTAAATAAAAGTATTTTCTCATATGCCTATTTACTGCAGAAATGTAGGCACATGTTGTTTTGAAGAGAAAATAGAATATAGTTTTTAAAGCAATGTTAATGTTGTTTACATTTGTCTCTAAAATTACTGTGTTAAACTTGGAACAAAATTCAACTGCAAGTTTATTTTGTTGTGAAAATAAAACATGAACAAATTGTCTAACTTCTGGTAGGGTCTGAATATCCATTAATTGCCAACCGATCCTAGGACAGATACTTCTGATAACAGTGAAGTGAATGCTACATTAATTAAAAGACACACTTGTGCCCTTAGTAGACAAGCAGTGACCAAAACATTCCCACCTCTCTACCTTGTCATGCCTGCATGCTGGCTATCAACACTCATTAGCAATCTGTACTAGAAGTAGGGCTCTGCTTTGTCTGTAAGAGATCTGAACTGCTATTCCTGTAATTTCTCTTCTACTGAAAAATCATTCCAAGCCTAAATTTGGGGGTTTTTTTTAAAATCCCATTTTAGTGTAACATTCAAACTAACAGGACTAACCAAGAACATGACTGATTTTAGAGCTGCAGTTTTGACAATGTTTGTGGTGGAAGAAAGCTTCTGTTACTCTTTGCATTACTGATCTTTGTTTTTCTCTCGTGGCTGGAATATAAAGTTCATGATATAGTAAGGCTTGGGAACATCTGAGTCCTTTCCATTTTTGAGTAAGAAACATTTTTAGATCAAAAAGGGCTGTCTTCATTTACACTGCTAATAATTCATCTAGAATTTTTAGTTTTATCTTGTAGTTTCAATTTAAATTAATAAACATTTGTTAATGTTGCTTTGATCTTTCAGGGGAGTTATTTTTAGTAAGTAAAAGAAAGTATAAAATGTTATTATAATCTTAGATACAACAGTGCATGTTCTCTTAATGAATATTTATTTTCTTAAGTATTTAGTCTGCCCTGTAACATTACTCAACATTCATTGTTTTAGTAAAACAGTGTAACAGCAGGCACAGTTGGAACAGAAATTAATACAAGCTCTAATGTACTGATTTTAGTGTTTACCTACTTAAATATGCATCCTAAATATAGCAGAACTTTTACTTACGTTTTCATACAGACTTGAAAACTGGAATTCTCAATAGGAAGCCCAGCAGTCATGGTAAACACAGGATAAAGCATGGTGTGTACCAGTGGGGATCTAAATCTAGGACAGGGAGCAGCTGTGTGTCTCACTGTATCAAACTTTGCTGTAGTTGAAACACCTGACAATTTGGGTCCTAGTTGTCAACATCTTGAAAATGTTTAAACGCTTCTCCACTTTCTAAATCAGATTTTTCAAGCAAAAATAGGCAGCACATTAAGTTTCATGTACCTTGTCTCCCACCTGGGCATATTTGAAACACCTGCAAGTCTGATAAGGTTTCAGATAATATATCACGGTTTTACAATTTCTACATAAGGAAGATTTGAAGAACATAAGAAGAGCCTATTCTGCAACTTGGAAACTGAGCAGGTAGCAAAATTCTTTTATAGATTTTTGTCCATAAAAAAACATTTTACAGGATAATTGTACTTCAGACAAGTCAATTGAGCTTAAAGAATTGAAATTAAAAAGTGAAAAGTTAGACTGATCATATGATACACCGAAAAAAAAATAGCTATGGGCTGAGAACATAATAAATGCTTGACTTCAATGACAGGTTTCATGCTTTTGTTGAATATTTGGTTGGTTGTTTTTTTCTGAGATTTTTCTGAGTTTTGATTGAACTAAGCCTACTATATTTAGATCAAATATTAATTTCTTGTGCACACCAAAATACAGAGTCAACAATATGTGTATTAACACATAACTGTCCCATGAAAATTATTCAGAGGTACTCAAATAGTGGCAAGGTCATTATAATTTTCTTTATTCCGTGTTCTGCAATTCTCCACAAACATCAAAGTTGGGCACAAGAATCAACACAAGGGTTCAGTAGGTTTTCAACAAATGAGTTTTGATACTTGTCTTAAATGATGCTGACCTCAGTATATTAAAAAAGAAATCAACCCTGCTGCTTCCTTCCAATAAAAGGAAGAACGTAGGGGGCATGCACATTCTGTGTGTTTCTTCTGCTAATTAGCGGTTTGAAGGAACTGTGCATGAAAAACTCCCCACTGAGCTTATTGAATTTTATGTAACAGCCCTATTATCTGGTATTAGTGTTAAATGTCCATTTTCTCTCATGTCCCTGTGCTGGTAGATGAAAAGTTACTGTTTGGGCTTCTTTTGTTGGCTTGATTGCACATAGAGCTAAGTGAAGACAAAAATCCTTTTTAAATGAGCTCAGAGCAAGGAAAATCTGTTCCAGTTGGAAAAGTGGTTGGGACTATTTTGGAACGTGTTGTTGTGGCTTTAGCAATAGTTAAGAAAAACTACCGTGTAATATTTTAGCTGCCCATGGGATTCTTCAACAAGCAAAAGGTATGATGTCATTCTTCCCATCATCCCTGTTGTTTTGGGGAAGGGAGGAAGGAGGTATGGAGTGAAATTATGAGAACAGTCTCCAAGACACACACTTTTGTTAGAGTTACAGCTTGAGAATACTTGAGAATGTCTTTGCTCTAATAAATAACTCTATTGCTTTGCCTGAAACTTTTCACATGCTTCACGTTCCACATTTATTTACATGGCTTTTGGTGTTTATGTCTATGGAGACTGGTTGCTTTAACTATTTAAATTGTCACAAAGCGGATAGCTTTGTTGGATTGTGATGTGCTAACTGAATTGTACGGCCAGAATATGTAGCATGAGGTAATATAAATAGTCAGTGCAAGATGTGCCTAGCAATATGGTAGAACGTCTGAAAAAGCTGTTGTCTTTCTGTACTTCCTCTGGATTCTTGTGGATTTTTTGGCATAAGCATTTTGGTGTAATAGAAGATACAAACTGTATCTCATAAATCGACTGCAGAAAGCTAACTCAGATATCCTGCTGTGTTGCTTCATTGTTGGTGCATTTGTAATACAAAAAGTTAGTATTTAGATACTCGTTTTAAAGGAGAACCTGAGGAAATGATAACTTGTGACGGTTGTGAGCCCTTGTTTTGTTTTGCTAGCACTTGCAATAAATATGAGGGGTTTCTTACTATGGGAAAGTCACAACCATTTTGCACCGTTGAGCACTTATTACTTTTATTCCCAAAAATGATTACAGGTTTTTGATTTACCCCTAGGAGTTGCCAGCCTGGTTTGCTTGGATACCACCGGACATGAGACCTCCTGCAGGAGCACATATATGTTCATCCTGGTCTCATTTATTCTCTAAGCAGACACTATGATGTACCCTAAGATTTTAATTGATTCAGCCTCTGAGTATAAGGCTGCATGGCATCTATGTACTTCCTCACACCCTGAATCAGTTCAAATCTGTTTCTTTGCTCACCTATCATCAACCTGTCCTGTCAAATACCATCAGCAGGTGGCTTTTGAGTGCCTTTGTGGCCCATAAAGCCAACACTTGACACAGGCAATTCAGAGCCATCTCCTGCCAGTGTTTCTCAGGCCTTTTCTGTTACCTCTGCTGATGAAGATATTTTCTGAGAGAAATCTTAGACCCTAACAGGTTGGAAAGAATTTTAATTTCACTTCTATTCACTAGGAAGATTTAACTCTTTTTGAGAAGTGTCATCCATCTCTGAAATATTTTCTCCCTATGTCCCACACCATGCCTATATTTGCCATCAATTGGTGTTTGCTGCTGAATGCACTCAGACTCTAGGTAAAAGAGTTGGGGCTATTCTTGGTAATTTTCGCAACTTGCCTCTACAAGTATTCTTCCAAACTGTCTCCATCTTTCTTCAAATGCTTTTGTTTAATCTCACCACCTGCGATTACTCAGTCTCTTCACCTTTTCTTCTTTGACATTGGTCCTGCCATCTGGATCTTGATAAGATGGGCTCCATTGAGCCCAGGAAATTTCTAGTTTAGATGACAGTCTGCCTCTTGAGATTGTTTTGAAAAGAGGATTTTTTTCTTAGAAGACGTTCAGTGGTACCATGGTATAAATATACATACTGCTAAGAATTAGAACAAGATTTCCCTATGAATAATAAGATGCTTGGGAAATGCTTTTTCTGTGTATGTTTGCAATATACCCTTTTACTTCTTCCCTTGAATCTCTAAAACCTCTGGGAACTGGATACAGAGCAAAATGACAGGATATATGGACTGCCTTAATGGGACACTTAAACGTTTTGTTTTAAACTCTTGGTGCAGAGGTACAATCATGCAATGAATTTAAGCACATTTTATACATTAGTTCACAATTTGGGAAACAGTTCTGGTTTTGATGATGCAGTTATGCGGTCTGAAAGGAACCAAATATAGTCCTCTGGTCCTGAGAGGAGTTTGCACTGCTGGTGTTTGAGAAGAAAACACTCACTAGGTAACTCTAGCAATGAGGTTCATGTTAACTTAGTTCATTACTTCTCAAAGCTGAACCACAGCTAGTCACATCATCAAGGTATAATTTATTTTTCCTCATAAAGTCTTTTCCATCATCTAGGAAAGCCAAATTGCATCTTGCAACTAAGCTACTGAAATTTCTTGGTGTGTGCCACTTCATTTTAAAAACATTTCTTTTCAAAGTTAACTTTTAGTTTCCTTTAACAGCGAAAACAAAAGTATCTCATAAAGGTTAAAACCTGTCAGTCTGTAAATGAAATCAAGCTTCATTATTTTATTATCTATACCCGTGAAAGAGAAAACATTTCACAGTGATTGTTCCTCCCCTGCATCAGTATTCCTGTGAATATAGTCCATGAATTGTCTCCATACAGTATCATCTATTTCCATCAATATCCTACAATCTGTAAGTTATTTTTCCAGGTGATATCTATTTTAAAATTATATGCAATTTTTATTATTACATTCATGGTACAGGTATGTCTTTAAACAAACATTTAAAAAGTAAATGGGCCATAACCTCTTTTATAGATCCTTTTTCTAGTGGCATGTGTATTCACATTTGGACACTAAATAATAGTTTTTCAGACTGACAGAGGCTTTGACACTGCAAAATATATAGATGCAGAGTTACAACATGAATTTTGGGACACTAACCCAAGGCAGTAGGCTGAAAGTCAAGGGAGAAATTAACATGCAGATGCAGAGAGGATTTTCCTCAGCTGTGATTATTATGAGTTCTTTAAAACTGAAATCTCTTAGGCTCAAGATGAACACAGTGATCTCTAGTCTCCTCCCTACTGAATTTTGGACTTGAGGAAAGCTAACTTTCAGGTCTCCATTTATTTTGAGGCTTTTAAAAATTGAATTTTTTTCTGATGTCTGCCTTAAGCATTTTTTTTCACATTTGAAAGTCATACTATGCTGTTCAATGTGAAAAATTTGCTCCCTTAGCTTTGAAACTTTTCAAGTTTTCCCATACTCTTCTGTAATTTAAGACCAGCAAGATGGAGATTGCAAAATATTTAAACGTTTCCGTTCATTCCACTTGAATCAGAAATCCACTTAAGACAATTTCCTGAGAGTGTTTTCAGAAAATGTTGTGTGCTAAGATGAGGGTTATTCTATATACAAAAAGCTGTTGCGTGCTGTGAGCTGTTGTTCTCTCACTCACCTCCCTTCTGCCTTCTTCGCCTTGCAGCAGTCCTGACTGTCCCCAAATGCTTCTGGCAAACTGGGGACAAGTAACTTAAGATGTTAGATTTCTAGAGCATGCTTAAGTTTTCCTTCTTCTCAGGTAAATTGCTTCACGTACAGGATGTTTGCTTGTAAAAATAGTTTTGTAAAATCATTCAGAGAAAGGAAGAAAATCAGTTAAACTAGTGAGGTAAGGTTGGTCAGAGCAAAAGCTCTGAAGACAATCAGTGGAAAAGGTCTGCCTTTTCCAGGTTATCCTAAATGCTGAGTGAGGGCTGTACTGCTGTTGTCAAGCTTTTGACATCTTTCAAACTTGTAATGAGAAGTTTAAACCCCTACTGGTATCCTTTGGAGGGAAAACTGTTCATGAAATATGAGCTACCAACCGAAAATAGTAGTATAGTTTGAACCTGCGAGTCAAGTTAAATTAATATCACAACTAGAAGACAAATATGATAATCTTTCCTGTTGCTCATTTTTTCCAGTGAGACATTTGTTGCTTAATTGCGACTGACTTGTGTGCATAAATAGCTTTGCAGGGTTAATACATTGCTTTCTAGTAAGTATCTGGTGCCCACTTCCTCTCCTTTCTCCCTCCTTCCCCCATTCAAAATGCCCTAGATTGCTAGTCAGCTGGGAAAGGCATCAGTGTATCCACAGGCATCCAGATTAGGCACAGAGCTCTCAGATTTAAATGGTGCAGTAGTGGTACTTGGATGGTAAAGAAAAAGCTTCCAGTTCGGTATTTCAGCCTGGATTCAGGAAATAGGGCTTTGCCTTGTTACAGTTTTATTGCAAGTTTTAGCAGCAGTGACGGAGGAGCACTAATTTTAAAGACAATCAGCATTTGCCACAGGGCACGGCTGAGCCCCTCAGCCACGGGCGGGCGGGCGAGAGCCCCGGGGAAAGCCTGGGCAAGGGAGGGCAAAACGCTGCCCGGCAGCCAGGGCTGAGCGAGGGACCCGTGCGAGAAACAGCCCTGCGAGCCCCGAGGGGACAGCGGGAGCGGGGACGGAGGGAGGGAGACCCGGCAGCGATGGCCCTGCAACCTCAAGAGAAATTTCCACTCCCCATCATATGTTCCTGTCTGTATTTGGTGAAATATAATAAATAATTAACTTTTTTTCAGGTCTATATAAGGTCTAGGATCTCCTTAGACCTCAACTCCAAAGATCCTTATTTCCTCTCTTTGGCGGCCATTCCGTCTAGAAAATTGAATATTCAGCCTAAATATAAAAGTTCAGGAATGAGCCATGCCACTCGAATAGCTATGGACAGTGATTCCCAGTCTTACCCTGTGGCCTACATTCCTATGCAGAAATGCATGGGAATGTCAGTGATTTCAGTTCCATGATGGCTGATCAGGGCAACCACACCACTTCTCACTGTTGTTTTAAATGATGGCTGTTTACATTTATATCATGCTGTTTGATTCTTTGCCTTTCCCGACAAGTTTGCTGAAAACTGAAAACAATGCTAACAGGTAACCTGTAGAGGACAAAGGGCTTTTTGTTTAAAAATAGAGAATGTGAATGCTAATTTTGATCCCAAGATATGTTTCTGGAAGAGTAGGTTAGCCCAAATGCCGTTTTGTTTTTCCTTAGTAAGAGTACCTAGATATCTTAATCCTATCCTTCATACTGTCAACCAATATCTGGAAGAAGCATGGAAATAATAAATGATAAACATGAAAATGTTTCAAACATTTTATTTTTTTAATAACAGCATTAATTTTTGAAAGCACTTTGGGCAAACTGGAGCAGACACAGTTGTGAGGAAATCGTCAATATAACTTGTGTTCTGCAAGCAGAAAAGAGGCAAAAACATGAATTTGTTTATTTTTTTAGAATGTATTCTCACTCCCATGTCACTTTTTGCTATTATAGGTTAAAGAAAGAAGACAGCTGATTACTGCCAAAGCTCTGTGAAGAAAATCACTGGTTTCAGAGGGCTGTATTTCCATTATTTAATTGGGCACTTTGCACTTAAGTCATTGTGACCACCACTATGTTTTCCTCAGCACCCCATCTTCTGAACTTTGAGCATGTGAACTGAGCTGAGGCTGTCCCTCATGACTGTGATGTGGGAGCAGCTCCCTTTCTCCAGCCAGCTGTGGTGTGGAGCTGCAGTCAGGAGAAGCATGCCCTGGCTGGCTCCTGAACAATGTGCCATTTTTCTCCTGCTGCAAGGCTCACAGACAAAGTTGGCTGGTGGCCTGATCAGCTGCATTCAGCCTCTGTCTTTGAGGAGCTGAAGAGAATGTATGCACCACAATTTTGGCATATAATGTAACACGTAAAGACTAATTTTTACAAATATGTTTTGGGGTTTTTTTTGTGGATTTGGGAGTACTGGTATATATGACTTCTGCATTAAGTGGTTGGGGTCCTAGTCACCTCAGTGACTAGATATTTTTATGTGTCATGTCTCACACAACTTGATAGCCTCACTCAAGCAGTAAGGTAGGTGTAATCTAGTAGTAGAGGTTGATTTCCCTCCACATGACTCATGCCCCTGATTTGAGGCCTGAGAAAAACTGCATCCCATTCATGAGCTAAAATTCATGTCCTGCATTGCTTGTTGCTCAAGGCAAGGAACCTTTATAGTTCTCCAGTTGGTTTGTGTCCAGTCAAGCTGCTACAGTCAAAAAATATCAGTATCTGGTTAAAGTAGACGTAAATGTATTTCACAGTGAAAGTCAAAGAAGATTAAATGAGAAGTTACTCCCTCCAATTGTTTTGGCCTTTTTTGTCTACTAGTGAAAGATCCATTCTTTATTTTCCCCAAGCAAACCTCTTTGTAGATTGCTTTCCCCCATCTTTTGTTTTGTGACCTTGGCTGTGCAAGAGATGCAATTTTATGCTTGTCTCACTAAGTTTTTCTGATAGTTATGTTTATTCAAATGTAATAGTGTGTGATTACAAAGAACAAAATGTCTTTGCAGTACCTTATATCTCATGGAATCCGGTGACATTCATTCAAGTGTCTTCATTTTTATGTTGTGCGGACAGTGTGGTGGCCACTGGGCCCATGGCACCAAAAACCACAACCCCTCCTTGGAGAAAGCTGCCCTAGATAGAAAATCTCTCAGGTCAGGGGGACCAAAAAGGCCTCTCCCAAGGCACCATGTTCTCTTATGCAGATGTACCCCGGTTCTGTTTCCCCCATTGGCCCGTTGGACTCCCTGCCCCTTTTTCCCTTATATGTTAAGGCCCCAGAAAGTTCTCCCTTTCCCGCTCTTCCATTGGCCCTTGTTCCCTCGCCATTCCCTCCACATTTCTCCATTGGCTCCTGTGCCGTGGCCCCGCCTGTGTTCTGCCCCTGTGCCCTCGGATCATTGGACCCTGGTGCTCTCTCCGCCCCTATCCTCCCGGTATAAAAGCCTGGACCCTCCCATTGTTCTTGTCTCTGTCCCTGTAACTCTCCTTGGATGTGGTTGCAATAAACCCTCTCATGGCAGGCCACACGAAGACCCTTCCTGGACTCTTTTGCCATTGGTTTGCTTTAGGATTTACCCGTCTGTGTGTGTGACTGTGTGTGAGTGCTCTGGCCTGGCCGAAGCAACTTTTCTGGAGACTCTTTTAGGAAGGTGGTGGCACTTTACCATCAACAACCACTGCAACAGACAGGGCACTGATCCTGCAGCTCTGACAGCAGTATTGTACGTAACCTGACATTGAGGCTCTGCTGAATCCTTTCTGTCAGGGAGGTTGAACTTTTTTTTGCCATTTCCTTCACTCCACTACAACATTGATGCTTTTGTCTGCGCTTCCACCTTCTTCCCACTTTCCTCCTGCTAGTTCATTTTGTCCCTATTGTCCCATTGTTCAGACTCAGGTATTGCCCTTCTCTGTAGCCCTTGCTCCAATGTCAGACCTTCCTCCAGTTCTCTTTCAGCTCCTAAACATGAGCCTCACATACATAAAATGGATTAGGTCTCATCCTTTATATAAAAAATACAGGCACGTTTCTTTTTAATTAAAATAACAAAAAAAAAAAAAAAAGGGCAGAAAGAGTGCCTGTTCTCAGACCAGATTACTTCTTTCTGTTACTGTTCCATTAGTTCCATTGCTCACCCAGCACAACTATACTGCTGGTTTTATGGGTTCCCCCTGCCCCCCCTTCCCTTTCCTGTGCAGGATGCCAAGCACACAGGAAGGAAGGAGAAAAAGAAATAGTAATAGTAATAACTATGATCCAAACAGAATAAGTCTCTGAGTAATGCTGGCACCTCTCTCAGTATGCTCAAGTGAGTGGGGCAAATGCTTTGCAGAAGTGATCAAAGAAAATTCAAAGAGAATTATGTATACACATCTGAGTTAACAAAATGTCTTATCATGTCTCAATTTACACCTGTAATAAGTTACACAGAAGTTACAGGAACTCTTCATATGCACAAAACTTGGATAAAGTTCACTTGCTGAATTAAGGATCCAAGTTCTCTTCCCTATTGTATAATAGTTTTGAAGTAAAACAATACTCTTTTTAAATGATAAAATGAAAAAACCCAAGAAGGAAACTCAGCAGGAACAATGAGTACTTTATATCTTCCCCCCTTCTTCCTTCCCTTAGATTTGGCAGGGTCCTTCAGGAATGGAAAACATACCTTAACATTAACCAGCATATAGAAATTTCTCAAAATTTCTGCTCTTAGTAATCTTTGAGCCAACATTTGAAAGAGCCTTAAACTCATTCCTGCATATGATGTTCATGTGCACCTTCCTGATTGTTATCTTTTAGCGTTTTCATGAGCCCCTAGCGCAGACAAGATGCTGCTAGAAGAAGAAGCAGTTGTACATAGGAATGACTTTGATAACCACACAGTTACAAAGCTTACTCTTTTTTAATGTGCTTTTACCACGTTAAACTGAAGAACTTAAAAAATGTGGCTTGAAGGATATTTTTTAAGCAGCTATTCAACTTGGATCCAGTTTTGTATGCATAATTATATACATACAGGGCCTGATGGTTATCTGAACCAGGTTTTATTGCCAAGGGACACATTCCATTATTTGTAATACACACCAGGATAAGTCTACTATGCTCACCCTTGTATTTATGTTGCTGCAGTGCTTGAGAGCCCTTGTTATGGATGAGGAGTTTATTGTGTTAGGCTCTGCACAAATGGAGGCCAAATCGGTGTTCCCTGCTCCCAAGAGCAACCCTCCACAACCTATTTGGATGCCTGATAGGATTTTTTTCCTCAGCTGCACCTCAGGTTTGGGAGGGTTTTTTTTCTCAAACATCAGCAAAATTTAATGCTGTCATTTTACATTGATGACAATACAGTGTTTAAGAGGGCTTCTTCATATTGTAACCCCAAACCTTGATCTTACTAATAAAAGTATTTCATAGTATTTTAATCCCCATCATGAAGAAAACATTCAGGAAAATTCCAGGTGTGTGAAATGAATAAGTGGTGTTGCTGTCATTTGTGTTAATATGTGTAATAGTGTTGAATGAAATACGGAGTGAATTTGTTTTCCCATTGTGGTTGGATTGTTAGAGCTTAAACTTGGTGGGTTCATGAAGCTTAAATTTTTTACAGGTGAGTATATGGATAGCTAAAATGTATTGCTGTTTGTATTTAAAGTAAAAGCAAGGAATGAAGAGGCACTATGACAATCTGTGTTTACCTTTTCCTTACTGGAGCTAAGGAAAGAAGGAAGGTGCGTACAGGGACAGTAACTTACTGCTTTAAAGTGGTGAGGTTGGTGTCTTCACAGCCTCTGTAGGTAATCTGTTCCACTCCTCCACTGTTGCCATATGCAGATCACAGCTCTCAGGTTTCAGTTTATGCTCACTGCTTTCCATCCCCCAATGTGAAGCACTTGTCTCCATCTTCTCAGTGACCTCCTTGGATGTTTTGGAAAACTGCTATGAGGTCTCTCCAGTGCCTTCGGTTCTCCAGGCTTCAAAAAGTCCCCATCCCTCAGCCCTCCTCAGAAGACAGTGGTCCAGGCCCCAAACACTGAACTCACTTCAGTTTATTGATGTCCATCCTGTATCAGGGGCCCAAAATTAGATGCAGATGATTGAAAATAAAATCTCCCAAGTGCTGAGCAGAAGGGTAGAACTTCTCTCCTCCATGTGCTGGCTGTGACCCTGTTGACAGAGCCCAGGGCACTGTTGGCTGTCCCTGCTATATATGAAACAACAGAGATGTTACAGTGTCATAGTACTTAAGTACTATGGTGGTACTTAAGTGGTCGTACTACTTACTTAAGTAGTCACAATACTTAAGTAGCACTATGTTGTGCTATGTAACTAACATTGATCAGTCCTTAAAATCTAAAAAAATCAGATCCAAAGCTAAAAAAAACCCAAGTAGGAGGCAAGAAAGTGAGATAGTAAGGTGAGATTGAATGTTGAAATGCAGAATCATATTTGCAGCTGACTGTACCCAAGGTCCAGACAAATGCAAGCAACGCACTTGGAAATACGAAAGCAGATGGGATTGCCTTCTTGGCCCAGGTTCTCTTCTTGTTCGTGCATTTTCAGCTCTTTGATTGAAGAGGGTGTCTCTGAATATCATATATCAGTATGTATCAGTTTAACACTGTAGCCTAAAGTGTGTCAAACCACAGAAGAGCAATGGGCAGAGACGGTGAAATTCCATAAAACCTGCTGTAGACATGAATCTAGCTTTTTCTCCTCGAAAACCTCTTACAGGACTTTTTCTTTGGGTATTTTTTTTTGGTTTTTTGTGGATGTTTTTTCCCCACTTTAATCAGTCTCCAGACCCTATTAAACAGGAACAAAAAGAGGAAGAGGAAGTACATAGTATCTGCTTTCTACAAAGCAGACTGTATTTATTTGTTTAAGTGAGACAGAATCTCAATGTCTTCAGTGTTTCTTAAAAGCAGATTTAAGCAAATCAGCCAGGCAGCCAGCCAGGCAGAATGCATTTTTAGGCACTGGCTCAAAGGCAATGTCAAGTCATATTAAGCTGGGTGCCTAGAAATAATATATGTGAGATTAAAAAAAAAAAAAAAAAGAATACTGGAAGATCATCTTGCCACAGTTGTGGATGATTATTTGATACAGGTTGAAAAGAAATTGCATTGTAAGTCATAAAAGGGTGATGAAAAATGCTTTGAAATATCATGCTAATACAGTATCTAAGGCTGAATGCCACCTGATTGCTACTTCTCAGACACTTTGCTATGAATCACCTGAATATATTCAACAAAGAAGCTGTTTCAAACCAGTTGTCTGGGTTTGACCACCTTCCCAGAAAAAAAAAGTGAAATGTCTTAATTGTTTGCTTGTGTGTAAAACTTGCTTAAATTATTGTATATCTCAGTAATAGATTTTTTTCATGTTACCTGGTTGAAACAACTATGTTGATTACCCCCTTTTTTTTATATGTTCAGCAGTACGAATTAAGCATCTCACCCAAAAAATATCATTTATATGATGAGTAACCAATTTTTTTCAACCCTGGGTGCTGAAATGGGAGAAGAGTTTTCCTCAGCTTTGAGGATCACAGAATTGTTAGGATTGGAAGGCACCTCTGGAGATCATCTCATCCAACCCCAGTGCCAAGGCAGGGTCACCTAGAGGAGGTTACACAGGAATGTGTCCAGCTGGGTTTTGAATGTCTTCAATGAGGGAAAATCCATGACCTACCCGGGCAGCCTGTTCAGTGCTCTGTCACCCTCAATGCAAAGAAGTTCTTCCTCATGTTGAGGTGAAACTTCTTGTGTTTTAGTTTATGAGCATTGCTCCCCATCTTGTTGCTGGGCACCACTGAAAAGAGTCTAGCACCACCCTCCTGACACCTGCCTTTGAGATATTTCTACGTATTGATGAGATCCCCTCTCTGTCTTCTCTTCTCCAGAATAAACAGGCCAAAAAGCAACAATCATAGGTGAAGTTAAACAGTTTTCGTGGCAAGATGAAATAAGTTTCGTAGTTGTAACAAGGTAATTAATTATACCATTTATCCAAGACACTTGGCAAGGCACGCTAGGACTTACAGAGGCTCCCCTCGGTAGATGGTGCTGTTGTGTCTTAAACGACTTCCTAGGAAGAGATGGAAACATTGCCCGAGGCAATAGAGGCACAGTAAAGGTTCTGCCTCTAAGGCGATTACAGGCAGGCTTAACTAAGTTTGGTTTGTTTTGACTTGGGTTTTTTTGTTTGCTTGGTTGTGGTTTTTTTGGGGTTTTTTGTTTGGTTTTTTTTGTTTGTTTGTTTTGTTGTTGTTGTTGGGTTTTTTTAATTAAAAATGGGCAGGATTGATTTGGTGAGGGTTTTTGTGTCTGTAAAACCTGTACAAAAAGAAGCCCAACCTTTGAAGTAGGTCATATGGTTAGAGTAAGGCAAAACAAACTCTGTGTGGGATGAATGAGCTGCACTACTGAGTCAGGAAAGAAAGCTTTAGGTATCTACCGAATTAGTAGTGCTTATGGACATTAGTTGCCTGTAAAAGGATAGCACCACACCTTATCTAATCATGCTTTTCCTCAGACTACTTGAATGACAACTCTGGCACAGGTTCCATAAAATGAAGTTGCACAGAAGCGTGCTGCTGGTAAGTGCATGAGAAGAGCACTGTGCTGCACTGGAGTGCTCTGTTGTTACTTCAGTACCTGACATGCAGAAATCAAAACAGCAGATTTTCTTTCAGGCTGGGAAAAAAAAGCCTGGAGGCATGTGTGCCTGCAAACATGAGAGTATTCCCTGCTTCCCCTTCCCCCGCCCCTTAGTTTTTCTTAGAAGCATTTCCTCACTGGGTCTCGGGATTTCAATAGTGCAACAGACCAGTGATACAGTCTGAGAGCCACTCTGGTCATTTGTGTTATGTTCCCCATAACACATTTTTTGGCTTTTCCACAGTAGATAGCAATTCCTGGATCCCAGTTCTGCTGAGCCAGCTGGGCTCTTACAGCCTGTTTACAGCAGGGAGCTGTGCTGCTGAGAGACTGAGGACAGTAAGAAATATTGGCGCTCTCAGGATAGTGGGAGGTAAGGCAGCCTTAAGTCAGCAGAAAATTAGGGCAGCATTAACTTCCAGTGCAGGTCTGGGCCAGTCTTAGCCATGTAAGTAGCCTTACATGATGGATAAACTGGAGGGATTTGATCTGTTTATTGAGCAGCAGCAACCTTTTTTTTTTTTTTCTTAAATAGATATAATTAAAGTAGCAGACTGCTGCCCCACAGCATGCTCCCAGATGGCAGCACAATCTCTAGGCCAAGGTTTCCGTCTGTTTTCTTGTAGGCAATCCCTGGAGCAAAAGAAGTCGAGTTACTATGGGAGGCTTAATACAGGACGAGCAGAGATCACAAACACAAAAGCATCCCATTTATTGCGTATCTCCTGGACGCATCTTTTCCATTCTGAGGAGCTGATAAAGTCTAGCTGAGCCAAGCTGTTTTGCTTAATTCCTCAAGAGCAAAAAATATTTATTTATATGTCACATCTGTCTGGTTGCCCCTCCCTGTCATGAAATCCTCTCTTTGTTATGTGCTATTAAGTACACTTGATCTCTTAATCAATTTTGAAGGCCAGAGAAGATGGCTGTGATTCAGAGAGAACACTTCACTGGAAACTGTACACCTAGCTCGTACACTCGTACTGTAAGCAGAATTTCCTCTTGTGAAGCATAAGAATTTACATTAGAGAAATGATGATGTGATATCTTGCTCTTATTACATACTTAATGTGTCACTGACAAGTCTCATAAAGCCACAAAAAATGGTATAGATTTTGGTGGGAGACGTATGTGGACATACAGACATAGTATTAACCTGAACACTTTATTTCTTAAGTAGCTTACATTTTTATGGAGAAAAGCTGCTTTACAACCCATTTAGATGAAGATTAACTTATTTAATGTTTAGTTTCATTCCCAGTAGAGTAGTGATTGAAATCTATTTAGTCTGAGACAAATGCAACAGCACTGTTTTGCCTTAATTTTAATACTGCTAAGGATAAGGGACAGAGACTCTTGAAAATGAGTCCAAACAGTCAACTGTTTACATAATACTTGAGTCACTCTGTTGGACTGCCATCTTCTTATCTTTGCACGCACAAGACTATTCCAGTCTTCTCAAAATGGGTCTTGGGAGCCTGGATCACAGCTCTAAGCTCTATAAAAGACTGAACATGTCTAATTAAGTGGCTGTTGAAATGAGACTAGCCACAAACATTTCAGAGTTTATAAATAGATGACTGAATCTGAGTCTGGTGTAGCAAATTTCAAATCCTTAAAGTAGATTTTGGGCTGCATTACATCCACAAGTCTTGTAGAAAGTCTGGTGACATAAGACACAGTTTGCAAGTAAACCAAGTTTGCAGAGAATTAGAGTCATTGGTAAAGCCAGCAACCC
Source organism: Falcunculus frontatus (assembly GCA_013398115.1). NCBI lineage: Eukaryota > Metazoa > Chordata > Aves > Passeriformes > Falcunculus > Falcunculus frontatus. The sequence goes on along the minus strand of VZRV01002353.1, from coordinate 256,864 downwards.
TCATTTCTCAGGTCAATACATTGCCTTCCTTAAAACTCAATGCATCTCCAAAATGTCTATGACTGATCATCTCAGATAGGGAACCAGATTGTTCCAATCGTTCTCTGTGCCCAATAGTGGTTTTCTAGAGGGATGCTTTGCTCCTTGAGTTCTTGCATGCTATTCTAGCTCATGTCTATGCTTGTGATTGCTCTGTTTGCCCCTCTCAACCACAGGAACAGGAGTAGGACAAATAAAATGAACAAAGTAATTTTCTAGTAGTTTTTGGTATTTATAGTACTTTATTTTGGTTGAAAATCTTCCAAAAGAAATCTTCCAAACTAAAAAAATAACCAGAGAAGGTGGGGGGAACAAAGCTAGATGTCTCTCTCAAGCACTTTGAATCTGTTGGGGCAGTGGATAAGGCATCATTTACCTTCTGACTTCCTTCTGCAGTTACCACAGGGAGGCAGCTGTTGGGTCTGCTTGGCCCTGCCATCCCTACAGCACAGGCTGGCATGCTCAGGTATCATCTTAGCTGCCAGCAGGTGATTCATTCTGCTGGCTGGTCCATGACAAGCTGATGGGCAGGTGAGATGGTTTCAATCCTGCAATGAAGGAAAGGTATAATTCAGGCCATATGTCAGGGCTGTGTGTGTAGAAGCAAGTGGGAGAGGGACCATGGGAAGAAATAAGAAGGGAAGAAATAAGTGATTGAATCAGAAGCAGAGAGGATTTAAACTTATCCAAAACATATTGCCTAAGATTTTGGTAGTGTTTCCGCTCTTTCTAATGATGAGGCTGGGAGGTTTGGAGTTCCACTGATTGGTAGCTGCACCCTCAGAAAGGGATGTGGGGAAAAATTCTCATCTGTCAGGATCTCGTTATTTGCAATGGAGTCTGACAGTAAGGTTACATGTGTATAAATCAGGCAGAAGAGGAGTCAGACAGTAATTTTACTTTGCCATGGCACAGGATAAGAACTGCCATCCTTGAGTCCGAGCAGCACAGCCACTGCCATGTGCCAAGCAAGCCTGTATCATTCCCAAGACACTTCTGTCCATGCTCCCACTCTCTGCTGCAGCCCTAGAGCCTTCCTCCTTGCAGCTTTCCTCCTTCTCCTTCCTTTGATTTCTGAGAGAGGCAGAGGCAGCAAGCAACACTTACCTGTCCCCTTTCTGAGCTGCATGGATTTGAGAATATGGCTGCATTTATTTCCTACATTGTCATGTCATTACTTCCTCTCCTTCCAGTCCTGGGAAAGGCTGTGGGGAGAGGAATCACACAGGCCTCTAAAGTAGGAGTCACAAGAAGAAGATAACTTTTTTAGAAACAAAATGCATCCCAGAAAACTAGCCTGGGTAGCATTGGGAGCTGGGGTTACCACGATCTTGTGACAGACTCTCCTGCCAACATCCTCACTTGGGTGTCAACTGGACCTGGAAACAGACTTGGTTTGTTCTATATTTGTTTACTCAGACTTGGAAGAAATAATCCAGATGTGTATCAGCTTCTAAATGTTTTTTTTCTCAGTGGGTGAGAGATGTGGATTCAGGTTTCTCATTTGGAAACTCACTGTAGTGAGTTAGAGGTGCCATGAACTGAGTAGGCTTTCTGAGGTGACTGATTCAGCTCGTTTATCTGGCAAGAAGTGATACATATGCCAGGTCTTTAACCTGGGTTTCAAAGTGTCAGTTTCTAGTACATGGAGAGGATACACAATAACCTCTCAGAAATTAGGCAAGGTCTGACATTCTATTTAAAGGGATGAAAGTGATGTAGGGAAGCAGAAGAGATGGCAGAAGAAAATTATTTTGGTACCTACTGTTACCAAGCTGGGAAGAGTTTCTCTGAAGAGATACTAAACCTCCACTTTTTCAGAAAGTCTCAAAGTGAAGCACTGCAGAAAATGTTGAGGAAGAAGAAAAAGTTCTGATTTCTGAATCTTTCTGTAACATGGAATTGTTGATTGTCCCTTCCGGCTGACCTAAGGTGAGACACAGAGCAGTGGGTCAATTCACTTGAAATTGTAGATCCACTTGGGAAATTTCAGGTTGCGATCTGTGGACAGGCTGCATGATTCTCTCGTGTGGGTATGTACCTAAATAAAAAAAAAGCTAGAAAATTAGGTGCTATCTTCAGTAACAATGCTGTACAACATAGCTTCTAGCATACACTGTGGATAGGCCTCTTAAGAAGAAAACAACAACTCTCATTGACCAGCTCAGAAGCTCTGGAGGTGCAGAAAGTATTACTGGCATAAATTTGCCCAGGAAGAGAGAGCTTGTCATTTTTATGTACTCCTCCTGTCGTTTTTCCTTCCTCCTCATGTTTCCCCCTCTCTCTTTTAGTGGTAATTAATCTGGGTAGATCACTCACTGGGATGTTGTTCTGTTTTTCTCTGCTTATAACATCACGCCAAATGCATCTAACACTCATCTTTGCCAGCCCTGGGGTTCATAAAGTGCCAGAAAAAATATGGAGTTTAGTAACCTCTCTCTTTTTCCTTTGTTAATGCACAGAGAATGAGAGTTTCTGTGTCTGTTCATATCTCTGCAGCCCCATCCCATTGCTTTGGTTGACAGCTACTATCTCCTTTGGACATCAGGGACTTAGCAAATGGAGCTGAGACTACAGACATGGCCTCACCTGTCCCCCACCCCTGCCTCTTCCCTGATGTTTTTGTGCTTCCAGTACTCTTCCATGCAAATGAGAAGCCATGGATCCATTCAGCACTGCCTCCTTTATTAGCCTTTGTAAAAGAGGTTGAGAAGACTTCATTACAAGTGGGAGGGAGAGGCACTGGGGCAGGGAATGGTGAAGAGGTGTAGGCAGAAGAAGCAGAGCAAAGATGGCAGGAGATCAGGCTCTGTGTGTTGGTTTGAGCTGGGATTGGTGCCGTGACTCCAGCTCCAGGTACAGGGCTGTTTCAAGTACCATGCTGAGGGCAGTTGTGCAAGAATCACATGCAATGTGAATGCATCACTTTTCTGGGGAAAAAGTACCAAGTGCTCAGCTCTTCCAAGCTTCAGTCTAGCTTTGATTCCTCCCACACCATTATCCAAGTTTCTTCAATCTTCCTCTCATTGTGAATGGGCTTTCTCAGCACTTTGCTTGACTGAACTCCTTACTTTTCCCAGCAACAGAAAATGTACACATTCTCTTCTCACTGCTTCTACTGCCCAGCATCCTGCTGCCTGAAATCATGTGCTTTATGTATCTCCCCTTCCCACTTTCTCTCCTATATTTTCTTGTAGCTGTGGTCATAGACCCAGATCTGTTCATATCATCACTCTCTCTTCTCTGGAGGCATTTTCCATCTTTTCTCAGGTTCTTGGGCTGAACACTGCTGTAGAGGACCCAGATGACTGCAGAAAATGTTATTTACATCACCTTATTCTCACTGGGAAAACCTGCAAGTTGTAAAACGTATGTATAAGCCTGTTGGCTGAGGCCTAAAGTGAAAATTAACCCTTTGCATTGCACTTCCCCTCTTTACCCAAATAGCAGAGGGCAGAGAAACCTGAAAAATTAAGAGTGTTCTGTTTCCATCTCAGGGGATGTGTGGGAGACAAGGAGGGCCAGTGGGCAACCCTAGAATGTAAATAGATTTTAATGCATTATTAAGTTTGAGAGGACTTTATGCTGAAAAGGGAGCAGAGTTTCAGGCCAATTAACCCTGACTGTGCCTGGGATAAGCTCATCTCCTTGTGTGCAGGAGTTTCTTCCAGGGCTGGAGTGGAAAGATTAAGGTGGACAGGGGAGAAGAGAAAGAGATGGTTTTCTGCAAGTGTTTGGCAAGCTCTGGCACAGAAAAGACTGCTTATGGGTTTCCTGGGAGCTGAAAAACAAAAGCAGCTGCTGAAGAATCACCTTTAAGGGAAATTCCTGGTGGAATGTATTTAGCTCTCCATGTTATCCACACTTTCTAAAAAGCTGAAATAACAAACTGAGCAGAGCGGCAGGGAAGTTTTCACTGTTCTTAGAAAGAGGGGTGGATTGATGCCTGACTGGCCGAGGGGGGAACAGTTCATGGCAGGTAGCAGGGCCCACTACAGGAAAACGGCATGACTACAGATCCTCTGAGGTGATGCTGGACCTTGCTATTTGTCCCAAATGATAACTAGGAGGCTCCAATGTTTCTCTTCAGCAGAAAACAACCCCCAAACAACAACGTAAATTGTCATTACAGTTGTTATAAATAAGTAAAGGTGGGTTGGCTTCTGTAGGCCTGAGCAGTTAAGGGTTTGATGGTTTACAGTTAGTAAGAGGTTGTAGTTTGTCGTTAATTGAAAGTCAGGATTAATTGTTGAAAGCTTATAGAAATATTGTTGAAATTGATTGGGTGTTAATGAGGTTTGGGGGGGTAGTGTCAGGTTTATTCTCTGTATTAGCTTTAGGGGTAGGATGATTGGCAGGAGCAAGGGGAATCTTCTGGAAAAGGGTGACATCAGGGGATTATTATAATGAAGAGATAAACCAAGGGCTCGATTGGACGAGAAGGACAACCAATCACTCGATGCCCATGTATCACCCCACCTGAATGGGCCAATCGCCTGGACAACGAGCCACCAGCAACATATCAGAACGTCCAAAAGGGGCAGGACTCTGGGGAGGAGGGTGGTGTCCTCTGGAGGAGTATAAAAGACAAACCCCCTTGCCAGATGGGGTCTCTGACCGCTCTGACTCCACAGTGGTCGGGCACCCAGCGCGGTCCTCCCTTTCCTGTGGGGAATTGGCTAGCCTGCTATGGAGACCCTAATTGTTCCCATTTTAATAAACTCGTTAATGGAAAGAATTGGCAGCTGTTTCTCTCAGAGTTATACTTCAGGGACTTGCTCTTTCCCCAGAGGAGGGTCAAGGCAGTATTCTTTTAAAAACTTCTTTAAATGTAAACGATATCCTTGTTGCTGGCAGGAGGGCCACACACACATGTAACTTTGCAATAGTGTCCAAAGATTTTACATGTCGAAACCCTCTTGCTGCACAAGTGAAAGGGAGGTGCTTGTACTTCACATTAAGTCCATAATGAGAGACGTGTGTGTGCAGAGAGGGGGTCGTATTTGAGGAAATGACAAAATATTTCTTGAGTTAAGTATGTTTATGAAACATTGGAGTCAGGAGCAGTTATACACCAGTGATTCCCAACCACATTCAACCTTTTCCATAGCCCTGCATGCTGTTTTCTTGTCTCCCATCTTGACAGCAACCCCCACAGTACTGTTGCTGCCCCTGCCTTCCTTCACTGCTGTCAGTTTGAGAAGGTGCTAGTGGAAAGACTTAGATAATCAGCCAAGCAAAGCATATTAGTTTGGTCTCTCATCTCTAATGCTGGTGTTCAAGCTAGAGAGGTAATTTTAATTGGGACCCAGTATTAGAGATGAATTTTTTTTTTTTTTTCCTAGAAGGTGATTGTGTTAAATTTGAGATTAATGCTAAGATTGATTAAATTTAACCTGGACACAGATTTAATTTTCAATCACTCAACAGTGGCTTCCACAACACAGAAGAAAAAAGAATAAAGCAGTCAGAGTATGGGAAATGTCAATCTCAGCTATTCATTTTTAGGATATTACAGGAGGTGAATGTGTTTGGACAGCGAAAGGAGAAGAACGGCCTGGTTTTAGAAGTGCTTAGTTTCCCAGAGAATTCCTGGTACACTTAAGTTTTGGATGCTAAATCTTCCTGAACATCAGATATACAGAGTACATCTACATTACTTCGCAGTATCAAATGAAAATCTAGAGTTCCTATTCTCTTGCTGGTTTTTTTTTTTTCCGTTTTGCTTCATTGTAAGTGATTAAAACCAACTGACAATACCTCCTCTCCCTCTTTCTTTATTAATTCATGATGAATTCTGTTTTCTGGCTGACATCAGTACAGTGTCATGGTTCAAAACTTTTCCAGTGCTTGGTTGGCTTGTTGCTTGCTTGCTGAAAAAAAGTGTTTATATCAGGATTTTTGGAAAGAAACAAAATGTGATGTTATAGGGAGGGAGGAGTTATTTTGTTTTGTTTTTACAGAACTTGAACTTTGATATATTTACATTGTCTTATATGTGATTCTTACTAAGAAAAAATAGTGCAAATTGTTCTGGTGGGTTTTTTCTATTCATTCTTTTGTTATACTTTTGGCAGAGTATTCATCTCAATAGGATGTGGCATTCTGTGCACACACTTAGGTGAGCTGTCTGGCAGATTTGCCAGAGGGTACAACGTCTTTGAGAAAACTCTCAGCTATTCCTGTGATCCATTTTTTTTTCTCCACTTGAGTTTCATGCCTGTCTCACAGTCACCTGCTGCTATATGCAAATCCTTTCTGATTATTAGGTTTGATCTTAAAGATGCTCTGTTAAAGACTCTGTGCCTGAAGTAGGGTCATATATCTCAGTCTGATCCCAAAAGTGTCCTACATAAGAAGCGAGCCCTCACTCCCGTGTGTAAATCTTGAAATTTCAAGTCTTTTGTCAGAAGTCTTTGTACTGGAGCAAGGATGACCTCTCTATTTTGTGAATTCCATGAAAGCATTAAAAAATTAAGAATGCAGCTACCTATGAGACCAAAGAGCATTTGAACTCTCACTTTTGCCTACAACCTGAAATGTTTGTTTAAAGACACTAAATATCAAACTGGTAGTGGTTTTGCATGCAAAGCAAGGGAATATAGTTATTGTCAGAGACAGGTGCGAAGTTTTAAGACATAAAATGATGATTTTCTCTTACTATTCCCAGTGTCAAAGGGAAGGGTATTCTCTGCCAAAAAAAAAAAAAAAAGAGACTGCTGATTGGCAGTTTTAGCTATTAAAACATGTTCCATCTACAGTGGTATTTATACTAAAAAAAGCATTTGCATATATCATTAACTTACACTAATCACGTGTAGTCTAAGAAAATTTCCAGAAAGGCAACAAAAACTGCAGTTATGATGATTCATGACTTACTGCACTAACTTCATTCTGGCCTCTTGCACATAGTGCCTAACAAGAGATCAGTTGGAGAAATTATGTTCTAAATAACGCCATTAGTAAATCAGAGTCTTTTGCTTCAACTCATAAAAGAGCTTGGTTCCTGAAACGAAAAAAATACAATAATGGGAAGTCCTGACTGGTTTGTAACACTGTTCTCCTTTCTGAATATGTTCTCAAAATGCTGGAGCATTCCAGCTCCCAATGGATTTGATGTTGTTTGGCACCTAACTAAATGCAACTTGCTTCCTGGATAGCCAACTTAATTTACAATGCATTACCTACACTCAGATGGAGGTAATCTGCCACGTGTTGAGATTGGTATCTGGCCACATGGGCAACCAGAAAATTCAGATGTTTAGGTCTTTGGAGTGTATCTTTCCGAGATGTTTTGCAAACAACTACTTTAATTTTTGGGTTTTCAAACTGAGGGTCAAATATACTTCATTGAATATCTATCTTTCTTTTCTTTCTTTGTTCAACAGAATGCTATCCGTGTTTTACTGTGTCCAGCTGGCACACCCTCAGCATGCTGATTTAATTTAAAAAATCACTACCCATTGTAGAAGCCAGATGTAGCTGAATAGCAGAGTTTTGCTCATAGTATGGCTCTGATGGCTGAACTGTTCCAAGGACCATTACTGCAAACAGTGCAGGGAGTACTTCCAGAGTAGTGAGAGAAGGCAGGAAGTGCTGCATCTGTGATGTGCCTGAGAGCAGGGTTGTGCTTTGACAGGGTCGGCTTCTATCACCCCGTGGCTCTAGAATCTGAGATTGTTCTTCAAATATACTGTTACTGAGACTCACTTGAGTTGTAGCAAACTCCAAGCCAGTAGCAAATTGAACAGGCTTGCGGGCATCATCCCTGCCCAGTCCTAAACTTGCAGGCACAAATTTGTACCTGGGGAGCAGGTAAAAGGGCTATGGACAGCTTGCTTTCAAAAACTGTAGAGCAGCCATCAATATGGGGAAGATCCCCATAAACTTATTTTGTAGTTTCACACTACAATACTATCAGCTCAGACATGGTAGCAAAAATACAGTGAGAAAAGTACCATTTGCATTAGATACACCACTGTCATTTTTGAGCATTGTTCATGCTGTTCAAGAAATTGAAAGCTCGAATGATGATTGTCAACAGACTGCAGTAAACCTGACTGCTAGATCATTCTATTTATCCCACCTCAACTTTTACAAATAGGTTTTCTGGCTATTCTTCATACTGTTTTTTGGTTGGGAAAGAAATAACATTTATAAAGACAGCTGGATGCACACAGTACAAATGAGGATAAAAACCGCTAATGAGGGTAAAGATAAAACAGTCTCATATAAGACTTCCACAGTAGAAACTTGACTTTGGTATAAAATGACAGTCATTTGGTATCTTCCATTCAGAAAGAGCCTGTTACCTAAACAGTATCTGAAAAATAGTGGCTACAGGTGAGAGCATGGGATCGATCATGAAAGAGCTTGAACTTTGTTCTTGGCTTTTCTGAGTTGCTTTGGACAAGTCACCTCCTCACTGTTTAAATCCCTCCTTTGCATTATCATATGTAAGCATCCAGCGTTGCTGCCTGTCTTGGTCAAACATTACGCGTTACATTTCGAAAATGGTTGGGTCTCTTTCTTCCCTGTCTAAACAATCTCATGCCTTTGATCTTTCCTCATAGCTCCTATTTTCTAACTGCTTGATCAACCTCTTTAACCTTCTCTGGATTCCTTCAATCACTACATAAAAATCTGTAACTATGGTGGGTATAACTGGGCACGTTACCCCAGCTCAGGCCTTCTCCCTCTGAGGATGGAAGAGCACTTGCTAAGGATTCTGAAGTGCCCCAACTAGGAAAAAAGGAGAGACTGGGAAGGTACTCTTAGACCTGACTATTTTTTCAATACCCTCTATGGAAGTCTTGATCACAGGATGCTAATGCTAAATCATCAGTTGTAAGCATTGCTGTCACCTCAGTCAAGCCTTATTTGTGTAGCTACAAGCATCCTCCATAAGCTTTCTTTTGCCTTGCTGTCATCTTAATTGATGTTCTCTACATGACTTTTTTTTGGAAACACATGGCAAACTAAATTTATAAAACTCTTTTGGCTATATTAGGATCTAATGAGATTGTATTACCTTATCTTGTACAGAGATAGTCCAGAGATGGACTACTTCCTCTTGTAGTGGCCTCCCATGTGACGGGAGGCTCTTGGAACTGTAAGGGACCAGATACCAGCAAAAATGCTAATTAACTGCAGTGCACATAGCAGTGCTTGGCTGCTTAAGATGCAACATGCCTACTCTTTCCCTCAACCCAATGAATATCGCCATCCATTCTGAAAGTTATTGATGACTCTCTTTTACCAGACTGTTCTTTCTCTTGTATCCCCTGTATCGCATTAAGCAGATCAGGTATTGCAGTCATTGGTGTTTGCTTGAGTTTCATCTTTGAGATGTTATGTGTAGTTTTGCCCCTGCCAAAAAAAGAAAAATTTATCTGAAACTTTCTGTCTTGGGGTTTTCTGCTGCATTGTTTCAGGACTAGCCAAAACTTTAATCATATCTTAAAATAGAACTTATGAAGAATAAACATTGTAGTACAAGAAAATTATGGTGAGTTTGGTTTTGTGGTTTGGTTTTTTTTTTTCAGGTGGGCCATTTCTGGAAAAGGATATACCAGGCCTGAGCCTTAGAGAAAATTGACTGCATGCTCTTTGTGGAGGCTGGAGTTGTTCTGTGCTGCCTTTTTGGACTGTATGAATCTTGGAAACTGTGTGGAAAACAGCAAACACTTCCTCTGCTCTTAGTGAGCATCAAAGCAGTTCTGCCTTGAATGCTGCCAGTGCAGAGACAGAGAGACTGCAAAGAAATTTCTGGTGCCGGAGAAGGGAGCACGTCTGGTTCAGTGTGGTCGTTTGACCCTGGCTGAACACCAGGTGCGTACCAAAGCCATTCTATTACTCCTCAACTGGACAGGGGAGAGAAAATATAAGGAAAGGCTCATGGAATAAGGTAAGGGCAGGGAGAGATCATGATCTAGTTATTGTCATGGACAAAACAGGCTTGACTTTGGGAAATTAGTTTAATTTATTGCCAATCAAATTAGAGTAAGATAATGACAAATAAAACCAAATCATAAAACACCTTCCCCTTACTGCTCCCTTCCTCCTGGGCTCAACTTCACTCCTGATTTTCAATACCTCCTCTACCCCAGCAGCACAAGGGGACAGGGAATGGGGTCTGTGATCAGTTCATCCCTTCTTGTCTGGGCCACTTCTTCCTACTCAGAAGAAGGACTCATCACAATCTTCCACTGCTCCAGTGTGGGGTCCCTCCCATGCGGTGCAGTCCTGCAGGGGCTTCTCCAAGGTGGGTCCTTTCCACAGGCTGCAGCTCTTCACAAACAGCGCAAACAATGGGAGTCTCTTCCAGGGGTGCGGTTCTTCAGGAACAGGCTGCTCCAGCGTGAGTCCTGCACAGGGTCACACGTCCTGCCAGGAGTCTGCTCCAGCATAGGCTTCCCACAGGGTCATGACCTCCCTTGGGCATCCACTTAACTCTGGCATGGGGCCCACCAGGGGCTGCAGGTTGGTCACTGCTCCTGTGTGGACCTCTGTGGGCTGCAGGGGCACAGCTGCCTCATCATGGTCTGCACCACGGGCTGCAGGGGAATCTCTGTTCCTCCACCTGGAGCACCTCCTCCCCTCCTTCTCCACTGACCTGGGTGTCTGCTGGGCTGCTCCCCTCACATATTGTCACTCCTCTCTCTCTGGCTGCTGTTGTGCAGTGTTTATTTTTTACCCCTTCTTAAATATGTTATCCCAGGGGTGCTACCACGGTAGCTGGTGGGCTTGGCCTTGGCCAGCATCAGGTCCGTCGTGGAGCTGGCAGGCATTGGCTCTCCTGGACACGGGGAAGCTTCTAATAGCTTCCCACAGAAGCCACTCCTGTAGCCCCGCTGCTACCAAAACCTTGCTATGCAAACTCAATACACTCAGCAAGCAGATGGGGAATCAGGCCTGTTGGAAGGGATCTGGTAAAAACATGGGCTACAGCAGAAGCAAAGGATAAGGGCTGGACGGTGGGGAGCTCTGAGGAGGGAGAAGGAACTGAAGGAAGGTTTCATGTCTGCAGTAGAGACATAGCATTAAAAAGAGCACCAAAGTTCTCTTTCCTGCTCTTGTCCCTCCCTTCCCCGTTTTCTTAAATTCATCACCTGAAAACTGAATTCTGCATCAGCTGGTGTGTGTTCTGAGCAAGTGGCATCCCTTCCTTTCCCTAAAATTCTTGGGCAAATGCCCTGAACTAAGTCTGTATCCAAGTGCATTAAGGGACAGATCAAGTTTGTTTATGAAGGTTACTCTTGGTGTGAGCTTCTTCATAAACATCAACAAAGCTTTTCATTGCTTTGTTTTAGCAGGTTTAGTTACAGTGTACTTTAGTGCAGAGTAGCAAAACAGCTATTTTCATGCTGTGAGTACCTCTTTTTTCTAGTCAGGATACTTTTTATATCTGTCATTCGAGTAAGATATTCTAGTCTTCAGTCCTTACCAAGCAAATCCAGAATTTCATGGTATAAAGAGGTATTGCTAACTTAAGGTTTGCATTTCCAGGTTTAGCTGTACCGCAAAGTATTGTATATTCTTCTTTTTGGAGTCTACATTCTTGTTCATGTATACAATATGTAGCCTCTGTTCCATAAAAATAAATCTTAAACAGCTGTGATCGTGAGATAAACCCTGACATTTGAATTGCCTGACTTTGAAAATGATGGGAGAGCACATTTTGTACTTGAGTCTGTAGGTATGTATGTCACTATAGGAATAATGAAGAAGTTTAATGATAGCTCAGCTTAAAAATCATCATTTGCTGTTTTGACAGATTATCTGTGTTGGGAGAATGATTAGGGAATGGAGGAACTTCCTTCATCAGCAACCAATACAATCCAATACATCCACAGCTAGACCGGGACGACAGTAGGAATGCCAGTTGCGCTGCCTCAGGGGAGAGGGAATGTCATTTCAGAGAGAGCAGGGCAGAAGGACATCACCTCATAACTATTCTAGCAGAAAATCTATACATTTCTGAGCACAAAGCCATTTGTAACTTTTAATATGGAGGCCACCAAATACAGTGGGAAGTTAGCTGCTATTGATGCAGCAGTCAAAGGGTCAAATTCTTTTCCCTGCTGCTCCAGCGTAGCTCTGTGGCAGTCTGCTGGGCTCCGCCAGTGAAACTGAAGAGGAGGATTTGGCTTGCAGCCTGGTTTTAATCTGCACGTATGGTATCAATTTTGGAAGCATTTTCTGGTTGTCCTCACAGTTATAAAAGGGTAGAAAAATATATTTTGCCTCTTCCCCAGTTAAAAACCAGGCTTTTGTTAACTCATTTGTGTTAATTCTCTACCTGAAAAGTGTGATACTTAGCTTCAGCTTCAGTTTTGCCATAAGATTGGCGTGTCTATTAATAAATACCTCTTCTGCCTATCCTAAGGGAAAGGCTGCTCTGGAGAAACTTGCTTGCCCCAGCAGATTCCTGTTCTCTCCTGCACACATAGCTGATGCTGAGTCCATCAGGGCACTAATATATGGATCCCCCTTCTGACCATAGGCACTGGAGTGTACTGTCCATCAGTCTTCTTCATTTTTCTTAGCATGTTCATCCAGTTATTGTTTGCTCAGAGATGAGGAGTTTCGTGGTGTGTGGAATGTTGGCAACAATTATGTACATTTTCAAGTGGCTGCTGAAGAGGGAATGTCTCCTCATGCTCACCAAAATCTTCATCTCTTTTGATGAGTGCAGGAGCCATCAGCCAGGGATGAGCGTCTGGCCCCATTAATGAGCACTGACCCCCTCGGAGCTTCATCTCAAGCATTGTCATAACTTTCTTAATTGCTGTTTTACTATAAGGTTTTTCTGTATATTCCTTAATTTTGGTCCCTTCAATGTTTTATGTCACCCCTTTCTTTGGGATAGACACTACTTCGTCCTGCTTCTGAAAAAGACCAGAATCTCTCCCCAGGGCACAGGACTGCTAGAAGCTGCCTGTAACAAGGACTTCAGTTTTCCCATGCAATTGCAGAGAGTATTCATGTTTTCTTCAGAATCTGAGGAAACTTACATTTGAGAGGCAATTAAACCTTTACAGTAACTTTTGCCCTTTTTTTGCTGCTTTTTCATTTAATTCCTGTTTTTTCTTCCCTTGCAATTGCTTCTTACTTTGTGTCTTTCCGCTCTCTTTTTGCACTCTCCTCCTTTTTTTACCTCTTTCATCTACCTTTACACTCAGTTAGCAACCAAAATCAAAATTCCCATGTAACTGTACAGACTTACTACTTCTTGGCTCTTTCAACAGACCTAAAAATCTTCCTTATCATAAATAAGGACTAGCTATCATAAGATATTCATGTAAGAGGCAACCGAACAACAGTGGCAGGCTGCATGTGACAAACTTAGCTTTAGTTATGCTACTAAGAAGTAAAATGACTGCAAAACATAGAAGGTGAGAAAACTGAGGCAGGGAGATGAGTCAAGGTTGTTGAGAGCAGAGCGATAAGGGCAGCCCTATCATATGTGCGAGAGTAGGTAACACATTCCACCTGGAATTTCTGCTGACAGCTGCCCATGTGTGCCAGTACTATTATTGTAGGTTAACAGATCACTGGAAGTTCTCATTATTTCCAGCAAATTGGAACTGTAATTGCTTCTAGCAATTTCCCTGGACTTCTTGACCTGTAACATCAGTAATTCATAATGATTAAAATAGGAAGCAAAGCAGCAAGTTCATCACGCTTTCTGGAGCACAGCACTGCTTTGGTACTTTAAACAGAATACATAACATCTGTGTTGTACTGGTTTTGATTTATCTCTTATGAGAGGCAGATCTCAATCTGCTGAAATAATTGAAATTACCTTCTAACACACTCATCGGGAAAACAAGCTTTAACACCCGCAGATCACTGGCTATGATGTGTAATTCAAGAACTGAGAATACCTGTAAGAGGTTCTCTTTTAACAAGACAAAAATTGTTGGCTATCCAAAACTGTTAGCTGATTGCGATCATCATGGCCTTATCTTAATTAGGTTGTTTTGCCTGTTGAAGGTGACAAATGTCCTGTTTTGGAAATACATTCCCAATATTCAAAGTGGCTACGGAAACAACTCGGATTCTTCACTTTTTACCTGCAACATCAGCCCTTTTAATGATAAATCAGTCATTCAACTGAAAGACTACGGGTTCCTGAGCCTATCAGATTTGTTCTGGCTATCTACTACCAAATACTACAACAGTTCCAGTTCACACAAGTCTTTTGTTTTGTGCAGCAGTTTGATCATGACTGTAAGTATGGACCTGTCTCCATAATTTTCATGCTTAATTTTGGATAGTGGTAGCAACAGTGGGAAATCTTAGCTAATCAGGCTTTTGAACACAAGCATGCCAGACGCCTTTTGTGTCTGAGGTTTATCACTGCACCATGAGAGAAGCTCTGGCCATTGTGGGCATTGCAAATTTACATCTGCATGACCCAACTGACAATAATTCCAAGTAACCCTGGAATAGGTTTATGACATATCCAGAACTTCAGGCTGTGAAGTACTGCACAACACACTGTCAGTTTTTAAGCAGTGATTTGCTGAGTATCTGCATAGCTCTTGCATTGCTAGTGGGTTTAACAAGACTGTTGAAAAGGTTTTTCTGAGTTTTAAGGATTTTTATGCAAGGGATATTATGACAGCATGCTTAAATTTTTATCCTGAAAAAAAAAAGAGTTCCAGGGCCAATTAAAACAACATGTTCTGTATATTGCCAGCAGGTCATCAATGCATGCTTGAGTCAGATTCCTGACCTTTACTTTCACTTGCCAGGTCTGCTAGATTGCCTTGTCCTGGGGACTCTTAAAATATATACCATTAGTAATATACCTCACCCTGTTTTTCATATAGCTGAGAATATCTTCACAGGTGTAGTCATTGGTTTTCTCTCATAATTATCAACTAGTTTATTTTATAGAGGGGCAGATGTTTAACTGTAAATAGTTGCTTAACAGTATTAAATAGAAATATTTTTCCCTTACCTAAAGAACATTTAAATTACATTTTAAACCTATTTAGGATTTGAGGTGAGCTTTTTCATTCAGTGGTATGGTTGGAGGTCATCTCAAGCAGCTACTCAACAGTATATATCCCCAGTGAATTATGTGGACTCATCATTTTCTCATCTGATGTTCTGGTTGCTTTGTCTAGATGTAACTGAGGTTGAATTTTTCTACAGTGCTACCCCACCAACATCTCTAATAAAATGTGCCCCTACACTTGACTCAAGTTGGAAAATGTTCATCCATCCATAGAGGTCCAGCTCAGCATGTTCCTAGCCTCTGTGTTTAAGTGCTGTATTTCACACTCTGTTTTTGTTTTGACACTGACCAGAAGCACCTCAGTCCATACAAGTCTTAGTGTCAGGACAGCTCCTACATTAGGGTCACTATCTGGAACCAAGACACTATGCCCCTGCTTCCCTAATTTTGTCGATGTTCTCAGAATGTTCTCAGTTGCAGCTGACTTGTATCAGACCTATCATCCTGGGAACAAAGAAGGGAAATTTTTTTGTTTCCAAGTTGCAAATATTTTGCAGTTGATCGGAGTCAGTGAGGAGACAACATGTCTGCATGTAAAACCTCACCATGTCCTTCTCTTCCCTTTTCACAGGAAAAAGTGATCCTGCCGAGAGACAAACTTCCTTCAGAGAAGTTTTGCACAAGAGCAGTGAATATATGCATGGTGAAATGCCAAGATCTGTACCAGTGTACCAACTCCACTCTTATTATGGTCAGGCTTTTACACCATGAGGATCTACAGCAACATAAATACACACCAGACTCCTCTGAACGAAAGTGTGGTATTGATTTTGGTGTACTCTGTTGCACTCTTATGGATCTTAATGACAGGCTGTTACTTCAAACAGCATGACAAAAACTTACTAAAATAATCTATTTTTCCTTGGTAATTAAGGGCAAAGCAAAACTGAGATGATCACAGTCTCTGATGAGAACATCTCTTAATGTTCCTTTTGATCTCTAGTGCTGCTGCTCCAAAGTAAAGCATCTAGGTAAAAATAAAATCATATTACTACAGGATGTTAAGTAGACACATGTCCCTAAGAATGAAGCTATACAGTTTAGAGGGTCTAGCTTTTTCTGGCATTTGTTATAGCCCAGTGAATGCAGTTCATTTCAATGTGATTTCAAAAGCAGATAAGGAAGTATGTGCATTACAGGAATCATTCAAAAAAGATGGTTTGAGTTTGAGACCAATCGCTTCACAAATGCTTCAAGAGTTCGGAATACCACTTGATAATTTAAACTCTGCCTTAATAAGGATCTGTGACATTGCCATTTCTTAGACATACCTTTTTTTTCTTTTCATGTAAGAGAAACACCTAAAATACAATTAGAATACTCGGATCTATCCATCACTGAGATTGTGCTGCGTCTCTGAGACCTGCAGCAGAATCGTAGAATCATAGGGTTGGAAGGGACCTGTAGAGGTCATCTAGTCCAACCCCCCTGCAATGAGCAGGGACATCTTCAACTAGATCAGGTTGTTCAGAGCCCTGTCCAATCTGGCCTTGAGTGTTTGCAGGGTGATAAAAGTTGAGATGCAGTTCTGCAGTGCTTCTTCACTCTCCTGTTTCTTCTTCTATGTAGTGTGTTTCTGTAAGCCCATGAGAGGAGTCAGGCATAGTCTACAGCTTCCATGCATAGATTTCATGATTATAAGTAATTTTACTTTGAGAGAAGATGGTGACTAGTGCCTTCCCTTTTCCAATGTACCTTTGTTATATTTCCCCTGCTCAATACAACTTTTCGAATAAATCTTTTCCCTTTCTTTGTGTCAGTTATTATGTAAAACATTGTTCTTCCATCTCTGAGGACCAGTGTTAATCATATACAAGCTTTTCCACACAGCTATATTGTGAAGTAACTAAATAATATGCGTGTCAGGGAGTGACAGACAGTGTAAGCATTCAGTTACTTGCCTATGCAAGGTTACTGAATTTACCTAGATGTGATTAATGGTGCTAGTTACCTTGTTAAAGGTAATTGTGGGAGACTCTGGTGTTACAGTTTTCAGGATCTACAGAAACACAGTCTAAATTAAAGCAATTTCAACTGAAAGTCACTTTCAAGTAAAAAAAATGTATGAATATTTATCTGTATGCAGAATTATCTGGTTGTTTCTTTACTGGTCAAGTAATTAATCCTGCAGGGCTTTGAAATTAAATTAAAGGAACAACTTCATTAAAATTTCGGGGGTACAGTAGTTACATATGAGTGCTGGGCTCCAGATGTGTATGGAGCTCCAGAAGAAACCACTCATACTGACTCCTCGGAATGGCAACTATGGGCCATGTGGCCACCTGAGCCAAGGAGAGTTGCATGCTCTGCAGTTGGTACAGACCTCTCAAGTATCATGTCTGTGCACATGTTCTTGCTGTGCAGATAAAGACTCTATCAGTTTGCTGGGACTTGTGTTCCTCACATGTTCTTGCTGATGAGCCGTCCATATCCCCCAAGCTAATTGTACATTATAGTACTGTAGTCATGGTGGTCAGATTTCTATTAAAAGTACTGTGTAAAAGAGCCGAGAAATGTGAAACAGATGAAGAAGTTGTAAAACAAAGATGAGATATAATAGCTGATCTCTTTAGAAATTGTCAGTTCTGTACAGTGTTGTCTTAGCCTGTAGCTTTAGGAGAAAGCAGGTTTTTCTGCTTTTCACTATCCAGCTAATGAGAACTTGACCAGGGTGTAAGCATTTCCTCTTACTGACCTGCTACCTTCACTCATTTTGGAAAACAGTTCAGACTTGGATATTTTGTGTGATGGCTTTGTAACCCAACACATATATCTAATTTAGCAACCTGCCAGACTATTGCATCCCTCATGGTAATATAGCCCCTGCTACCCACTGAAGCAGGCTCTGCTGTGTCTTGATTGCGCTGAGTTTCCTGCTTTGGACACACTGCGTTCCCTCTGCCCTTGTTTCAACATTTTCCGTGCAGTATTCCCTCCAGTGGGCTGGATGACAGTGAAGTTTGGTCATTCAGTCTCTCCTGAGATCAGCCAGTCTCTCCTTCTTCCTAAGGGTAGGGACAATGGCTGCTTTGCCTAAGAGGGTAAGAAACAGAGAGGGGTTTTAGCCTCCCTGTCTTCCTCTATGTAGCCATGGGGCAGAAGGAAGACTATAAATCTTTCAAGGTTTTGTGGGAGAGCTGTAGGCCTCAAATCTTTCTCTGTACATACAAGAAGAGAACATGCAGCTAAAATGTGGGATGGTAAACCCCTTGATTCACAGTGTTAATGCCATTTATTCCTAGCATTCTAATTTTCTCTTTCTCCTTTTACCTCATTCTTATCTCTCCCCCTGCAAGCTGTGAACCACACAAGCAACTACTTCAGAATTTTGACTTTGTCATATTATTGTGCCACACCTGAAAATGTAGCTTCTCCCGAAATATCATTGCTTTAGTTCCTGTGGCAAAGTGGCTGAAGCCTCATTAGGTCAAATAAGCTATTCAAAGTATCTGGATGCTCCTTTGAATGAACCAAGAGCAGTTATCACAAAATACTCTGCAGCAGATTTAATTGCTTTAGAAGTGGCATAGTAGTATCCAAATCAAAAAGATGGGTTGTTAGGAGGGGCATCTTAAAATGAGAGGACTCCTAATCAAAACATAATAAAATGGTTAACAAGATATGATTTTGAAAGAGTATCACTTTCCCTACTGGTTTTCCCCTCTTTTCTTGTAATGTAAGGTGTAAAGAAATAAATGTCCTACAGCATAGGCCCATCTACAGCCTCAGAAAAAGCAACTAATGTGAAAGAACAGTAACCTCAGCTCTGGGGGTTTTTTATGCTGTTTAAAGCCCTACATAAATCAAGAAGAGGCCCAAAAAGGGAAGATTGTTTGGTTTCAGGGACTGGTCTTGATTTTCTGCTTGGGATAATCAAGATCAGGAATCCATCTCCAATTAAAGGCGAGCAGAAAATATGCAGGATTTTCACATACATTCTTTTCATACTCATAGTTTAACGTGTCATGTATACAGTATTCTTTTCCTTTAATTCAACTTTCTCAAATTATGTGCAGACAGCTTCAGCAGCAGGGAAAGGTGGGAGTATTTAGGATATCTAGAATTTAACTCTTCTACTACAGAAAGACCTGTTTCTTTATCAGACATATTCAATAGAATTGTGGTTTCTAGTTTCAACAAAAACCTGAGTGAACCTGTGTGATTCTGTTGCGTGGGGGCTTGGGGGGAAATTTTGTTTGTAGGGGGTTTTTTTGGGTTTGGGTTTTTTTTTTGTGTTGCTTGTTGGGTGTTTGGGGGGTTTTTTGGTTTTTGGGGGGGATTGGGGTTTTTTTGTTTGTTTGTTTATTTTTGTGTGTTAGTTCTTTTTGAGGGGGCTTTTTTCTAATTGAGTACATTGTAGCAAAGATAGCGGCCTGGCTTCTTTGGAAAAAAGGCATGCTTTTAGTTTTAATAAACATAGTACTTTTTTCTTGTCTGCTTCTGTTGTAGCTCTGGTTTGTTTTGCAGTGATTTTCCATGGATATGTCATTCAAGTGAATGAAATATAAGCAGGATGTGGGTTTTGTCACTTTGATGGTGCTGTAGTTTCCCAGACGTAAGTTTTTCATTAAGAAATTAATATTGGCAGATTGGGTATTACAGTAAACCGAACAAGCTCGAGTATGCGGTAGGACCACATCATTTCGCGTGGTGATGTTCAAGTTCCCCTCTCTCCCCACACAGGGAAGTCTGGGGTTGATTTACATAAATTCTTAGTTTTCTAACAGCAACACCCCGTAAGATGAACTATCCCTTATGCTTTTGGCTCCCCTTCTGAGATGTATTGCTGGTGCTTCCATCATTGAGTCAGTATAGCCCAATGTCTGATGTCTAGTTTTTAACAGAGGGGAAGATTTCTGATGATATATGTGGTTACATTTAAATCTCTGGCAATAAGATGGATGAAGATTAAAGTTTGGCTGAAATAGGTCTGCCCTGAGATCCTCTTCACCTAACACTTGGAGTAGACTTACTAGCACAACTTGATTTTATCCATGAAACACATTTTCCCTAATTAAAGGAGCTCCGTGTGTTGAACTAGATGCACCGACAGCCTTCTGCTAGGCCAGTTGTCCAGAGTGGTTTAAATACAAGCTTTTAAGAAAGACAATACTGAGGTAATTTCCAATCAAGGAAAGGATTTGGTATCTTCAGCAAAACAGTTTTCTCAAGAAAAAAAATTAATAGCCGATTTCCTTGAATGAAAGAGTGAATGCTTTTCTTCCTTAATGTTAGAATAGTAATAGCTGTGCAAGGAATACTGGAACATGCTTTTGTAATGACTATTTATTTCTGTGGGCAGTTGGTCTAGTAGTTAGAGGCTTCCTGTAAATCAATTACATTTATGTGGGTATTTTGCAGGCATGTATTTTTAAAAAAGTCTATTTAAAATAATCGGAGCAAATATGCACTGCTCATTGGGTAGTCATCAGTGCATCTTTGGTTCTGTCTTTTTCCTTCTCTCCAGTTCATATGGACTCCACTGCTTATTCCTCTGAAAAAAAAGGCTGAAAATGGAGAGCAAGCAGCTAGGGCTAAAATAATTGAAGAAGACATCATCAAAGAGGGAAGTTTAGCTTCACCAAAATGCAAGTGGCCCATTCTTCCTGCTCTGTTGTCTGTCCAACTCCACTGTATGGATGATCTACCTTTTTGTAAAGCAGGTTCTGCATTGCCACAGGTCATAGCAGAGTAATATTTTAGTGGCATGAGAATGACTTCAAGAGCAGCTCAGCCTGCCTGGGTGGTGGGTGTCAGCAACTGCACTTTCAGGGCCAGCCTAAGCTGTGCTTGCACATCAAAAACCTCGTGGGTGTTCAGGCTAATGGAGGTGACCAAATATGCCACCAGCTTAAGTTTAAAAAATTCTAGTTTTATTTGGCT
Source organism: Falcunculus frontatus (assembly GCA_013398115.1). NCBI lineage: Eukaryota > Metazoa > Chordata > Aves > Passeriformes > Falcunculus > Falcunculus frontatus. The sequence continues at coordinate 235,911 of VZRV01002353.1, read as the reverse complement.
TTTTCAGAGGTGCATTTTATGGCTAGGATTTTTACTACATTTACTACATTTCTTATTCTTGTCAATAAGAAATTCAATTGGCAAGCACGTACAATTGAGTTTCACAAGGTTTTTTACTTCTTAAATTTGACTCTAAGAAAGTTTCTGATTTACATATTTAAAAAAAGAAGTGTCTTCTAACAATTAACTTGTTTTTTATACGTATCTATATATAAGGAATCCTATTAATATCTCACTTTTTACAGATTTACCATAGTGAAAAGGTTTAATGCTAAAATATGCAAGAAAACCTTTCTCTGTAACTTTAAAATTGGCAGTGTACGACTACTGTAATTTTAAAGTATCTAGTTTGTATTTTGGTAAAGATTGTTGCAGATGAAGAATATTTTTACTTTTTCCTTTTCTTGTTTTCAAAGAGTGTAGAATATTTGGAACAGTTCAATTTTTTCCTATTTATATATTACAAGAAATATTGTCTTAATTATTAAAAGAATAACTTTAAAACCACACCTTATTTTTTTTGTAGTATCACTTTTTTTCAGATTTTTTTTTGTTTATTTTTTCTTTTCTTTCTTTTTCCTTTACTTTTTTTGGTAGTTTTTTGCTCTAAGAGGGTTTTTTGAGCTTCCTAAACCATTTCTTCCTTGCTTGTTCCTACCTACTGAGCAATTGTCAATATTTTCCTCGAAACATTGTTGTCCCAGTGCTTTTCCTGTGCTAATTGCTGGGTTTGGGAATTTAAGCTCCAGATGTTTAAATCTAATGCCACTTACTATGAAGCAGACCAACTTTTCTTCCCAGTCCTGAGTCTGCTACTGTACATTGCTTGGTGTGGCCAATTATCCTCATAACTGAGATCCACATTTGGTCTCGAGTAGCTGAACTCCTCTTGAAATCACAGACTGAGGAGTATTTCCAAATAAGAAAGAGGTATTAATGTATAAACTGTATATTCCTGAGGGAATGCAAACTGGTTTTTTGAGCATGAGCACATGTAGGGATAAGCAGTATCCTGCACAAAGGACCCCCACTGCCTGACCTTCACTTTTCCAAAGTCCAAAAAGGAAAGAGAAGTTTGAGGAATTTATACACCCTGTGGAGTTTGAGTCTGTTGATAAAGTCAAGAAGAAATAAAAGCAAAGTCTGTGCAATTTTGAGTCATCTGCTCACTGACTATAAATCTGCAGCAGTCTATTTATCACTTCCACCGAGGCTACAGCAACTCGAACAGGCAAGAGAATACAGCTGCCGGTGCCTGTACACAGAGCCTGTAGATGGGTCAAAAGCTGAACATAAATCAACAATGTAGAGCTGCTGCCTAGAAGGCAAAGCTCCCAATCCAAGGGAGAAATGGAGTGGTGGGTGTGTGCGAAGGAGCCCCAGCACTGTGCAGGATGGTCAGTTCTGGTAAGGCTTTAACTTGGATATTGTGCCTTGTTCTGGGTGCTGTGCTTAGAGACACTTCCAGCTTAGGGAGAGGAAATCTAAGACCACTCATGAGGATGATCAGAGCTCCTAACAGTATTTATCTCAATGAAGGACATAATGAAGTGGCTTCTTTCATCTCAGAGACAGGAAGAAGACTGAGGGAGGAGGTAGGATACCTGTGTTCATATATGTGAGCACTTCATGCCCGTGGGGGGTAGAGCAAAATCTGTTCAGGTGCAGCAAGGAAGATTCAAGTTTGATATTACGGAAAAGTTTCTCATGGCACGCATATGGAAGTACGGGAGAAATCTTCTTCATCACCAAAAGTCTTGCAACTGGATTAGATAAACATGGGCCCAGGACATCTTACATAATCCCTGCCTTTCCCAAGTGATCTTCTGAGACTCTCACTAACCTTGAGATTTCTGTCAGAAAACGACCTAAGTTTCTTCTTTCCAAACCTTGCAGTGACATAGCATAAAATCAGTGGTACCTCCTTGAGCACCCAGTCCTGCTGTAATTTGTTAAACATGCCAGGTTGTTTTGTCATGGGAACTTCTAAATTTTACAAGAACTTCATAAATATCTTATGTAATGATATACAGTTTCCAAAGTTTTAGTGACATCTTCAGAAAGGCTTGAAGTGGGGACAGCCGTCCTGAATATGAAAAAGTATATATATCTAGGTGTAGGTGTAGCAAGTCCTAAGATGACTTGTGAGACCAGTCACTTTGCCTCCACCAACTCATCTGAAATGATAAAGCACTTAACAGAAAGCTCTTGGCTGCTTCCCTTGATTATTTATATTCCCTTGCCCTTTTCTAACCGTTTGAATCCAGACTTTCTCTTTTATTTTTGAAGGCAAAAGAGCACACGTACTTCAAATTAATAATGATGCAATAATAAAGGTCAGTTGCACTATTCTGATGAACGTGGGGTGTGAGTGTGGAAGGTTAGGAATCCTGGGGTATTTGGGGCACTGTTTTACTAAACTGTAGGGGCCTCACTGTAGGCTGATAACTCACAGTGCCAGGTCAGTGGTGAGATATCTTCTTTAAGTGTTAGCCAGAATTTGTTGGCAGGCAGCAGGGAAGTGGATAAAGGCCTCGAAGGTCAGATGTTGTTCCAAGTTTGTCACAAATATGCATTAGGGAACAGCAGTGTGGGGGTGGACAGGGCTGAGGCGCTAGATTTAAGCAGTAGACTGGTGCCTGACTCCACCATCATTGCAGACAGGAACTGGATAAAAGAACACAAAACTACGACGCTGTTTTTCTTCAGACTTTTAGAATTATGAAATAACTCTAGGGCTGCCCATTATATCAATGTTAACACAGCTCTATCCAGTACAGAAAACACGATCACAGACTTTTGAGGCGTGTCTCGTGAATGTCACACAGATTTGTGATGCAGTTGCAAGCAGTACAGATTTTAAGTGCGTATCAAAAAGGGCATAGATTCTCTAAATTCTCTACAAAATCAGACCAGCTGTGTTTCCCAGTACACTTTCTCTCCAGCAGCAAGGATAACTATAGTTGCTATTGAATGAGATTGTGCAACCTTAGTCATTTTCCCTGGTCCATTCCCATTGGATTGCGCTGGATCCACAGTTGGATGAGGGATGTTACAGGGTGCATTCCCTCCTGTTCCCTTTCTGTTTATGGACCTACTGTCCGTAAATTTGCATGATCCTTTCTGAATCTGACAATGCTGTCTGTCTCCACAATCTCCTGTGTCAGCAAGTTCTACAAAGATGACATGAGGTATAATATGATTTTACATCAGAGGGAATCCTGATCCTGCCTTTCTGATTTTCTTTCTAGAGAGAGTTTTGGTTCTTGCCCCATGATCACTTAAAAAAAAATGTAGCTTTGAAGCATGAGGGGCTGGGGATGGAATTTTCTTGTGCGTACCTATAGACTTTTGGCTGTCGGTCTGTGGGACTGCATGGAGTTGAGAGCATCCTTATAGCCTTTTATCCACTTTCTTCCGTGTGATGTATCATTAAGGTGGTGTCTATATTTCACCATAACCATTTTACCATTGTGTGGTAACAGAACTAGTTAATAGTTAAGTATTAAGTAAAACTGATACACTCTCATCTTTAGTTGTCTGACATCCAGTATTTAAGCAACAAGCGTTACGTGTGCCTATAGCTAATTTAGATCAGGATCACATCCTTCTGCAGAAAGATGTGTGGTGTAGGAGTAGCTATATAATAGGGAAGAAACTATGATGAGTACTCCTGGCATATCAGTGCTTTTCTAAGAGGAAGTATTTGATCCAGTGTTCACAATAGGGGTTGAGGATTATTCTCCATATAGGCACACCCTTGGTCTCTCACCTATGGGTGAAGCCACTTCTGTGGACATCCTGCTTCTACCACTGCCCTGAGTGTACACAGTCTGTGTGCAGGAGAACCTGATGTTGAGACAGCTGCTGGAACTTCCTGTGACTCTCACAGATCCTCCTTTGAGAAGGATTTGATCCTGCAGAAGTTTCTGCTGATAAAAGATCCGTATGGTCCAAGGCTTCCAGAGTTTTTCAGGTGACTTTTGAGCGTCCACAGGATGTCTTTATGTGCAAAATGTTAAGTCTGTCTTTCTTCTCCTGTAGTGCCTATTGCTCTGCAAAGGGATCTGGACAGGCTGGATTGATGGACCAAGGACAACTGAGGTTCAGCAAGGCAAAGTGCTGAGTCCTGCACTTGGGTAGCTGGAAAGGTACCCATTGGAACAGGATCTGGGGTTGCTGGTCAACAATTGGCTGAACATGAGCCAGAGTGTGCCCAGGTGGCCAAGAAGGCCAGTGGCATCCTGGCCTGTACCAGCAATAGCGTGGCCAGCAGGAGCAGGGCAGTGATTGTCCCCCTGTATTTGGCACTGGTGAGGGCACCCCTTGAGTCCTGTGTCCAGTTCTGGGCCCCTCAATTCAGGAGGGGCTGGAGCGTGTCCAGAGAAGGGCAACAGAGCTGGTTAAGGGTTTGGCACACCTGTCCTGTGAAGAGTGGCTGAGGAAGCTGGGCTTGTTTAGCCTGGAGAAGAGGAGGCTCAAGGAGGACCTTATCACTCTCTACAGCTCCCTGAAAGGAGGGTGGAGTGGGGTAAGCACTGGTCTCTTCTCTCGGGTAACAAGTGACAGGACAAGATAAACTGGCCTCGAGTTGTGCCAGGAGAGATTTAGATTGGATAGCAGAAAAAATTCTGCTATCAGAAAGAGTTGTCCAGCATCTGAACAGGCTGCCCAGGGAAGTCATGGAGTCATCATCCCTGGAGATATTGAAGAGGCATGTAGATGTGATGCTTGGGAATGTGGTTTAGTGGGGGACTTCACAGTGCTGGGTTAACAGCTGGACTCGATGATCTTAGAGGTCTTTTCCAACTTAAGTGATTCTATGACACAGAAATGCACTCTGCAGCTCTTCAGCCACATCAAATTTTCTTGCATGGGAGTAAAAGAAAAAGAAAAATCCTTTGACCTTGCTAATTGAACCAATAGAATTTTTTGTGGCTGACAATATTGCATCATCTTCATGTCCTTTTTACAGGACTTTTCTGACCGTAACCATACTGTAAACTATGGTACATTTTCAAAGCTCAGATCTGAAGTTTCTAAGTAATTACTTTTCTAAATTTGAGACTGGTGGTAGTAGTTTAGCATGTATTACTTCAGCCAGAAAAGAGATTAACTGTAGATAGAAATAAGAAAACCCCTCAACATTTGTGTATTTTCTGCAATACCTTCTTTTTGACTAATCTGAATGGGTTCATATCTGGACAACTGGGGTCAGGGAAGCAGGCTCTTCTTTTTTTTTTTTCATTTTTTAAAAATTCTTGCCAACCATTGACAACTCTTCAACAGCTTCCAAGAAGGAAAAAAAATAGAATGTTTAGAATGTTAATTAAAAAAATATATATCCTTGGTCTTTCTGAATGGATTTCCCCCATGAAGGAGAATCTCTCAAGAGCCTGTAGGATAAAAGCAGCTGAGATGGAACATCTTAATTCCTTCAAATGTAGTATGATAAATTTGGGGAAATTTTTTAAAGTATTTTTTAATATATTGAAAGGTAGGTGGATGGGTAAGTATTCAGAAGAACACATATCTTTAAACAGATCCAGAAAAAATCTATAAGGAGTGGTTTTCTGTTTGCCATGTACATGCAGTTATGCATATATGCAAGACCACATTTCATTTAACCTTTTATTGATAATTGCTGAAGGCCAAATTAGTAAAGTCTTGATCTGCTGCACTTCAGAAAACAACCTTCTCCTTTCAGATGCCTCTGGCAGGAGAGAGCACAGTTAGTGAAACAGAGCACTGCTGGGTTGAAAATGCTGCCAGTGCAGATGACAGCAGCACTTTGTCTCCATGGAAATGCTCTGTAGCTTGAGCCATGCTTGCCCCTTCAGATGTGCTTGGTACAGCTCCCCCTGTCCTCCACCTTCTTCTCACCACCTTCCTAAAATGCCTTTCCTGCAAAAGGGAGGGATCCTATGTTGAGTATGAACTTACAGCTCCACCTATTTCCCTTTTTCTTTTACTTTATTTTGGGTTTTCAGTATTGTTTAAGCATAACATACAACATATTGCAGAACTGGCAATTCTTCCTACACAATTTTAAAAGTTCAGATATTTAAAAGTAAACTTAATGCTTTCTTTTGCCCATATTCCTACTGCACACGTCCACATAAGTTGAAGTAAGCTATAGCTGTTGGCGTCTTGAATTTTTTTAACAAGATCATGTCAGGAGATTCCTCCACTTCTCAAAGCCTTCAAACTTATTAGGAGCATCAGAGAAGAGAAAGAAGCGTGTAATACCAGTCGGATTGCATATTTATGGGTTTGTTGTTCTTCTACTGATTTTTATTTTCATTTTTACTTGCTCTCCCCTAGCTCCTTGCTGAAATAGCAGAAACATCTGCGTCTCTTCCTTCGTGGAGGAGAATCATTTATGAGTCCCAGATTTACCAACAGTATCAGTTACTTGCAGCAAACCTCACTCCTGGTCTTCTTAATTACTTTCCATCTGCTTTTCCCTCAGTCATCTTGGTTAGGAGAAAAATGCTGACAATCAACAGTAATGACTTCTTAAGTTAGTTATTTATTAAGTCAAGCTTTTTGCAGATAAGGTTTCAATAAATAAATGGCTTGTCGCATTTTTTTTTTTTTAGAAAGAGTTATCTTTGAATTGGACATAGTTGAAAAACAAAATGCAACAATTCCAGAAGCTGATCACAGAGGGGGAAGTGGTTTGGCTTTTTTTTTTTAGTTTTTGTACTTTTTGTATTCTAAACTGACTGATGGTCTTAGCCATCTTTTAAGCTGAAAGGAGCACAATTTGGATTTGATAGTTGTACACTCAGCTCAAGGAAAAAGTAGAGCTCCGGAAGTTGCTGTTAGAAGCAGCTACCGTGGGCAGACAAGGATAGTCCTACTAGGGCTTGGGGGTTTTGCTCTTGTATTTTGTTTTTTACTTTTGTTTTGGTGAAGTGAACATTTATATTCTTCTTTTCCCATGACTTTTCCCTCTTTTGGCTATGTTGCTCCCTTGGACTCCTACTGGGAAAGCAGCATTGAACTTGCAGCGCTGAAAAGATGATTAATGATAGGCAAAACTATATACAACATGCACTTTATTTGGGGGGGAGGAGTGTGCAGTGAAATCCTGCATTGGAGAATTCTAGGCAAATGGTGTGTGAAATTGTTGACAAATTGCTCTCATTAAACTCACTAAATGAATGCTTTCATGAGAACGTTTGCTTGATAGCGCCATGTATAATGTAACTTCTGCTTGAAACTGTGTGTGCTGCTATTCTTATCTTTTAAACCCTTGTAACAGCTTTAATGTCCTGATAAAGCCAACCATTGTAGCGGTCTTCACTGTTCAATACATGGGATGTGAAGGGAAATTGCTGAGAGTAACTTCCATAAGTGGTTTTGAATTATTCATTAATTTATTACGACCATTTTGAACCTGGTCACCAGAGTTCATAAGTGCCAAGAGATGGATTTAGAAATGTTTTAAGTTCCTCAGACTCTTTAACTCGATCCCTGTCAATGATAGGAGCAGCAAAAGGACAAAAGTCACGAAAGCATCTGTTTTAGAAAATGCAACTCTGTATTCTGTTTAGCCTTATTAATGGCTGAAAACTTCCAGAAAAATTAAGTCTTAAAGATAATGGTGTTTGTTGATCCAGGACATTCACCAGCATTTGATTAAGGTCAGTGTGCACTAGACACTTGCCTTACCAAGCTGAATTCTAGCCATCAGCCTAAATATGCCTGGTTGGACAAAGAATGATGTGTGAAGCCCTCACAGGGAGAAGTGCACAGACTACTGAGACTTTCAGAGATGAAGGTCAGGCCATGGCCTAGTGCCCAGGCTTGCACCACATACAGCGTGTGCTTCTTACCGGGCTTTAGCGCAGTAGAGGGGAAAGTATCTATGCAAAATGCTACCACTGTTGGCTGTTTACCTTTAATTAAGCAGTTGCTTTAGCTGCTTCAAAGGCATAGGAGATAACAGCCAATCCATACTGAAAGATGATCCATGTGATGAAATGTTAAAAAATCTCTGTCCTAAACCAAACCAAACTTATACCATGCAGAAAATGACATAAGTATAGATATAAAGCTGTCTTTGTGTTGAAGACTGATGGTAATTTTGAACAGGAATCATAGTATGGATATATTGTCAACCACTGATCTACTTGGGGTAAAACCAGATAGGGCTGGTCCTTCTTAGAGCTTCCTGCAAGGAGATCTGCCCAGTTTGCCACATTTAGGGGAACTTCAGATGAGCTCCATCGCTTTGGAAAACTGTTTTCCTGAATATGGTGTCTCTCTGATGTAAAAACCTAGAATCAAAAATCTATTCTGTGGCTGTGATACTCTGAAGCTAAAGTTTAGGTGGTAGGTTGCACTCTTTGCATTGTCATCAGGTGTTCCTCTGAGCAAAGTTTTGTGATAATGAAATGGATGGACTCCTCCTGGAACCATTGGGGAGGGAGCGGCTGTGTGGTGAAAAGTCACATAATATGAAAGTATGAATGAAAGTCAAATTGAGAAAGTAATGCTTCAGCTCTTGGCTCACTATAGTAAGACCTCTATTATATTTCTCTTAACTGCAAAGGACATGTACAAGAGATTAAATATGTATGAGCAAAAATCTTTAGAATAGTAGAGCTGAATGTTAAAAAGGAAGCAATGATACCTTGTTTCCCAGAAGCAATCCACTGATTTAGTTGAACCAGAAATTAGCCTGCTAGATGAGGTCTCATAACATTTCTGGAAATATTAAATGCATGCTAATTGTGCTGGCTTTACATGTGGATACTGTCTTTAGGGTGAATTCCCAAATTAGTCATAGGCATATGTGTCCTGATTCTGGCTAGGTAAGGGTCAATTTTTCTCAGAAGTAGCCAGGAGGGACATGGCCAGGATGCTGAGGTTATTCTATAGCACCTCACATCATGTTCAAGAGGTGTAGTGGAGAAGGGGTCCCTCCAGGTCACGCAGAGGGAGGCGAGTTGTGAGGGTAGCATTGTGTTCCTCGTGGTGTTCTCTTGTGTGTGAATCACTCGCCTCTTGTACGCTCTGTTATTAATACTGCTGTAGTTATTGCTAGTTTCTTATCTCATTGCTGTTTCCAGTAAATTGTTCTTATCTCAGCCCATGATCTTTACCTTTTGTGTCTCCAGCTCTCCTCTCCAGCCCTCTGCAGGGAGGGAGAGGAGAGAATGAGCAAGCAGTGCATGGTTTGGAGCCTTTCAGTGGAAACACTGTATTGGGGAATACCATTCCTAAACCATGACAGTGTGGGACAAGGCAAGATGTGGGGGGGGGAATGAAAACTGGAGAAGGCAGGGAACCTTTTCACTGAACATGCTGCACATGCTGGAATCACTCTGCTGGGACACTTGCCATCCGCTGGAGCATTTGCCATAGGTAGAGAATCTTAGTCTCTTATGTGAAGAACCTCCTAGCAGAGCACACAAACAAGACTGTCCTGTTGTGAGAGGGGAAGCACACATGCTCTTCATGGGCTGATGCTCGAACTGTTCCTTTGCATCCAGACAGCTGCCACTGGTGTCCTCTGCAGGTTTATGGCTGATGTTCACCCTTCAGCTTTGTTTCAACACGTAGATGCTGATGTTTACACAGACTTTACACTTTTCCTTCACTGTGGCACAGTAGTGCAGCCAGCAGCACTGAAAGAGCTTCCTGTGCACGCTTCTTCACTCACCTGTTTTTCTCAAGCAGTACCACACTGCTGTTTACAAACCAAGTTCTGGTTCTTGGTTAGGAGTGCAGGGTGTGGTGACAGCGGTATTAGTGTTACCAACAACAGGGTCACCATTTGCTGGCTTTGCCTTTGGGAGAAGACACACACAGCTTGCTCTCAGTGGGTGCAAGTTGCCTCAGAAGAAACCTAGTTCAGCTCCGTCTGTGAGTTGAGTGACCCAGTGACTGGGCAAGATACGATTCTGCCAGGCCTGTGAGGAGATCTAGGCTCGGCAAAGAGACTTTTTTCCCTCACTAAGCCTTGTACAGAGCGTTCTGTGAATTCTTCACTGAAAACTGAGGAAAATCAATCCAAGATTGGAAGGAAATCCAGGCTGGCTGTGCAGGGAGTGACACCACCAAGGGAAAATAAGGCATTTTGGCTGCAGGCTGGACATCTCTGGTCTGATGTCTCACAAAGTTCTGAAACACAAAACCTTCTGACTGAAACTTGGTGAAACTCCCTTTCACGTGGCTAAATTTTGCTGCCTCTCCTTATGAAAAGAAGAAAGAACTGGGAGGGAGCTCATCAGGGCTGAACAATTCAAGAGCCACTGTGAATTTTCTTAGAATGTTTTGCATTAACATCAGTCTGAGGCAGAAGAATGGAACTGGCAGCGGCAGTGGTGAGAGACCAGAAGAAAATTGGTTCAGGGAATACTCACGAAGACTGAATGTAGAAGGAAGTTAGTGGAGATAACTGCTGAAGAGAAAAATTCTGTGGAAATTCAAGAGTGTACTGGTTACCAGCTTTGGAGGTAAGACAGTAGAGGCAGGAAGAAAAGAGGGAAGGCCAAAGGGTGAAAGCGAGCTTTGTTGAGTGAGGTGTCTGGCATACATGGGGCACAAGAAGCTGAGACTACAACTAGCCAGACAGGAAGAAAGGATGTGAAACGAGGCTGTGGTGTGCATGTGGTGTTGCGCTGTTTGTGGGCGTGGTGGTCAAAGCAGAAGAAACTGTGCCTATGGAGGTGCAATGGTCAGAAGAAGCTTGGTATAATGCAGTGTCCTTTTTCCAGCACCCTGTGATCCTGCAACACCTGCTGCTTCTTGAGAAGATACACATCACTCAAAAAACACTTTGTCTTTCCCCAGTGTTGATTCCTGCAGGCTGTTTCTAGACAGGGGTTTCCAGAGTTTGTCCACATCCCTATGTAGGGAGTGTCCACAGTGTGAAGGTCTATTATGAACAACCCCGGGCACAACCCTCACCCTGCTCTGTTTGTCACTGGAAGGAAACCTGGCCACAGCTTCTTTCCGAGAAGAATCATAGACACAACCATGGTGGTTGGAAAGTCTTATGTTTCTATCAGTACTTCTCTTAGTCCAGCTGACAGCTGCCTGTTTAGCAGAGTTCAGGCTTCCAGCCCTGAAAATCCTTGCAATAGATGTCAATGCGATGAGGCAATGTATCTTAAGCTCATTCTTTGCTCAGTTTTTGGAGAATGCACCAGCCAACACTGGTTTTTAAATCAAATGAAAAACCTCTATGTTAAAATTGCAAGGTCAGACGTAAGCTGCGAAATGCCAGAATTAATTTTGCTTCCACAGTCCTACTATGTCTCATTGTGCCTATGCATTAAAATGCCACAATTTACATAATTGCAAACTGCTTCTGGGACTGAAGTGGTTTTGCAGTGTTGGCTGAAGGCCTCAGGTTTGTCTGTTGTGGAAGGTGTACTCCAGACAAGGCAGAGGAATTCAGGATGGTGGTTCTGGAGCTATACACAGTCTTCATTCCTGTGTTTTCTAACACTTGAGACTTAGGAGCTTGGCTTTTCAAACTCACTATTCTTTTCAACAGATTTTACATGTAATGTAAAACATGTTTCAACACAGTCTGAACTTTATTTATTTCTTTTGTTGTTGGAAGATGGGAAAAAAGCAGATCCTAGTGAGGATTTTCTCCTGTAAAGCTGAAAAAAAAATCAGCAAAAATGTCTTAAAATCTCAGGTTGGTTGAAAACTTTTAAAGATTTTAATTAGTTGAGGTTCTGAAATAAGTTTAAAATAAAACTGGATCTTTATTAGATAGAATTGCCTGTACTTCATCTGGTCTGCCATCCCGTCAGACAAACCTATCAGAACATAAACTCATCTTATCCAAAATGTCCTAGAACCTGAGCATGACCTTGAGTGCATTTCAACCAGACCTATTGAAGTCATTGTGGGACCAGAGCCTTTGCTTGGCTGGAGCAGCCTGACCTCGTACAAGTGGATGCTAAGAGAGTTCTCAGCCAGGAGAATAGGCTCTACTTAAAGCTGCCCCTAAAATACAATCTGAGTTAGGTCCTGCAGCTTCTTAACCATATAGATCAAATCACTCATAATGATACTAAGGCTACTAATGAGAAAATGGCACATACTCTCAGGTCATAGGGCAATGAGGCCATAACTTTTATCTATAAAGATGAAGATAATCTAGGCTTTTTCTTTCTTTAGGAGGTACATAGCATTAATGGATCATTTTCTAGTTAATGAAACAATATGCTTTTGATAATGGTTTTAAGTTGCCAGCAACATATTAGTCAAATTTCTTTTGGATTCTTTTTCCCTTTACAATGCCCAAAAGCAGTCAACACAGATATTATCATGAAGCATTCACAAAATATATGCAGCCCTATGAACATGGTGATGTAAAAGTAGACTTAATTAGAAAAATGTCACTTGGCTTCTGCTGTCATTAAAAGGATACTGAATTTTTTAACATTTTACTTAAATTCAAATTGTGAAAGGAAATGCTTAAAATGTTCAAGGAAGGAAAGGAAAGGAAGGTAGGAAAAATCAAAGCTTCTTTCAACAAATAGGAAACTAATCTTAGATTTGCTGCTGGAATTTTAAGACCTGAAATGCAAATGGCTTTTAAATTGAACTTTGACATAAGGCTACTTGGAAGTAGCTGGAAGTTTTTGATATTTGTTTATTTTTTCTTTCAAAGAGGAAAGCTTAGACTAAAACTGAAGGAAAAAATCTTACCAAAACAACTGTGGCAAAAATTTCAAACCAAATTATTTAGCCCTGGAATTGCTGTGATGTTACCTTACGAAAATAGTTCTGCTGCTTTCAATTTTTTAAATTTTATTTTTTTTTAATCCAGAACCCTTTGTTTGGCTTCTTCTTCGAAAATCACTGTGGTTTTCTTCATGAAATAGAGAAATGGTGCATCATGAGACATGTAATGTACCACAGAGGGAGGCCCATAATGAATAGAGATGTAATACAAACATTCCCAGAAATTATTGCAGCAACACATCCAAATAGAAACATTTTGGCCCATAGCTTTCTTATTTTTCCTCGATTCTAATAATTTCAAAGTTCTTCTTTCTGGGACAGGATACAAGACTAAGAAAAATGCACAGATGTCTCCTTATGAAGCAGGAAAGCACAGGAAGGCACATCTCATATGGAACAACAAATCTTTCTGTCTTGCAAAACCAGCATTTGATAGTACTCCGTCTTCTCCCCTCTGAAGTGGACATGTGCTGCCTGTATTAAAAGGCAAAACCACCAGAAGTTGTTCTTGTCCTTACAGAAAGCACTGTATCTCCTTTGGATCATTGAAAAGATGGCAGAACTGATGTTCTTTCAGATTCTTTGCACCATTTTGAAGGTGAGAGTGTCTTAAAGGGTTATTGTAAACAGCTTCACATAGGATTTATATTATATGGTTCAGACAGCTTAATTCAGTCACAGCCAAGAGACTCCTACCAGTCCTTTGTATTTATATATGAATATACTATGTAGTTCAAGCTGGATAATCGCAATGTGTAAGGTATGGACCAAGTAGACGACAAGGAGAAAAAAAAAAGAAAAAAACCTACTACATAACTTTGCCAAGAATGAGTGAAACATCTCTGAAATTGTTGAAAGTATCTTCGTAAGTCTCATGTGCAGGCACCGTAAGGGAACTAAGTCCCAAACCATATGTCTGAACATGATAGGCCTCCCAAGGTCCCACAGCGAGTCCCACAATGAACCGGGTGTTTGGTAAATACTAAAGGGCTATAAGATGACTCAGTCCTAGTTGGAACTTGTCGGCTCTCTTTGAACTAGCATTTCCCAACTTCTCTGCTCATGTTGATGTTTTTGGGCTCATGAAGCTCCAAGTTTGAGTGTCCTAAATGCCTCGCACGAAACAGTTACCCATTGTCAGCAGTATCATCTGTGATGGATACATTTCTGGTGAGAGTTTTATGTCTTTATAACAAAATGAGTTTGATACTTTCCTGTTTGTCCCTGTGTCCTTCACCTTGTTCTCCTGTAGAAAGAGTATAACACAACGTGCAGCAGCAATTTTCAGTCCTTGATCAGAAAGCTGTATTCAGATTTCCTAGACCAAGACCTTCTTTCCTCTCTAGACTTTTTTTCCTCTGGGGTTTTTTTTGTTTGTTTGTTTTCTTGTGTGTTTTGGTTTGTTTGTTGGGGTTTTTTTTGTTATTGGGGTGTTTCTTGTTTTATTGGTTATGTTTTTCTTTCCTTTTGCTTCTGGTCACCGTGGAATATTCCTGGGACTTATGTCATAAACTTGACAGAGTGGTAACATGTCTGTCTAATGTCTTTATTCTTTACAGGGCTCCCTAAACAGCTGAACCTCCTGTCTCACAAAGCACCAGCCTATGCTGGTTTTGGTAAGCAAAATTATCCCTTGGCTAAGGGAGTAATTTCAGTTGTGGTGCATCAGATGTTGAATTTGGAGGGAAACTGCTGTATTCCCTCTCAAGGAGATTTTTTTTTTTCTGAATGGGGTAAAATTATTTACATACAGCTGAGTACTTGGGTCTATGTGAGGTGATGCTTCCAGCCAGTCTGAGAAGTTTCTCTCTTACATGTCAAAAACTTTGCACAGCTTTCTAGGAGTTAGGAGTGGGATCATTGGCCTTCCTGGTCCTGTGACCCACACAGGAAAACTTTCAGGTGGTTGACTGCCACAGGATGCAGAGCACACATTGTGACATGAGGAGCTGAGAGGTTGCCTCAGGAGTCGTTTGCAGTGGGTGCTCCCATCGCTGTATTTCAGGCTAGAATTAAGCACAGCTGTGCTGCACATGGAGCAGGGACACGTGTTGTTTTCAGGCTGCATGTGCTCTCCCACAGCTGGGGACTAGCACTGCCCTGCAGTACTGGCAGGGAGGATGGCATGGCTGGGTGTGCTGGCCCACAGCCGAGTTGGGTGTGAGGGCTTGAGTGACAAAGGTAGGCTGCTGTGCTGTAGAAAGCCCTATATTTTTTCTTTAACATCCTGCTCTGCCTAGATGAGTTCCTAGCAAGTGTTTGGGGTGTGTTTTTTGAACCCCACAAGCCACACAGCAGGAAAAAAAGCACTTGGATATATATATGTTTGTTGGCAGTCTGTGGGCCTATATGTGAGCAGGTATTCACCTTGCCCCACAACCTTTTACTGTCTTACAGAAGGCAGATTGCTCCCCCACTCCCCTGCCCCTGAATAGGTAATGCTCAAAAAGAAAGTAGAGGATGTTAAAAGCTCAAAAAGAAAGTAGAGGATGTTAAAAGCAGACACTTGTGTCAAGGCCTACCTACTTTGGCACAGTACTGAGTGCTTACAAATTAACCTTTGATTACAAAAACCAGCATTTTCAGACTGATTCATATTTCGTTTCAAAGGACCTAGGCTGGTCATTTGGTGAGTCTGACCCCGGAAGGCACTATTTTCTTAGACCTTCACTGATTTTTGAGAATTGAAGGGTGTGTGTAGCATTGTATTGTAGTATTCAGTATTGAATCAGGACCAAAACTTTGTTACAAGGAGAAAGTTAATGATGGGTATCCGATGGGATTAGAGCCTCATAAACATTGCCTGATTACTTGTCAGTCATCTGTGCTACTGGTACCTATTTCAGCTTCTGGTAATTAGCCCATCTCTTAATGAAAATGCACTTTTTTTTTTTTTTTAATTAACCCCTCATCCCCAAAACTTCAGGTTTTAGACACCTTTTCTGTAGGTGTGTCAGTGTTGATACTTTTGCCTCTGCCATTTCATGTGCCATTTGTGTAAGTTGACAAAGATACAATTAGCTCAGAATTATCTGTACATGCAGTAATTGTCTTGTGGGTGTTTTGATATGTTTAGGAAGACAGGCTTTTTCATACATAAGATCATAGTGTGGCGCAGGGAAAACCACTCAACTCATGGTTTTAATCAAATCAGAATTAAAGTGGTTTTGTCTTTTTAACAAGGACATGTTGACCTGGCAATCAGTGAGCTCTAAGCTGAGGGTCAGTATGAGCAATACAATACATAAACACCAACCATAGATACTTGTAAAATGTTAGTAAAGAGCTTTGAAACTAATCCTAAAAAGTCCTAGTCTCAAACATGCATTGCTTTGGGTAGCCCACTCCCCAGGCTGTGTGGGCTACAAGCTGAGAGCCCTCTCTGGAAGTGTGGATTCCCCTGTTCCCACACACATCCTGCAGGTTCCTGTGTAACCACACTTCAGGTACGGTAACATGTACCTGTGCTGCTCTCTGTGCTAACATACGTGCCACAAGACCCCTTGCACACCTCGGGTGGGGATCCCTGCTCGTTACACCCTGCCCTGCCACCAGACAAAGAGCCAGCACCATCAGGCTGAGGCAGAGGTGAGATACCAGCACAAAATCAGGGCTGCCCGCTCCAGTGTCTCTCTCCACCTACCACAAACTTTCATCCTTCTTTTTCACTTTTAGATCTGATTCTTTCCCAAAAAGCCTCTGGTAACACCCGATTTCCACTTAATCTGGGTAACAGTTGTGTGGAGCGAACTTAATTGATATTTTTACCTAGCCCACTGGGGACAAGTATCCTCTTGGGACTGGCAGTTGTTGTATTAACCTGGTCACGTGCAGTTTATCCTCACTCCCACTTGACAGTATCTCTTGTTATCCAGCCCCTTTTGCCAGGCAGAGGTGGTGTGGGCTCTCATGCAATAGTGAAATTGAAATCCTTACTTCTCAAAGCTGTTGTTTGGGTGGGCTGCACTCGGAAAAGGAACTTACCCCATTAACAGCCTCCACTGTCCCCGTGGTCTTGAGAGTCTGAGTCTGTCTTTCGGGGTGAAAGAAGCAGAAACCGTTTTTTAAGAAAGCTGAATTAAATAGAAACATCTATAGGGATATATCCCTATCGGATACCTGAAGGACTAATCTGGGGGATGTTCAACAGTTGGATGTTTTTTCTTGGATGTGGCGGCAAAGGCCGGGAGTGATTCACTGTAATTGAATGACTGTGGGAATACCATTTGCAAGGAGAAAACATTTCGAACTCCGGAGCAGCCGGAGGGAAAGAGAAGCGGCCCTGCTGTGCGGCTTCCTCCTACACACGGTGACTTTCTGTCAACCCCCGCGAATTGCACGGGCTCGGGGGTGCCGCGAAGGTCCAGGACGCAGAGCGCCCGCCCTGCCCGTCGGAAGGACACCCGGGCAGGGCCGCCTGGGGCGGGTCTCTGCCAGCAGCCCCCGCACCGTCCCCGCCGGGCGCTCTCGCCGGGCGCTGCTGGGACAGCGGGGGAGTTACGGGGACAGCGGCCGGGGGAGCCCTGTGCCGGGCGCTGTGTCTTTAAGGGCCGGGGCCGGCTCCGGGCTCCATCCTCCCTCCATCCCCATCCCCTCCCTCCCTCCCCCAGCCCGTCGGCGCTGGGCGCCGGGAGGAGGCGCCTGCCGCTAACAAAAGTCTGCGGCGGAGGCTCCCTTTTCTCCGGCCCCGGGCAACAAGTGGCTGGCGGCGGCCTCCCGGGGGAGGCGGCAGCAGCAGCGGCAGGGCTTCGAGGAGGAGGAAGGCGGAGCGGCGTTGGAGCATCGGAGAAGCCGAGCGCCAGCCGCGGGGCGGTGGAGCCAGCGCCCGGAGGCCGTCCCGCCCGTCCTGCTTGTGGATTATAACTGGAGCCGCCTTCCTTGCCCTGACACCCCGGCTGGAAACCGGGGCGGGCAGGGCCCACCGATACATCGCATTTTTGATTCTTTCACTTTTAAAGTTTTTAAAATTTTCTTTCTTTTTTTTTTTTTTTTTTTTTTTTTTTTTTTTTTTTTGGTGAGGTGGGGAAGGGAGGGTGTCGGCCACCCGAGAAGAAGCGGAGGAGATTGCAAGGCTGCTTTGGACATGTCGTCGTGAAAACTTTGGGGGCTCTTCCCCCGCCACTGCCTCAGGGCTGCACCCCGTCAGCCGCGGCCGCTCGGCGCCCCAGGGTAGAGATGCTGAGCGGCGGCGTGGGAAAGCGGCGACGAGCATGAAGGCGGCAGGATGGGCGCGAACAATGGCAAGCAGTACGGCAGCGAGGGTGAGCTGGGGGAGCGGCAGGAGGGGTGCTGGAGCAGCGGCGGGGTCGTCCCGGCCGGGGAGGGGGTGACCGGGCTAGGGGCGCCGCGGCGGGGTCCTCCTCTCCCCGGCAGGGACGACTCCCGCCCCGATCCGCGACACAATCTTTGGCCTCCCGCTGCGCCCTTAAAAACACCCTTAATTAATTATTTTTTTCGCTAGACAGGAGTTTAAGTGTTATCTCATCTCGTGGTGTCGCGGCAGCGGCTCGGCTTGCTATTCGAAGGCAGCTCGGGGGTTATGGCAGCGTTAACTTTGCTGAAAACTTGTAGAGCGCTCTTTGTAATCCTTTTCTACTCGTCTTTATATCCCAGGATCCTTATATTATGCAGTATGGTATATGACTGCTTCCTGTCTGAACAGAAAGAAAAAAATTAACCCCGGCAAGGGTTGGGGGGAGAGTTAATGTTCTCCAGCTGTTATCCATAGATTGTACTCCTGCAATTTCGCTTCAGTGAAACTTTAGTGGGTTTGGTTTTAGATATACAGGGCCTGATTCGTTCTTGTGGAAACCTATTAGTCTCGCTGGAGTTGCATCGGGGATGAATTTCAGCTGCTTTGCTTCTGGTGTGAAGGACTACTGGAACAGTCAGCTGGTGTCAGGCAAACCAATGGCAAGTACAGAAAGTTTGTCTTCCTGCCAGCTAGTTTTAAGCTTTCTTTAACTTTTAGCTGTCTTCTATATGTGTTGCCCTCCAACTATTTAGGCAACTCTGTAGGATCTGTGTCTTCCCCCTGGAGTATTAGGCAACCCTATAGGATCTCCACCAACCCCCGTTTTTATTGTTGAGGGTTTGTAGGTGGAGCGAAGGAGATGATCTTGTGGTCTGCTGCATTCTTTAGGAGTTCAGACGGCAACTGCCAAAGAATACACCTCTCGCATCCAAAATATGCATGAAGATTGTGTAAAGGAAAGAGGAAAGACGCCACTTCTAGAGCAGATTCTGCAGTTCCTTTCATTTATTGCCAAATGAGCTCTGCTTTCTGAAGAGTTGATGAAGTCAGATGCTTTAAGCTATTCTTCCTGTTGTGAGGTTTCAGTCAATTGATACCACCACTAGAATAACTCCTGCATAAATGGAGTGAACCTGGAAGTTGCAATCAAAATCTCTTTGGATTCCTCCTGAAAGGGGAAATCTTAGTTTTCCACCGGAGTTAAAAGGGTCATCGTTGATAGTTCTGGTCACTTGCGAAAAATAATGCTGCTAGGGGGTGTTTACCTCAGTGACAGGAAGGCGTGGACGCGTGCCTGAGCTTTCTTGTGAATTCAGGGGACTGATTGCTTCAATAAATGTACAATTTCTGGGGAGGAATGTGACTGACATTGTGTCCTTTGCCCTCAGTGAAGGGAAGGAGAGCTTAACTGCTCCAGAGCTACCTGATAGGCACTGTGAGGAAGAGGAGGATTAGTGCTACCAGGGTATTCTTAATTAGTTCACCTCTCTCTTCCATTCAGAGTGGAGATTGGATCCTGGGAGTGCAGACTACATGTTGCAAATTAATCTTTGCAGTACAGATCGTTACCTGTGTTGAGAAGGAGGTAGAATAGTGGTTTAAAGTTAAAATAAATTTAAAAAATCCCCAAACGCAATGACCAAAACTTCACCATTAATGTGCCTCGTAGATCGTGTTTCCTGGTAACTTCTATGCATCACCAGTTACTGAGAAACTTGGAGAAGCTCTCATACTAGTTTTTTTTTTCCTGAGTGATGCAGAGGAGAACAAATCTAAACCTGATAAAGGGAGGCCTTTTTTTTTTTTTTTTTCATAGACTACTGGGGCTTTTGGTGCCTTTGATAAATGAACCCCTTAACTGCTGTAAAAAGTTGCTTTTTCAGTAGGGTGTGACTGTGCTGCCGGGTGGAGGGGTAATACCAACTGCTGTGTACTTTCAAAACAACCTGAATATTCGTTTGGAAGTTCATGGAGTGGTGCCTGTGGTACACAGTCTGTCGGGCTTTGTAGGCTGATGCTGTACCACTGTGTGTCATTTTAGGGGTGGAGAAAAGTAACTTAGTTAGCTGAACTTCTTGAATGCTGTTTTCTCATTTGCTGCTTGCGATATCTTAGGTGAGATTTCAGGAAGACAACTGCAAATGATTTTTTAAATGGCTGGGTTTTTTCACAACAGCCTTCCTTCCTTTCCGCTGTGGAACTGCAGAACTTAGTGAATTTGCCCAAACCGGTTCTCATCTCAGTATTGAACAGATACCTTAGGGCAAGGATAATTCTTGCTCAAGACACCACTTCTAAAATAGAGAGCTTTTATGACCAGGAAATTGGGTGTTACATGGATTGCTACATTGTTACACTAATCACTAATAAACTTTTTTGAAATTTACATCTGTGCTGTGTATGCAATAACCTCAGGAAGCTAAGTGTTTGTGACTGATCACATAAACTCCATTGGACTGCCTTTATTTATTTGGTTGGCCAAGGCTTTATTGAATGTGATTTTATTGGAAGCTACAATTGTCATGTTAAGATGCAAGGGTAGTTGGATGTTTGAGGAGTCTAAATTAGTATAGAGTCTGGTGAATAATTGACAGTGCCTTTGAATGTATTTGGTTTCCATTAATTTAATTTTCCAAGGCTAAAACTTGCTCTGAATGAAGCTTAAATGTAAATAAAATTGCTTATCTGAAAAATCATGCCAGGCAGATGGGATATGAACACAACACTCATTTAAAGGAATTGTAACATAATAAATTAATATATAAACAAAACTTTGTTTACAGGAATTTACATATTTTTAAATGTCAAATGTTAAATACAAGTTTACTTTTGTAGTTTTCATTTGGACTTTTAAAATAATTTTTATAATGAAGATTATTCCTGGAAATCTCTTTACCTGAAAAATATGTGGAGCTTGAGATTTCAGGCTTGTTGTGTTATGCAGTAGATTCAGACTGAAGTGTTAAAGCTTGAAATGAGTCTTTCTGAATATGTTCCAGCAGTTGTGTTTGAACAGTGCTATTGATGCTAATAGATCACTAGAGCAAGAAATCCACTTTATCATGGAGCAGAACTTGTAAAGTTTTTGCCTATGCAGTGGAAATCATCAGTTACCTTAACAAGAGTCTTACTGCTGTCTTTCACTTTCTTGCCATGGGGATAAATCATTCTTCTTTCTCTCACTTATTTAGCTCTTTGCTTGGTTTTTAAATGAGAGGAGGCCTTGTGTCTGATAGTGGACGGAGCAGTCTTTTGTTGTAAAAGCTATCAAAAGTCAGGTGTTTTGTTTAAGGACCTCTCGTAAAATGTAATGCCGTTGCACCTGACCAAACAAGACACTACTCATCATCATATATGAGGGGACTGAACTGAAGGATGTTGCCCTTAAACTA
The DNA here is from genome assembly GCA_013398115.1 of Falcunculus frontatus. Lineage (NCBI taxonomy): Eukaryota > Metazoa > Chordata > Aves > Passeriformes > Falcunculus > Falcunculus frontatus. The sequence goes on along the minus strand of VZRV01002353.1, from coordinate 214,539 downwards.
TTGCCAAGTGGATCAGACACCTTGGCAGTGTTTCCTTGTGCTTTGCTGCATGATGTGTTGTCATGTTTCTGCCCAGAAAAACCTTCTGTGCTGGGCACGAGGCTGGGTGGGTGCTGACTGTAGTGCCAGCTGTTGGCATGGGACCTCTGGGAAAAGGTTAACTGGATGCTGTCCCTCTTACCACCTGAGGCAGTTTCTCATCATGGGAAGGACTTTAAAACTGCAGGCTTCTGTAACGTCAGGAGATTGGCTTTGTGTTATGAGTTGGAGGAATAATCTGCGTTCTTATGTATGAAAGGAAGCTGTGGCACTGGGGGGAAATTGTGCTTTGCAAAATAACTAACTTTTCAGCATGTCTTCTTCACAAGTGACTTCCTCATTAAACTGAGACCTGAGGACCAGTCAAATTTGAGAAGAGCTAAATAATGGTACAAAATTTTGACAATACCAATGTTCAGACCCTACAAAGGAATGTCTTTTTAATAAGTCAACTGTCCAGAATCCTGCAATTGTGGATAAAACTTTCTTTGGGCATCTCTTGCACTTTCTGCTTCCAGAAGCTGGTCTAGAGAGGCTTGGTGACAATGAGCAGCAGCTCCAGTTGATCAGCTAAAATGTTATCATGAGAGACTTGATGCAACACAAGAACCTGGTGCTGTAGAGAACAGAGATTGGCAGGGGAAAAATAGATGAAGCTGTGGGAGAAATAGATGAAGTAGCAGCTCAGACAAGGAAATCATCATCCTTTCTGAATCATAAGCCTTGCTGACAAACTTTTCCTTCTGAATCTGAATATTTAATTTGGGAAGATGTTAATGCAAACTCTTTAGGAATAGGTTTCACTCAGTTCTTAGTTTGAAAATGTTCCTTCTCCAAACGTTTACTCGCGGTGTTTTCTGTTCACAAACCACTTGGAGGGAGAATTCCTGTGTAGATCCCAGTGTTCTGCTAAAGTAAGCACCGGTATAGAAACCTGCCTTAGTCATGAGATACAGTTGCTACAAAGCACAGACAACATAGTTCCAGAAAGGTGGCTTTGATTACCATGTGTGACCTGGTATACAGTAGCTAAAACTCTCTAGGAATTGCCAGCATGATGCACTGTGAAGAAATGGGTCAGTCTGGAGTATGTTACCCTCTCAGATCTCTCCCTTCAGCTGGGGAACATGGTTAAGGTCTGCATCATCTGCATTATAGACCCAGGCTTTCAGACTTGTCCTTTTTCTGGAAGGTGCTGTTGGACACTAACTCCTTGTGAATGCTGCCTTTCATTTCAAACTAGATCTCTGCTGATTCAGTGATGCCAGGTGTTCTGACACACCTGATGTTGTGTATGGAAATCTTTTTAATCCAAAAGTTCTGGCATTCAGGACCTATGGATTTTTGCATATGTTAGAATTTGTTTCTGCATTTACTTCACATGCGATGCTTACGTCAGCTGTGAAAAACAATATATCACAACAGTCTTGCACTATTTTGTTTAAGGAGTTGAATCATAATAATTTACCAATTATTTATATTGGTGGTTAGAATCTGTGAAGCCTCACAGAAAATCTTATTGAGGATAAGGGGATGGGAAAGGTAATAAATGGGCTTTTCCTACATTATTTAATTACAACATTGTGACACCCTCTTGAGGAATCTTTCCTGTGTACTGCATCTTCAGCAGCAAGGGCAGTTTTTTATTATGGTATTTATTTTTTCCTGCCCTATGGGGTTCTCAGAGTCAAGTGAAGAATCCCATCAAGTTGGGTGCTAAAATGCTCCTAGGCTGTGCATTTTTTGCCTCACTTTGTTTTGATGTCTGAGTTGCATTTACACATTACTATTTGAGCTGTTAAACCTGAAGTTTAGTATATCACACTTAGCGCCATCTTACTTTACTGTTCTGATGTTTTCTCAGGGGATCTGCTGAGATAAAATATCTCTCTGCTCTGATAGAATTCTTTGGGGTTTTGGGTGTTTGTTGTTTTTTTTTTTTTTTTTAATCTTAACAACCTCCATGGGACTACTGTAAATATTATGAATGTTATGGTGCTGCTCAATGGTGCTTTTTGTGCACACTTGCTTATGTGCTTGTATTCTGCTTTTTGGTACTTGTCCAGTGTCGGTTCTTGCATTTTACCTGTGGCTGGATTTCACGCTGCTCCCTTCAGAGAGATGAGACTTGCCTCTTAACAGCAAAGCTGGGATTGGAAGTATGGCAATATTCCAAATGTCAATCCTTCAAGCAGTGTTGTTATTTTAAAAGTGAATTTTTTGTCTGACAGTGGCCAACTGGTGTTAACTGAAAGTAGTCTTCAAAAATGCTGCTTGTGATGCTCATTTTTTAAGTAACTGTCAACTGAGCAATGCAAAATGATTGCGTGTGTGTGTTTACTCAGTTTGTCTCCAAAAAGTAAATTTTCTCTAAGCTCAGTGCTTATGTTGCATGTTGTTGTCTAGATCTCATGGCGGGGGCAGGAGGAGGGTCGGACACAGCACTTAAGTGAGCTGCTGTGCTGCTGTCAGTTTCTCATAAAACAGAATTTTCTTTTCTAAAAAAAGTGAACAGCCTGTGTGTGATTCAAGCATGTGTGTTTATACACATGCACACAGCTACAGATTTGTAGGAGATTTAGACTTTAAAAAGCTGCTAATTTTATTGATAGCTTTTTAGAAAGTAACTTAGTCACTAACATCCATGTTATTTCATAAAACGTTATTCTTCCATAAAATGCTTCTGGGGGAAGGGAGGGTCTCTTTTTATTTTTTTTTTTTTTTAAATAGGTATTAGCTAACTAACTGTACTCTAGGGAGTTATCTTTGACTTGGATGATAGGTTTGCATGGTGCAAGATTAACTGGATGTTCCTCTGTACATTAAAAAAAAATAAATTCTTAACTCTGTTCCAGTCAGAGGCCTGAATAAACTTTGAAGCTGGGGATGCATGACATGGAAAGCTTCCAGCAGACCTGTCTCAGCTAAGGTAGTAAGAGTCCAGGACTTGCACATCCTCATCCTTCTTTTACCCACTCCCCAAAGGCACAGAAGGAGATGAGACTGCTTTGGTAACTTCTGTAAACTGAATTTGAATATCCTTCTACCAGACTGGACTTCATAAAATCCAAACTGAAGTTGATACTGTATCATTCCATGTGAGGCGGAAGAAATAAAAATCAACATGTATTCAGAACTGGGTGAGTGCTTTTAAGTCCAAACTGCTAACCCCAAAAAACACCTCGGTGAACTTAGTTTTCTGGCTGTTTCAGTCCTTTGGCCACTTCTGGATTCCTTACTTCTGTGAACAATTCCTAACTAGGAATTGGTTTGCTCCTTTGTGTGTCTTGTTTGTGTTAGGGACGTGATTGGCAGAAGGCAGTGGATGACATTTGAAGGCTGAAATGCACAAGTGGTTTATTTCTGCTCTTCATTTTATAGTTAGCTATGCCCTATTTTTTAATACAGGACATGTGCTTTGCTAAATTAGGACAACTATTTCATTAAGGAGTAGAGACCATCAAAAGCTGGAAAACAGGTGGTGGACTGCCAGTAAAATCTGTTCCTTCTTGATGAGAAGAAGAAATATGCAACACTTCCTTTGTGTATAGATGTGCAGCTTGTGATTGGATAGATGAGTTGCAGGACTTCGTTATTCAAGTTGCATTGAGGTTGAGAACTCTTAGTGTTGTAGCTGACCTGGGAGGAAAAAGCTATTAGGTCTGTCTGATCATTCCCCTCATTTTAGTTCCAAATCTACTCGTGTGCCTTCTAGCACAGACATGGCATTGAGGACAGGTTTATGGGACACCTCCTTGAAGGAGCTGAAGCATAAAGGAGGTGTTATCATCTCGATGTTATGCTTGAGTTGGCTGTGTCTGAACAGGTATTTAAGGAAAAGGTTCCAACCTTGTGCCGGTATCCAAATTCAACAAAAGTAATTTGTTGGCAAAATAGGCTATTCACCCTATACACTTTTGTGACTTCTGCCTTAAACAAGCAAATGGGGAAAAATAGTTGTCTTTTGGGGATTTTTTTACCCCTTTTTTACCCTTCTTGGAGTAAAGTGACCATCAGGAAGCTCTTTTTCATGGCCATGTTTTGAATCAGGAAATTCCCGTCTGCAGTACATAAATTTGTCAAATCAACATCTGAAATCATGTGGTACTTTTCTTTCTCAGGGATTTGTGTACAAATGTGTATAATAGCTGTAGTATTGCTATACTGAAGTATTTTCAAGCAGCATAGTAGCTTGGAGGAAGGCGTTTTAATGCTCTTTTCAGTGAATCTATTTTAAAAATGATCTTCCTCAATTTCCTTTTTTGTTCCTGTAAAAAGAAAACCAAATTAAATTCACAGATGATATGATAAAACGAGCAGTTATGAGGTTGGCTGTCTTTTTGTTCTATTGTTTCTTTTAAGAAAGAAAGAGGAGTCCAGAAACCCTGGCATAACATCAGTGATCGTTAACTAGGAAGAACCTCTTTTGATTGAGAGTCACACAATCTTGTTTCACAGTAAAAGGAGAATTTGTATCAAGCCTTGTTGTCACATGACAATTGTAATCTTGTCAGTTGGTGGGGAGTCCAGACTTTTTTTGCTTGTGTGACTGCATGCTTTGTGGAGAAGCATGCCATCTCTTTAAGGCTCAGATATTTTGTTGCCAGATTGCCCACAGCCCTCTTTCTGTGTAAATGGCTACATGGAGAAGAGAAACTTGGAAATTTTTCTTAAATTGTGTAATAATTACTTAGGGTGAGTATTTTGCTTAAAGTCTATCCTTGAGAGAGAGTAATGTTACTGTGGGAACTGATGAAGACAAAGTGCACTTATTTGAGAGTTTCTTATGGTGCTCATGGCTCTTGTATTGTTTTGTCTCTGGTGCAATGATGGCAGTACTTGATCTTGTTCATCACTGGTGGGCAAGATGAAAGGCAAGAGCTGGTCACCAACAGATGTACTCAACAGATGTTTTTGGGATTTTCCTGTAGTACCTAGTAAAACATATTTCTATTACAGTTTTTCATTTGCCTTTTCTTTGACACTTTATGAGGAAGTTGTTTGTGGCATCAACATGGAGTCACAGAGTAGTTTGGATTGGAAGGGACCTCTTAAATGTCATCTAGTTCAATCCCCCTGCAATGAGCTTCAGGTTGCTCACAGCCCCTTCCAACCTGACCATTTATGTTTCCAGGGATGGGGGTATCCACCACCTCACTGTACAACCTGTTCCAGTGCTTCACCATCCTCACTGTAAAATAGTTTTTCCTTGTATCTGGTCTAAATTTTTTAGTTTAAAACCAATAGCCCTTGTGCTATTGCACAAGGTCTAGTAGAAACTATGTCCCTGTCTTATAAGCCCTCTTTAAGTATTGAAAGGTTGCAATAAGGTCTTAAAGGAGTGTTCTCTTCTCCAGGCTGAACAACCCCAACTTTCCCAGCCTGTCCTCACAGAAGATGTGCTCCAGCACCCTGACATTTTTGTGGTCCTCCTCTGGACTTGCTCCAGCAGGTCCATATCTTTCCTGTGCTATAGCCTCCAGAACTGGATGCAATACTCCAAGTGTGGTCTTGCATAACGTTTTTAAAAATAAGGTTGTGGGTTTATAATTTAAAAATAATTTAAAAATAAGCTGTTGCTGGGTTATGTGGTGAAAATTGTTGATATACTTTTACAACTTGAGCTTTTAGAATTTTTGAAACTTCAGAATATACTAAAATAGGTATTAAAAAAATCTCATAGCAGAAGGATATCAATTCCAGTTTGCCATGCCAGCATTAAGTTGTGCTAACTCTGTGCTCCTGTATGTCAAGAATATCTGTAGGTGACCTTCCTCCTCAGGTTCATGTATGAGTGTACTCTTTTGTACACAGCCAACAAGCCTGAAGGTCCTCATCTATTTTCAGCATGGTTTGAGAACATGGGTTCTCTTACTCCAGAGCCTCTAGTTGTGGAATTTTTCTTGTTTTGGAATGCTAGACTGCCAGTGGAGATCTGTACAGACAGTAAAATTACATTACAACATTTTCCAATCAACTCTTGGACGTATTTTAATGTCTGTAGAGCCTGAAGTACACAAACCCAAAGACTGGAAGTGACACCTCTGGAGATCTCTAATCCAACCTGCTTCTCAAAATGAAGCCAACTAGAGCAGGTTGCACAGAATACTGTGCTGTTAGATTTTTTAGCACCTCCAAAGATGAAGATATTACAAGGCCCCTGAGCAGCCTGTTCCAGTGCTCAGTCACATGTAGGTTTTAAAAGAAGAAAAATATGCTTTAATGTTTAAATGGAAATGCTTGTATTTCAATTTATGGCCATTCCTTCTTGTCTATTCGCTGGCTGTCGCCGAGAAGATTCTGTCTTCTTTACTCCCTCTCCTTTCCAGGTATTTATACACAATGATAAGATTCTGTGTGAGTCCCCTCTTCTCCAGAGTAAAGTGTCCTAGCTCTCTAAGTATCTTTCTGCCTGGCAGGTTTCTCAGTTTTCAGTTTTGTCTCACTGTCCACTTAGCTAGTCTGTGCTTCATCCATTTGTCTATGAAGGTGCTCCGGAAAACAAAAGTTGGGAAGTCTTGCTGAAGTCAGGATAAACCACTCATGTACTCCCCTAGTTCACCGAGCCAGTTGTTTCCTTATTGATATCCTTCAGGTTGGCCTAGCATGGCTTCCACTTATAAATCCCTGATAATGACTTACCATCACCTTCTTGGCTTGGAACTGTTTTTCAGGAAGCTCTGTCACTTTTCCTGGATTGAGATGAGGCTGACCTGCCTGTGGCTCCCTAGATTGTCCTCCAAGCTGTTCTAGAGACAGGGGAGTGTTTTGCTTTTTTCCAGGAGCCTCTCCTGATTGCCCTGACCTTTCTGCAGTAATAAGGGGACTTTGCCATGACATTGGCCAGATCACACAGCCATTACCAAGGCACTCCATTAGGTCTCATGGATTTGTGTCTGTCCAGTTTGGTTAAATGTTCCCTAACTTGATCCTCCTGTACTTCTACTGGTTACTTATGTTTAAAAAAGCTACTACCAGGCTTTCAGAAGCAATAGAGTTCAGCTGTAGCAAGTTCTGGCAAGTGTGAAGGCTGTATTACAGTAGCTGAGTATCTCTAAACAGTACTCTGTAAACTTGTGTCTACAGCTGGTTTGGAGTTTTTCAGCTATAATTCATTTTTACCTTATATTATTAATGCTAAAATTCTTAATTTCCACTGGATAAAGAAACTCACGCTTTCTCAATGACTACATTTTCTCTTGGCAGAGAACAGATAAAACAGAAGAATCCTCCTAAGAGTTGTGGTGGTAGAATTTGGCTCTGTGTTTTTTTGTTGCTGTTTCTGGCAGCAGCAATGGTCTGTACTTTCATAAAAGCTTCTTCAGTGGAGTTTTGCTTGCTTCAGGAGGTTTTTGCTCCTAGAAAATTAAGATTGTTACTTTAGTTAATAAAGTTGCATTAATAATGATAATAATAAATAACTTCTGCCATGTTCCAGTTGATGTAGCCATGACTGGTAAAAATACTTGACAGTAATCCTTATTCTACTGGTGTAAAGGTTTGCTTCTTTCCATGTATTCTAGGATTGAATCAAAGAGGATTTAAATCCCCCATTTAAGTTATGAAAGGTTAATATTCAAGTTTAGAAGAACTGGCTTATTTTTCATATGTGAAATAGTGAAATATGATTGTCTTAAATTTTCTTCTGAAAGCAATCACTACGAGATGATATAGTTAATTTTAATCCTCTAAAGTGCTAGTAGATGCTTCTCAGCGTAGTGTCTTCTATTTAAAACCAAAGTTATGTACAATACAATGGGTTTTGGATATTGCTATGTCTGATGCTAATTGGCAGTTGAATTTGCATTTTGATTTTAGTACCAAAAAGCTACCTCTAGGGTAATTCACCTGTTAATGTCATCTATTCCTTGAACATTTGTTTTGTGTGGGAGAGGGGGTAACTTTCTAGAAAGGTGAAAGGTTAAATGTTCTGTGGCATCAGAACTAAAGCCACAGTGCATGAATTAAAAAGTTCTAATGTAAGATCTTAGGGGTGACTTTTTAAAACTGTTTTTCTTTCTGTTTGTATGTATAGACTAGACAGCATAGTCCAGTCTAAAGTTTGCTTTGGCACTCAGTTAGGCATGAGCAGAATATTTTGCTTATGTCTTCATTTCTCTTGGGAAATTATTGCTCTTTACTCCCCTGTGGGTGTACCTTTTTTTGCCCTTCATGGTTGTCTTTATGGAAAAATATGAATGCTTGTGGTGAGTATTTATTTCTCTTGCCAGGAACTAGTGGAACAAAGGTGAATGTGAGACTTCCTCTCTCTCAAACAATTACTAATTTTTCCTGTTTTAACTCTGGTTTTAAAAGGCTCCATGTGAGAGCCTTTCTTGTGTCTGAGAAATAATCCAACTGTGAATTTGCTTACAGTTTATCAAGAGGTAGCACAGAAATTGTGAGTAAGGGGAAGGGCTAGTTTCTGTTTGGTTGTACAGGAATTTATTGATTCAAATATTATTTTGATTTAGGTCTTTGATAGTGGTGTAATTTGCTTCTCATCATGAAAGTAAATAGTATGGCAAGCTGTATCTGTCTCTCCAAGAGCTGAACTGTGAAGACTGCCCAGCATCTTTAAAATGGTACATGTTTCTATAGTGTGTATCAGGTAATGAAGTGGAATTGAACAACCTTATCACTTACCTTTTTTTTGAGCACAAAAGTTGGCAGCAGAAGTAGGACACAGAGAATGTTGCAGACCTGTTCCTTTCTGGGTTTCCTGCTTTCATTTTGCCAGGTCTCATTTTCTACAGAAAACATGTTCTTGCCCTTCTGTGGATAAGGTCTCCGCCTGACCTTCCCCTTGCTTTGTCTGTCACTGAAGTGTAGGGTTTCTTCATTAAGTTCCTACATGAGCAAAAACATTCCTAGAAAGTGAAGTTTAGCTTCCCCAGGATTAGAATGTAAACCAGAACAAGTCCAGGCAGACACAGGAGCCTTTCATGCAGCAGTTGGCTGTCAGTGGTTGTGTGGTTTGTCTGTTTGTGCCTTTTAAGCACTGATTAATCCTACCCATGTTTTCCTCAATTTTCCTCCTAACTGAGGTACTGGCACTTGATTGAAAGGAATGTGGTAGGTAGGACAGAGCCTGTGCTTTTTTTTAATTGGGTTGTACTGGTAACAGCCTTGTTGCTAATGCTAGCCATCCATGGGTTTGAGAAAATATAAGACAAATTGTGAAAGATTCTGTAGATTTGGGAGGTATTTTCAAGCCAAGGCCAGGTCTCTAACTATGCACTTGGGAGAAGAAGGATCGTCACACAATCTTGCTTTAACCCTGTAGATGCTGGCTAGTGGGTATGAAGTGTGAACAAAATCCCTGCAAAATCAGTAGAACTTATTCTTCTAAGTTTTTCTTCTGGTTGAAAAAAATTGATATCTACCAAGGGGTAAGAGTGGTGGTACATGGCTACTGGACAGCCCTGTGAGGATCCCTCAAGTCTGCTGGCTCCTACCCAAAAGTAGCTGTTTTGCAGAAGATGAGTTCTTTATCATGCCTGGTGAAGTCTTGAAGTGGATGGCATTCTCCAGAGACAATGACCATGTTGTAGTGTAAAAGCTCTCTCTAATGAGTAGGATAGATCAAGCTCACCTGTTGGCATGCACTAATCTAGGCCTCGTGAGAGATGCTGCTCTGTGCACCCAGGTAAAGAAGGGCAGGGTAGAGAAGAGGTCACTGAAGTTCCTCAGTCTTTCACACAAATCCTTAACTCGCAGGCAGCATGACCACACTTAAACAAGTGTGATGTGTTTTATTTTCACTTTTACGTGAAAAATCTGCTTTTGCTTTCTGTGGTTTTAACCTGTAGCACTATGAGAGGTGCAGGATGAGCAATACAAAACCTCAAAGGCAAATGCAAAGAATTCTTGGGGTTTTCATTGATTTCTAATCCCCTTTGATTTAGAATGCTCTCCAAATACTGTGTGGTGATGGTGCAATGGTGCCCTGTGATACTTTTGCAGTCAGCATTTTCCAAGTGTTCCATAAGCCCTTTGCAATTTCTCTCATTGCTGTAGAGTTTTACCTTTCCACAGGAGTAAGAGGTGTGCATTGTTTCTTCTTCACATGGTTCTTGCAGGTGCTGTGTTTCACCTGCTTGAGGTTTGACCTCTTTGAGGTTCTTTAGTGTTCTGTGAACAACTTGTTATGAGCAAGAAGTGCTGCTATCCCTTATCCAAACATATGAGGATGGAAGTGTGTTGCCAATACAGATTTTTGCCACTTCAATAAAGTAGGGGTGCAGGGGATTTGGGGACTGCTCTTTAGCTGGTAGCAGTGGATTTCAGAACTAAGACTGATGAAATTGTTCCACCTCCTCTCCCCCACTTTACAAATCCTAGGTACTCTAGGCTGATTTGAAGATAAAGATTGCTTCTTAGCAGCATCTATTTCACTGTACCAACATATGCTCTTCCAGTGTGAGGATTTTTGTATAAAACTTTCTTTTGTGCAGACTTGACCACAGGAGGTTTCAGGAAAAAAAACCCCCGATGTAAACTCAATTACATATTCTAGAGTCTCGAGTCCTACAGCTGAAAGTACAAAGAGGTGGAGCTGCAGTGAAAAGGTGTGTGTTTTTTCCTGGGCCATACAAGAGATGTTCAGCAGGTACCCAGTAGAAACTTTGCTTAAATTAAAAAAAATAATGAATGCTCTAGGGATAATAGGCTAATCTGCATCACTAGTGGGTCACCTGGTGAACTAGATGTTCCCAGTGGTGCGTTTTTGGATGATAGAAAATGGTGGAGGAATAGTGAATTACATGAAGTGTTCTCTGCTATTCTCTTCTACAGTAATATCAAAATTGCGTTTGCTTCAGTTTTGAGAAAAGAACCTTATCTTGTGGTGTAGCTGAGCCTCTTTCCTTTGGAACAAGAGCTACTGCTTTTTAAAAAGGTTTTTTTTAATAGGGACTTAATATTTTTTTAAAAATCCTCCTTCATGATGAAGCCATGCAAAGTTAAAAGAAAAAATCTTAATATGCTAATTCTTGCATGGTGGCTTTGCATTTGTCTGCCAGACAGCTGAAGTCCTGTGTTAGTGATACTCAGACTGCACACAAGTAATACAGCTTTGCAGAAATAAAAAAATGTATGATGAGAATAGAGATACCTGAACAACAAAATTCTTTAGGGAACTGGCCTTAATTTTAATTTCTGTACATATATCGGAGATGTTGTATATTCATACTACATTGTGTTGTTAATACTTCGGCCTTTTTATTTACCTGTATAGTGTATCATTAAAAAAAATGGCATTCACAACTTACTTTGAGCCTCTAGTTCTTCTTAGGATACGTGCTAGGTTAATGGAATTTCTAAAATTTTAAACTCTAGAATTCCAGTAAGAATCCTCAAAGAGTTTTTCAATCTGGTTCTAGTTAAATGGCTTTGAAGGCTAAGAATATGATTTTCAGTTTTCTGTGACCAACATTGACTTTTGTGATCTAAAAAGGATGGCTTATTTCTGAAATATTTCATTTGAGGAATTGAACTGTATTTTTTTTACTTTTTAAATTTAAAATGCAATATTCAGATGAGGACAATGTACTGTTGGGCCTTTAGAAAAAAATGCAAAAAACCAAGCCCAAGTAATGCAAGAACAAAATGTATTAAGGAGATTGGAAACCAGACCACTGTACTTCCCTTGAGACTGTCTTGCCACATTACTTATACAGGAAAGTCATTAAATCCTGGCTGTTTTATGAAATGCATCAGCTGAGCCCTGATAATTCTGGTTACAAGCAGACCAGAAATCAACTAAATTGCATTTTTTATAAACAATTTACCATAATACTAATGCTTTGTGTCGATAGATATTAATGTAGTGCATTGACCTGACCCACTGAAATGTGACCACCCTACCCTTCAGTAGGGCTATGCCCTCTGGAAAGCTGGTGAATTAAAATTCTTTAATTGATATAATGTGTTCTTAGTTTGCTGCTTGCCAGCTGCAGTAAGCTGGGTATTCCCCTAGGATTTTTTGGTGGAATGTTCTGTGGTGGAGGAGACAGGGATGCTCCATCTGAGCAGTGGCAGAGTAACTCCTCTGACGTGGAGCTGTGCAATCACAGCTTTGATGAACTTTTAGATTTGTTGCTGTCTTTGGTTTACTAAAGGACTGACTTTGATCTTTCTCTTGTGCAATAGGTAAAAAGAAGTACAGTGGCTTAATATTGTCTTTCCTGTTTGGCAATAGTCCAAGGCATGTCAAGGGCCTGGCATGTCAGGTGATCCTTCAGTGCTTGCCAATGAAGTTGGAAAGAGTATCGCTGTTGTATTTTTTTTTTTTTCTTCTTGAAGACTGACTCTTTACACTAGACATAAGAAAGCTTCTCTGAAGAGGTTGCATCTGTTGTGAACAGTAAATGGACAACTCTCCCTATCTGATGTTTTGTCATTGCTTTGCCACTTACACAAGGATTTATTCTGAAGGGTAATGGATTTATGATTTGGTAACCCTGTATGGATAGATAACACCATTTAGATAAGTGGCACAAAGGCTTTCAAAAGTATTTTAAAGAGAGTTTGCCACTTGAATTACTTCCTGTGCGATCTTGCTGTGTGAACTACTATGAAGCTCTGTGACCATGTTGGAAACAATTAAGGATAGGTAAGAAAGAAGATTTGAATGAAATTGAAAACAGAACAGATAAGGAATTCATCCAGAAGCTGCCAAAGGAATTTGTAATTTTGGGTCAAATCTGTTATTGCTCCTTCAAGAGCTGCCTCTCAAATAGTTTCTCTGCAGCTGAAGGCAAACTCCAGCATAAGATCAGTCTGGATTCACCTTAATGTGTTCTGAGAGATAACCATCAGTTGTCTCTGATTCTCTGGTCCTTACAGTCAGTAAATCTAGTTGCCTGCTGCCCTCTTGTAAAATCTGACAACAGCTCCTCATAGTTCAATAACTGTATGCAAAGCCAGTAAAACCTTGGGTATGCTTCCATGTGCAGATGGTTGGTTGGTGGCAACTGCTGCTTGACTCTGTGCAGCTCAGGTAGTGCTTTTTTCTGCATTGGTGTCATTCAGGCTGGCCAGAAGTTTTTAACATCCTGAAGAATTTTCCATTACACCTCCTAACTGAGTAAATGATGAAGTGGCTAAGAGGTTATTCTTCCCTTGCTCAATGGCACGGTTGTCTCTTGAGATGAGTATTTCTCTTCTGCTGTGTTGTTTTGAGGAGAAGTGTGGGAGAGAGGGTACTGCAAGTGCCTGTGTTGTTTTGAAAATGCTTCTTGGGATCCAGACAAAAAGTAATGTCTGGAATATTTCTGTTTATTGTCTGTGAGAGTCACAGGAAATAGGAAAGGCCAACTAAATTATAGCAGCCAGCAAACTCCTCTGAAGCAAAGGAAAATTTAGGAGTGACAGAACTGGGCCTTGCTGCCCACTGCGTCTGTGTTGCACATTCCTCATAAATCTAGTGACAGAACTGGATGAAGGCTCCTTCATTCTAGAACAGCAGAGGGGAAATGAAGAGTTTCAGAGCCAGTTTATCAACTAGGAAAAGGAGAAACTTTTACTTCTCTCCCCCTAAATCTCCATAATCTGTAGGTGAGTTCTCAAGAAGGTACCAGAGCTGCAGGAAAACTTGTAGGCAGAATTTTCTCCCACCTTGGCTTAGAATAAATGGTCATTATTTTCTTTTGCTAGTTAGAGTTGCAGATGAAAGTGGAGGATGCTAAGGACAGTTATTCTGTCTAAGTGAGGAAACTGATGTAAAATCCTGGGCAATCCTGTACTGTCTCAAGTAATTGGGAATCTACAGTCTTGGCAAAAGTTCTCCTATGTTGCTGTAAAGATAAGTGACCTACCGAGTTTGTAAGTCCTCTCACCTCAAGGCAAAGTTGTTTGCATTTTCAGTCTTCTCTTTTCTTGCAGCCTAAACTGTCCAAATTTTAGGTTAAACAGATGTGTGAAAAAAAATTAAATCTGGGCATTTGGCCACAGTAAACAAACTAGAATTCCTGTTTCTCTGAATGCTTAATGACAATAAGATAAATTGTTGCAAAGTACTTTATGCCTCATTCATAGCAAAGTACTACCTTTATCTTAAAATGTTGTTTGCACACGTGTAATGTAAAAATGCTATTTAGACTTGAACATGTTTATTTTTGGTTGATGCTAAACTTAAATGGTGATTGATTCCTTGGGATTCATTGGCATGCTTTCTGCTAAACCAAGACGTGTCCTTGACCTGTGAGAGTGTGCTGCTGTGGGACTGCTTGCCTTCCTTTGTAACATGGCATCAGAGGGTTCGTCCTTCAGAGCAGTACGTTTTTGTATGGGTTCTCATTGGAAAGGGACTCTTCGTGTTGTGCTGTTGTCTTTACGTCATGGAGTTACATCCTAATGCTCTGCTTTTATCCTGAGAAATGTTGTGCATTGTTTGTGTAGGTGATGATCATCTCTCCAGGCTGACAGCCCAGGGTTTGCACAGTATTTCTGTGTGTCCCCCATGATTTAAATTAAAATCTCTATGGCAGTTATCGGCACTGGCAGAAGTAGGAATTGGAAGAAAGGGGCTGTTATGGGCAAGATTACTTTCTCTAAAGACACTCCTGGGAGTACCTTTGCATAGAGCCTAAAATACATGAACTGGCTGAAACAAGACCCCTGTGGCCTGGTGTCCTGTCCTTTGCAGTGACCCTTCATGACTTATGAACAAAGAATAGTTTAATGGAGTCATGTGAAGAGTTAATAGGCAGAACCTGTAAGCTAGAATTGTATATTTTACTAGTGTGACTGGTGTCTTAAGCAAGAATGAGAAATGGGTGGGTGCTCTTTTCTTGTTAGGTCTTCACTACTCATTTGAAATACTACAGTTCTCTTGACTACAGTAGTCAGTGGAAGTGAAAAGCTGCAGTCATATTTTGTGTTTAAAAATGAAATCCTGCAAATTGTGATCATTTGTCACTATAGTTTAGCTAAAAACACTTGTTTCTGACACCTTGTGGTTGAGCCTTGGAGCAGCAGCAATATGAAGAAGTTTAATTAGAGAGAGTGAGTCTGTCTTTTTCTTTACTGTTTAGTCACAGACTGGCCTGGGTTGGAAGGGAACATAAAGATCATCTAGTTCCACGCCCCCTGCCGTGGACAGGCACACCTTTCACTAAACCAGATTGATCACAGCTCCATCCAAGCTGTTCATGAACACTTCCAGGGATGAGATGTCCACAGCTTCTCTGGGCAACCTCACCACCCACACAGGAAAGAATTTCTTCCTAGTATCTAACCTAAACCTAATCTCAGTCTGAAACAATCCCCTCCTTGTCCTGTCACTACATGCCTTTGTAAAAATCCCTCTCCATCTTTCTTGTAGGCTCCCTTCAGGTACTGAAAGGCCACGCCTAGGTCACCCCAAAGCCTTCTCTTTTCCAGTCTGAACAAACCCCATTCTCTTAGCCCTTTGATTTGGTGGGTGGACTGTTAGATAGATAAAGCTGCTTTTCTAGCCCTGTTCCAGTAGTGCAGCCTTGCTGAGTGACAATGTATTAACCTACTTGTGTGATCTACTCCTCTCATAATGACAAAATTAATTGAAGCTCCATGAATTTGCAGTGAACTGTGAAGGACCATTCTAGGGTTTTGGAAATGGAGTTTTGTCACATGTATAGCACATCTCTAACTATTGGATTTATGGACCTTAAGAAATAAAGCTGCATTTTTCCAAGCTTTTTATTTTTCCTGCATAAGCATTTTTATTGATCATCTGTTTTCAATAGCTCTCAATAAGGGATGGGTTTTATAAACATTTTTACAATAAAAGCTTTGAAGCATATAGTTATCTGAGTTCATCTTACCCTGAAATAGCTTTTTCTGAAATACTTTGCTTGTATCACACGGTACTGTAGCTTCAAGCTCTGACTTGGACTTGGTGGGTCCAACTGGGGCAACTCTCACTAAGAATGACTGTGAGTCTAAGCACCTGTTTGCATGTCAAAAGTATCCTTGTTCTTCTGGAAGTCTCAGAACAATGAGACTACCTTTTAAACTGAGGGTGAACCAAGAGTGAAAGCCAATCTACCCGCTGGATATAGCTGTAAGCCCCCTTAGTTTTAGTTTGGTTTATACATAGAAAAGGGCATTTTCAAATTTAGTCTGTAATAGTTTCCTCAGATCAGGTAAGGTACCACTGGAGAATCCATTTGTTGCTGGTATAATTGTCTAAACCGTGATCCTCATCCATGCAGAAGCTTTGCACGGGAAGAAATTCTGTTGCTAATGGATGTTGCTTCTTCAGCAAGTTTCTAAAGTTGGTCTGATCCGTGAATTCCAAATAACTTGTGCAGAATTCCTTTATGGACTTGAAGCCATTCCAGGGGTTTAAAAAAAGAATAGAATTGTGGTGTCTGTTTCCTCCTTCGTAAGGATAGAAGACAGGCAAATGGACACATTTACTGTCTGTGATTATTGGCAGAATCCTGCAAAAAGCAGATTTGGTAGCTTGACAACAGCTGTGACTCGAAGCTGCCTAACTTGCTTGTCTCTGTTTGTAATTATCTAATCCTGCTTAGGCTTTCTTTTCCTGAATACTGGTTTTTGTATGGAGAGCATTTCCTGCAGCAGAGGACTAACACAGACTGAGGGCCTTTCCCATCACAAGGTAGGATGCTCCAAATCTAAACAAATATCTGGTAGTAATGGCTTGATTTCTTCTGACTTGTTCCTTAGGTCATATTTCTCTTTAGGCCTAATGAGGACAGTTGCTCTCTTCTGGCCTATGCTCTTAAAAGAAGAATGCTAAGTACTCTAAATCTTTTAGTTAATTTACAAAAAGCTGAATACTGCCAGCATCTACTGGTCTTTCTTGAGGAGTATTCTTGTTACCAGCCTGTTTCTTCATTTTTTTTGTGTCTCCTGGCATTAACAGCTTCTGGTAGCTGGATGTCAGATACCTGCAGGTATGTCAGTGTGGCTCTGCTTCCCATGTTAGGGAATCTGCATTAATGCTCTGGATTAAATGGAGCAACTTGGACTTGGAAGCGCTGACTTTTCATCTTAAATTGGCCAAGAGGTGTAAAAGGTGATTCAAATGGGGGGAAACCTACTTCAGGGAAGCTTGTTCAGGGTAAGCAGAGACGAAACTTAGGCTTGAGAAGTTTTTCATCTATGTGTGTTGAATTTTAGGTATACTACTGATTTTTTTAATTCTGGAAATACAGAAGCAATCCAGCTACTTTTTAATTAAATACCATGTCTTTATTAAAAGCTAAAGTTCTTGCATGATTTACCAGTCACTGACTGATTCATGTAGAAAATAAAGTTTTAATAAAAGCAGTTATGAGAATTGCTAGGGTAAGTTCCAAAAACGTAATAGTAAGATGTGGTTCTTGCTTCATACATAAATCCAAAATTGTTTAGAAACAATTAGAGAAGTGACTGAGGTCACTTGGTTTGTTTAGCATGGAGGAGGCTGAGGGGAGACCTCACTGCAGTCTACAATTTCCTCGTGAAGGGAAGAGGAGGGGTAGGCACTGATCTCTTCTTTGTGGTGACCAGTGACAGAACCTGAGGGAATGGCCTGAAATTGTGTCAGGGGAGGTTTAGGTTGGATAGCAGGAAAAAGTTCTTCACCCAGAGGGTGTTTGGGCACTGGAACAGGCTCCTCAGGGCAGTGGTCACAGCACCAAGCCTGACAGAGTTCAAGAAGTGTTTGGACAATGCTCTCGGGCACATGGTGTGACTTTTGGGGATGGTGCTGTGCAGGGCCAGGAGATGGACTGATGATCCTTGTGGGTCCCTTTCAACCCAGGATATTCTGTGATTCTATAGAACATGGAAAATGACAGCCTAAAGTACATGTAGCAGTGTGGCTCCTGGTGTGGCTAGGTAGTCAGAAATTTTTTCAAGCAGGTATTCAGACTTCCTACCATGAGAAAAACAAGTTAAATATTTTGCTAGTTTTAAAAGCAAACCATATAATCTTTTTGTTTTGTCTTCTGCTTAGTTATGGCTTCTGTTAAAGGGTCTGTGCTTGGAGGCTTGCTTTTGTTATGAATTTTCTGTTTCTGTTGATATTTTTGTCCAAATCACCTACAGCAGACACAGGACCCAGAAGCTTAAGCAGTCTTTCTATGCGTTTACAACCTCTGCTATTCAAGCTGACAGCAGTCTGTGTTAAGTCCTGATAGTAATTTGTTGTCATTCCTAGGGATTTGCTTATTCAGTTGTGCAACTCACCAACACATCAAAAGTTGTCTAGTTGCTGTGGTTGCCTCTCTTTAAAAATATGGTTTTGCCTGAAGGTGACCAGGAAGGCCAGTGGCACCCTGGCCTGTATCATCAATAGGGTGATCAGCAGGACAGGGCAGTGATCATCCCCCTGACACTGATGAGGTCACACCTCAAATCCTGTGTTGAGTTTTGGGTCCCTCACAACAAGAATGACATTGAGGGGCTGGAGAGGGTCCAGAGAAGAGACACAGAGCTGGTGAAAGGCTTGGAGCACAGGTCTTATAAGGAACAGCTGGGGTTGTTTAGTTTGAAGAAAAGGAGGTTCAGGGGGGCCTTAGCACTCTCTACAACTCCCTGAAAGGTGGGTAGAGTGAGATGGATGTTGGTCTCTTCTCCCAAGTAACAAGTGACAGGATGAGAGCAAATGACCTCAAGTTATGCCAGGGGAGGTTTAGATTGGATATTAGGCAAAATTTCTTCACAGAAAGAGTTGTCCAACGCTAGAACAGGCTGCCCAGGGAAGTGGTTGAGTCTGCATCCCTGGAGGTGTTTAAAAGACACTTGGGGATATGGTTTAGTACTAGGCTTGGCAGTGTTAGGTTCATGGTTGGAGCTGATCTTAAAGGTCTTTTTCATTTGAATGATTATGTGATTCTGTGGTGATATGGACAACTACATGGACCCCAGTATTTGCAAATACAATGAAGAGCTCCATCTTATGAGTATGTTTTTCTAAAGGCAGTCAGAACAGTTACAGGGATCACTTAGCATTAATTGTAATAGTGTTCACTTCTATGAGGGTGTCCTTGGGTAGCTTTTAATGCAAATAGTGTTGCTGGGCTCCTAAGGATATGTAGACTGTGAAGTGTTAGTAATAATAATTCTCACCATAATTTGCATGTAGTAACCCAATTAAAAAGGTCTGGTTAAAAGATGCTGTCCTTTAAAGAAAATATTAAACCTTTGAAATAAAAGAAATATAAGCATATATGTTCTTAATGTTAAAAATAAAATTTGACATTGGAGTGCAGACAGTCATTGTGACTGGTTCTGAGTGAGTTTGTAAGCCAGCTGGGGAATATGTGACATTAAACATACTGTAACCCATTATGAAGTCAGACTGGAGTTAGAATTTAAATGGTTCTTTAAGAATTCTGACTCAGCTGTAAGTACAAATCAAAACATTGTATCTGGTAGCCAAACAATGCGTATCATTCATCAGAACACATGTAGTTAAATAATTTTTTGATGGAGGAGATTGAGAGGAGGAACTTTCTGAGATGAGAGCTGACACCTCTGCCTTGCTGGCCATAACTGGTTTTTGTATAAGCAAATGTATTTCTCTATTTAATTCAGGTGTTTTCTGTCTTGCCTGTTACAGTACTTCTCTCTACTCTACATGTAACAGGTTAGTAGTGGTCTTTGGTGGAAATACGTTCCAGAAGCCTCATCTAAAATGTGATGTACAGAAACAAGTGTTTGCTGAAGGTCATCAGGGCACCCTTTTCCTCTTGCTTAGGCAGAATGGAAATTACTGGCCTGATGACCCAGGAATATATTAATTGTGACAGGAATAATTGCATTCATAATACATACCAGCTTCCAAGGTGTCTTCAGTTCAGTTGTGTTTTGAAATCATTACAGTCATATGAATTTTGGCAGCCTGTAGGTAGGAGGAGTTTTGTGGAGAATTTTAGCATCTGCTTGTTAAACATGTTTGTCTCTTCAGAGTTAAAATGACTTTGCATATAAAGTGGTGTCACACCAGATTAAATTTGAAATTTAGTGTTTGCTACCATGTTTTAGAAAAATACAACCTTGGCATGAGAACAACTCATGCTGCAGATATTGTGTTTAAAAGTAGAGAAACTTTTAAAAGCTTCCGAATTCCCATAAATTTTTGTTTGAGCATGCAGTGTGCTTGACAGTCCAACCTCACATCTTCCCTGTAAGGTGCTTTGGAAACTGCTCACTTTAATGGGTTCTCACAGCAAGCATACAAAGTTTTTTGTATATTTGAGGCACTACAGGGCTTGTATACTATGATCAGGTATTCATAAAAACGTGGGTTAGCCTTAAAGCAAGTAGCTTGAATTTCATAGCATTTCAATTATTTTAGGTGCAGGTGTTATTGTTCTTATTGGTTTGGGGGTTTTCTTTTAGTTGTTGGGATTTGTTTTGTTTTGTTTTTTTTTTTTGAGGGGGTGCTTAGCTTTCAGTTTTTACATGTGCAAGCATAAATCTTAGTTGATTCACTTAGAAGTTCAAGTTCGTTTTTATGGGGTTGGACAATAAATCAGTCATATGAGTTTTCACTTGACCTTGTGTTCTTGGTCTTGGTGGCAACTGTTCTACTTTTTTTTTAAATAAATTTTTAAAAGGAGAGGAGACCTTTGAAAATGGATTTGTCACGTGTTTGATGTCTTAGTTTTCTCTCCAAATACTATCAAAGAAAGTTTAATGTTTGACAGTTCACAGATAGGAAGCTATAAGGTTTTGTAATGCTTGTGGTAACAGTTGTCATTGTGTTAAACATGATGCTGCTGGGTTAGGTTTTCAAACTTTCTCAAGCTGAATTTTAGTGTAAAACTGTATCAAAACCAAGCATACATCAGCTCTAGTTCCTTAATAAAAGGCAACTCTGCCTTGTGTTGTTTGTTTAATGCTTCAGAAAGGAAGTACTTCTTCCAAAGGGCAGTGTCTTCTACTGGACCATACTTGCAGGCTCACTGCAGCTCTTTGGTGCCTCACCTCCTGTTCCCCTATTGCCTGTAGTCCTGGGACTCCTGTCTCCTGAAATGAGATGTCTTTGGGTGAACAAAACCTCGGCTGATGTGAAGAGCACATAGGTGTTTTCAAGAGGGAGTTACCACAATGGTGATGTTACTGGTGGTGTTCCCTCAGACACCAGTCTTGTCTAACATTTTCATTGCAGACTTTGAACTAGATGAGCCAGCACTGTGTGTAATGATGGGAAACATACTTACTGTAAAAGGACCATAACAGAATATGTGGACAGAACTTTGTGAGGTTTTAAAAGTAGAAATGGTGTGAACTCACTGGTGCAAAATGCTGAGTAGTGCAGGGAGGAGGCCATGACAGTAGAACTTTTATTATGCATCTTGCTGGTTGGAGGCAGCTGAGGAGGAGGGATCCAGAGTGTGTTGGTGAACTGACCATGGATTGTCAGCATGGCATAGCATGGAGACAGGGGAAAGGCTACTGTAGCTGAGGGAAAGTATTTGCAACAAAAGAATACTAGAAATTGTGTCAAAGATCCTATTTAGAGGGCCAAAATGGCAATATTGATCTAAACCAGAATACCTGTAGGAAATTGCTACTAGATGCTTGGAGAAATTGGGAATGTTCTCTTACATGTTAGGCTACCTTTAAGACTGTTGTGTTCAGGACTGGGAAACTAGAAATGGATCTTGTTTCCCGGAGGTAGAACAGATGTTCTGGGTGGATGTGTACACTTCTGGGGAGTCATCCTTGGTTCCTCTACAAATGTTCAGAGTGTTATAAATCTCTGATAGGTTAAAAAAAAAAAAAAAGACTGAAACTAGAAGTTAGAATGCTTGATCCCAGGAATGTAGTTTTAAAATTATCTTTTGGATCTGGCAGCAAAGGAGGGGAGTCTATTTTAAAGCAAGAGTTCTTTAAACTGTTAAAATGGCCCTGGCCTTTCTCTGTATCATCAGGAAAAAGTTACTTTCTAGGTAAAAATACCTAAAAAATGCTGACCATCATGCTTGCTATTTTGTTCTCTTCCTGTCGGGCCTTACATTTGTAAGTGTCTGGGGAAATCTGGTGGCATGCCTACCCAATGGACCTTTCTTCATTGGAGAAAGCAATTAGGAAGAATCCCAATCATCTTTTCCTAATATTGGCTATACAGCTTTTATGTGCCTGAAGTCAGTCTACTATGGTTTTCACTGTTCTTGGAAAATGTGAGTGGTTTTCGTACTCCTGGGTGCAGACCACCCCATTTTAGGGGGTGATTTTAGGCATCTGGTGATGTGAAACGTTGTATTCCTAGTAGACCGGGACTGCTTACAAAGTAGGCACTGGGCCATAGGGGAAGTGCTGCTATGAAGCACATCATCAGGCCTCTGTGTCTCTTTGTCTGCTCTGCTGTGAGCTTTGCTTCAAAAAACGGCCGTTTAATTAAATGCCAGGACTCTTGCCAAATTCCAGCATGATGTAATTAAAACATTCTCCACAGGCAAGCTCTGACCCAGCATTCAGCGTGGATCAGAAACCTGATGCACCCTGGGGATCCCACTCTCTGGAGGGTATTCTTCCAGCTTGAACAGAGACCAAAAGGGGATGAGCAGATGGGGAGCAAACAAGCTTGTCTGCAGAACTGTAAGGTTTTCAGTGAGCTGCATCTTTTCCTCCTGCCTGTGCAGAAGGAGCAAGTAGCCATTTAGCACAGCTCAGTCATCCGTCAGTTACTGATACTTGTGTGGGTTTTTACAATGTTGTTATGAAAATTTGTCTACTTCAGGGCACTGTATCAGTGCAGACTTGTTGGATGAAGAGTGACATGACCACCTACTTTATCCCCTGATTTTTACAACTTTTTAAAAAGAATAAATCATTGTGGAAGATGGTGTGTGTCATGACCCTGCATTCCTTTGCAGAGATCCTGTTATATGTCACTTGGCAGTTTGTTTTACCCACTGTGGTGGGTACTTGATCAGCTTTCAGAGTTTTTATTCTCTGCTGTTCTTTTCAGTGAAAATTAGAAGATTAACTGCTTGCTCTTGCCGGGAATAGGAGAAGTAGCTTTCCCTGCAGTCTTCCAGAATTGAAACGTTGGTTGTTTCTGCTGCTGGACTGCAGCAATAGACTAAAATTCCAGTCCTCCAGAGCTTATCTTCTTTGTTGAGTCAGATGGACATAGAAAGGCAGAACTGAGGAAACAGCTAGCATTTAATACTAGTTGTCTTGATAGATATTTTCCTACCTACCAGTAAACTGCTTAAATCACAGAGAGCTTCATCTGAGAGACTAAAAGATGGCAGTATATTTAAAGAGATTTCATGAGCTTGAAGAGCATGTTGGGAAAGTGCCTGTGGATGTTGCTAGGGAGTAGATGGAATGGAAGGCTGTGAAGGAAGCACAGCCCTCCATTCCATCGTTGGCCTTTTTGTTTTCAGTCTGCAGGGTGGGATATGGTAAATAGTGAATAAATCTGAATCCAACCCTTATGTCAGGTACGGCCTGTGGGTAGTTTTTGTTGTCTTGATTTTTAAAGAGACCGGTGCACGCAATGAAAGTTCTTGCCATAAGGTGTTGCTCATCAGTGGTGCCTGTTTTGGAAAGGGAGACTGTCAAAGTGCTTAAGAAAGGTTATTCTGCACTGTTGCAAGCTAGTGGAGTGGGATAATGACAACTGAGGCTGTGATTTATCCCTTTGAGATAGTCTTAAACAGTGAAAGGTCACCCTGGTGACAGATCAAGCTTTATGTGATTATTTCCTCAAAGAAAAAGTTCCTTTTCAAACAGGTGTTTACTAATGGTTGTTACATGCTTTTAAGGTAAGAGAAAAGGAAAAGGGTGTGATAATAGTCCTTCTTGAGAGGTGTACTTTTCTTCAGTCAGATGGGATACCTGTGCCAAAAAGGTGTCTGCAGTTTGGCTTTGTCAGGAGAGCTCAGAGATGGATCAAACTTTCTGTCTGACCTAGAACAGTGGGGGAATGCTCAGTATCCATCTCTTCCTTTGTGTGTCAGAAACCACTTTGGCAAACATTCTTCTATAGTTATGAATATTTTAAAATGCTTTAGATACAAGATTCAAAATGTGTTTTGTTATTTGTGAGTGGACTTACTAAAGATAGTTTTCATTAATACACGCCTCTGTATACAGCTTCAGATTTTGTTGTGATGCCTTCTGAAGATGGGTTTTGGCTCAAATAAGAGTGTTTTTTACTTCAAAGAAATGTACTGCATTGCAAAGGAAAAAGAACAGTGCAGGTTAAGAGGTAACCATTGAGAAAGCTTGCCTTGAGGTGTCTGCTGACATCTGAAATGCAGGTTATGAATTTCAAAATAGTAGTAATACCAGTGAGTTGTTGCATTGTACAACTTTGATTTCTGAAGTGATCTTAAAAATGAACACACTCTTGCATTTCTTGACTGTATGCATCTCTGTGTGTGCATTTATATACAGAAATCAGGTACCTCGCTGAGTTTTCAAGACAGCATGGATGTTCAAATAGCATTTCTTCTTTTGGTTAAATTGTGAATTAGTAGTTGGGCTATGCTGGAATTACAGCAGGAATCTGTCTAAAACTCTTATTTTCCTATGGCAACTTCCTTTTCGTAGCTGATTTTTATTTCAGAGGTGTAGTATAATCATTCAGTAGGATAAATATCCGTTCCACACTGTTGGAAGCATAGGAGGTTTTTTTTAGAAAATATTTATATAATCTCACCTCTGCTACCCAACATTTCAGATATATTCTTACTTTTTTTCTGATGTAGACATAGGACAAGCTTTGCTTGTGTTCTTCACTTCCGTCCTTCTGCCTTTCCATCCTGTACAGACTGCCACTGCTTATGTTTTGTGCAAGTGCCTTTTTAATGGCTTCTTTTGGCAGAGGCCATGACAAACAGTGGAAAACCGGGTGATGATTTCAAGCATTTCTGCCTTCTCTCAGTCCCTCTGGTAGTGGATGAACATGCACTTATTGGCAAAAGTGGAAAAATCAGCCTGTTTGGTTTAAAATGCCTCTGATGTGTGCTCCCTGGACAGAATAACTGGTCTTGCTTGTTCCAGGCCCATACAGGACTGTGATGGTCTTCCTACTGCTGTAGGGTTTGTGCCTATGTTGAAAAAATATTAGCCTTAGATTTCTGTTAATGAAGGTAAGGAGTGCCCAAGGAAATAACACATGAGAATTAATCACATGAGAAATCACTGCTTCAGTATTAGTTTCAGGATGTTGTTGAGTTTTGGAGAAGCCATTTTCAGTAAATAAGTGATTGCGTTTCAGTATTAATTTGCAAAAATTCCCTGAAACATGGAATTACTTTTGTATTTCAATTCAATTACATTTTGCACTACGTACTAATGAACTGGTAGGCGAGTATCTCAAAACCTTCTGAAGGCCCCTTCTGTGGTAGAACAATCCTTTAGCTCACAGACTTTACCCTGACTAGCAGAGTGGAGAATGAGATAAATCAGCAAAACTTCTAGCTGGGTTGGACAAGCAGCTTTGCTCCTGATGTCATGGTACAGATAGTTTCTGAAGACTAAATTTTAAGAGGAGTAAGTCAGGTTCTTGGCATGGCATAGTGTATTTCTCAAACTGTAGTTTTATGGTGGCATTTAGTTAAAACATATGTTAGAAGAAGAATCACGTGAGTCGTTAGCAGCTCTCTTAAGTGTAGTTAGCAAAGGATAAGCTGTCCTTTTAAAAGGATATTGTGGAAATGAGCCCTGGAGCAAACTTCCTGCACCTGTGACTCTTTGACATCAACTGTGTTTTGATCTGATATGCAGCCATGGACATGCCAAGACCAGAGACGGGCAGGTGTTTCCCTCTGGCCCGTGTAAACTGTACGCTTCCCTGGAAGTAAAATGCAGCTTGCTATTGCCTACAACTACAAAAGTAGATGCTTGGTAGTTAAGGAAGTGCTTGGGTATGAAAGGTGCCAAATGGCACTAGACAGAAATTTTCAAAGAGGAGGGAGTGGGAGGAAATGCACAACTGATGTCAGTTCCCAGGACATAACTACTCTGCACCATGCTCTGCTTCTGCATGTAAATGTCCAGACTTGCTCTGTCTGCCAGCAAAAGTGGTCTAATGTGATTGTAAATTTTATTAAACTTACTTGCTAGAAATCATCAGACAGGTTGGAGCAAATGCAGGAAGATGCAAACTAAATCCCAAATGGCTGAATTGTTGAACATCTCTACTCCACACTTGAAAGACACTTTGAGAATGTTTCTTGTCAGACAGATTGTGGTCAAGGAGTTGGAACAGTTCTCACAGAAATGAGTTAGTGGTGGTGGCTGCTTTCAGCAAAATGAAGCTGACCAGAGAAACTGAAAGAACTGGGAAAAGCTGAGTTGTATCGTTTAGTGGCAAAGCTATTCACTTATGTTTGGCTACTCTTGCCTAATAGGTCTGCCAAAAAAAGCTGCTGTCCTGGGCGTTGCTCAGTTTGGTTTGGTTCATCAGGCACATCTTTCAAAGGAACGAGGAGTAAGGTGCTGATCCTTAAGTAGAGCCAGTTGGGCCATCTTCCTTCATTACACTGCATAGGTAGCTTAGCTGGTTTCAGGATGATACAAAAGCCATTAAAATGTATAACTGAGTGGAAGTTTATGCAAGGAGAGAACCAGAAGTATCTTGTAGATAGTGTGCTTGGACCTTATCCTGTTGACCACAGAGCCTGGTCTGTGTTTACCATTAGCCTCAGATTATCTGACATCTCCATTTGGATTTCTAGTTTCCTTCTCATGTTACCAGCCTGATTCTTGACAGCAGTTTTTGTATAATAAGCTGTTTCTTCTGTAATAATTGCTGTTGCATTGCCATAGGCAATTGTACCACTTTACGTGCTTTCTGTCAACTTTTAACAATTACCTCAGTTATTACAAATCTTAATAATGGTTGAATGGTTTGGTTGTGGATTTTGTGGTGGGTTGGTGTTTTTTTGTTGTTGTTGTTTGTTTGGGGGTTTTTAATTTTTGGGGTTTTTGTTGTTTGTTTGGTTTTGGGTTTTTTGCTTGGTTTTGGGTTTTTTGCTTGGTTTTGGGTTTTTTGCTTGGTTTTGGGTTTTTTGCTTGGTTTAGGGTTTTTTGCTTGGTTTTGGGTTTTTTGCTTGGTTTTGGGTTTTTTGCTTGGTTTTGGGTTTTTTGCTTGGTTTTTTGGTGTTGTTTGTTTGGTTTTGGGTTTTTTGCTTGGTTTTGGGTTTTTTGCTTGGTTTTGGGTTTTTTGCTTGGTTTTGTTTGGGTTTTTTATTTTCTTTTTGGTTGGGAAAAATTGTCTGAAATGATCCATGTTTCTTTGATGTGGCTTCTGTTAGTTTTTTACTAGTACTGATTAACTTAAAAATATGTGCAAAAGTGTGATCAAGAAGCAGAGAGGATTCCCTGAGTATTTTAAGAGTGCTCACATGACATTGTAGTAAGTGTGGCGAAGATTTGGTGTCAAATGACAGAATATTAGTTCAAGCAGCACGTCCTCTGTCCTCTCTTCTGCACAGGTAGTGAGCTGGTTCAGAGAAAGAAACTTAGCATGAATTAATGAACATTGCAAGAATTGGTGTGATGCTGGGCAGGATGATTGGGAGCTGGAGACTGGCCCTGCTGCACCATTGCTGGTTCTCAGAAACCAGACAAGAACATCATGAGCAAGAGGTTGTTTGAACTGTCATGTGTAGTGGTCGCTGACATACCCACTCTGTTTTTGTTGTTTCTGCTCTCTTTTCTTCTGCTGGAGATGTACCCTAGTTTCAGTATTCTTTTTTCCTCTAATGAGATGCTAATACTGAATACTACAAGAATGAGTTTTACCAAAGACCAGAATTACTTCTTGTCAGTTCTGCAGGAAAGAAAGGGGGATGAAACACGTCTTTTCACAAAAACATTAGATAAAACACTTTTGAAAGCAGTGTCTTTTTTTTTTTTTTTTTTCAGAATTACTCAGTTCAATCTGAGCTTTATGGATATACTTCAGGAGGAATTTTATGATCCTCAAACTATAACCAAACAATCTTTGACAGTTGCATGCATACTACTAACTGTGAGAATGAAAAACATTTCAAAATTAAATACTGAATTATCAACAGAGTAGGTGTTAGTTACTTTTGTTTTTTTCCTTAAAGTGTCCTTCTCCCACTGAATACCTGTGTGAGTTATAAATAACGTGGCCCTGGTGAAGGTTGTAGGGCAAGTTAAAAAGGTGTCCTTTGTCTTTTTGTTGCTGGTCTGTTGGGATACCTTGGAGTATGTGATGGTTAAAATCGATGAAGAAATTGTAATGTCTTGAGAGAGAGATACATTTATAATTAAGTCTTCTGAGAGTTTCCATGCCATGTTTTCATGTTCTCTGAAATGAAGGTTTTTGTGAAAGACAGCTGACATATATATAATGGTGCAGGAGAAATAAAAATGCTGAACTGGCACTGAAAGCACAGTATTTCTATGGAGGATTACTATCCTACTCATATTCTGGGGGTAGATGAGCCTCTGTGTTGTTTTAGGTAAATTTTGTTCTCAGTGTTTAGGCAGTGACTGCAGCACCAAATTACAGTAGTGTGCACAGTCTCTGTACAGAGTTGAGACTAGAAGATTAATTTACGTAATTGAAACGACAGAGTTTTCAATAGGAATAATGGAATTTTCTATTATATTAAAATGATCTGTTAAAACTGTGTTTGAAAAAAATCGGACAGATACTGGGTTTTTTTTGGTTTTGTTTTGTGGTTTGTTTTTTTTTTAAATTTTCCTTGCAATCATTGCCAGACATCTGTGATTAGTGCAACATTAGAACTTTGCATTTTATAGAATTCAGAGTAAAAGGAAGAAGAAATCTCAAGTTGATGGCCAAATGCATTGTGGGAAGCCTTAGTTTGATTTCTTTTGTGAGTATGGCTTCTTTCATACTCTTAATTGTTTTCAACTTAGTTATATGTGCTGATGAGTTTAATTCCTGAACCTGCTAGTACGTGGCTTGTAATTTTGCCAAACTTGATCATTAGTTGAAAAAGTAGGGATATTTCTCAAGTACGTAGGTTCTTTCCTTTTAGTTGCCTTTAAGATATCACTATATGCCTTTTGCACAATATATTTTATTTAGTTTTCATAATCCCACTTTTTTGCAAAGTCTCCTTCTACTTGCATCCTCGAGTCAGCCACTTCCCTTCCCCCTCTTCACCTCCCTGCATCCATCAGTAAAGAACAGCTGGAAGTGACTGTGCTTATCTAAGAGTAGAGTGATCCTTGTCTGCTCTTCCTTAGCTGTCAGGTTCTTTTGTTCTTCTTTAAGTAAAGAAGTCATCTCAGGCTGTCAGATCTGTATTGTCACGTGAAAGATTTTTGTATCGCTTTTCACAGTGTACACTGATACCAGAGTACTTTGTATGATGTCTTGATAAAGGTTTTTCACTTCCTCAACTCTTTACCATTAACTCTGACTTAACCAGCTGTCAATATTCAAGCTGAAAATTTGGGGTTTTGTGGTATTACTATATACTACACCAAAATAGCTGCTCCCCCAGCACTGCCACAGCAGCCACCTCCAGCTGTGGGTTCCTTCTGCTTCCACTGTAACTGACTGAGCAGTAAAATTGATAGTTTAAGTTAAGTGTTAATCTTTTCTGTTTGGGTCTTGGAACTAGTTTTTTGTGAAAATCTAAATACTGATCTTAATTGTTAATGGTATTATTATGGAAGACAATCATGTATTTGGTGGGTTTGATTTTGCACTACAGAACTATACCATGAAATTCAGACCTATACCAAATGTCTGATGCATTCCAATGCAATAGCAGATTTTGCAGCCACTTCACAATCAATACTGGATTTTATCCTCTCAGGCTGCCTCCACCCTTTGGCATGTCTCATGCAATAAGGTGCAAATGAAGCCTCTACTAATTTTTATTTGGTATTGAACTGAATAGCCGTTGCCTTTTCTGAATGGAAAGGATTAGCATTTTGTTTAAATTACAACAGAGGTGGGAAAAACCAGATTTGAATTAGCCATTAGTGGGGAACTTGTCAATGAAGTGACGTTCTCAGAGAAAATATAAAACTAGAAAAAGGGTTTTGTTTTGACTTAATTGTGTTTATTAATTTCTTGTGTTGGTTTAATAATTATTTTCGGCTGTTGGATTAAAATGGTAGAGTTGAGGTTAGGTGATAAACTTGAGAACATTGTATCTTGAGTAAATGCCCATCTTGAAATGGTGGTGATTGGATGACAATTTGTAATGGAAAGTCCTATACTGAATGAATGAACAGTTTCTATTTCCCTGTTTCTTTGGAAAAGTAGAAGGTTACAGCGTAGGAACCGTTTTTGGAATACAGGCTAAGCCACTTCAGTGAAAGTTTGTATTTTAATACTTAGTTGTGAGACGTGCTAGTCCTGCTAAGTAATAAGAAAGGATGTTAAAGATTTCTGATCTTGTTTTCTCACTCTGAGTACAAATGAGAAAAGTACTTGCATTCTTTCCTTCTCAGGCAGCCTAGACTAAACAGTTCATGGGCTTTTATCAGTGTATGTTTGAAAAGTAGAGCTTAACACTTGGAATGGGTGCAAAGTTTGGCTGCAAATAAGCATTACCTTCTGGCATGCAGGCTGCTTAGCAGGTGTCAAGAGAGGCCTCAAAGTAGTTTGATGCATTATTGCTTCTGTATAAACCTAGCAGTGGTGCATGCTGTTTGTCACTCTGTATTGTGAAATCTTTGATAAGGCAGACATGTACTGTCTTCAAAAATTAGGGTGACCTTCGTAGTGCCATATAAGGGTTCTTGGTTCACCAGCCTCATCCATGAGTGCTGAAGTTCTCTAGAAAAGGGATAATGGCTAGAAAAGCTATTATCGTCTGTTACATAGAGGAGGCAATATGTAGCCTGCTTCTTTTTAGTCATTAGATGAGTCCACTTGAAGACTTCATTAAATAAAGCATTTAGCTATTCTGAACTCATAGTGAGTTATTTAGCACCAAGATGAGAGTTAAACATGTCCTGACTACAAACCCAGTAGGCTTCTAGCATGGCAACTGGAATCTGTGCCTATATAGTGGATAAACCATTGTGTCTTGCTAGCTGCAGAACTTCCACAGCCATATTTACATCAGAATTAAATAATGCTTATTGCCTTCGTTGTTACATCTTCATCTTTCAAGTGGCTTCTTGTACCTGGTTGTAAGACTGACTCAAAAGGTGACACTAAGGGGCTGTGCCTCAGGGCTTCCCTGCTCTGAGGTGCCCACCCAGGGCTGAGGGGCTCAGCCATGCCCTGTGGTGGGCCCAATGGAGCTGGCTTGTGCCTGCACCTGGAACAAATTCCTAAAAGAAATAAAAAACATAAGGTGACTTAATCCCTACCAGAGATACGTTACTGTAGCCTGTTGGTGTTTGCAGGACGTTTTGTCGTGCGCTGTGGTACTTCAGAAGGTGAGGCAGGCACTGAGTGGAAGAACAAAACTGGCCAAATTGGCCTGTGAGACCTGAGTTGAAATTTAGCTTAAACCTTACAGAAATGCTGCAGAACTAAGTGTACTGTTTCATAGCTAAGTTATGCCAAACTTCACAGCCAAATTTCACAATCCTGGAAGCTGGGATTGTGGTTTAAAAATAAAAAAAGTGATGTAAAAATGCTTGCGGAGATTCCACTTGTGAAAGTTTTAAGAAATATTGTCCCAAAGTGCCAGTGCTAGCACATATCTGCAAACTCTTCAAACTTCAGCGTGCTTCCTGTGAAGCATTCAGTTTATTTCCTTTCCTTGGGATCAGAGTTTGTGCAGATTACTGTTTGTTTTATCATATCCTGCCAAATGATGAGTGCAACGAAATTTGGAGCCTGCTTGTTATATTGGCACATGTTTTAATTTGGAAAAAAAAGAGCAAGCTTAAGAGCCATACTCCTAAGATTTTAGGGCAGAAGGTCAACGTGAATTTGTAAATGAACATATTTCATCCTAAAAGCAGTTCAGTGAGTAACAATGCTGGTAGGTAGGTAACTTCAGTGTTGAAACAGTGGTAGTTTGCTCAGCAGTTAAGAATTAATAGATGGAAACCAGTTTTATGACAGATAATTTCCATTGGTACAAATGTAAAGTTCAAGGAGAGAATGATTGTCCAAAGTGTGTAGTCCAACTTTTCTTTTACTTTGGATAAATGAATTGATATATTGCATCTTTAAAGGATGCTGTATATCCACAAAGCCGAAGTACTCCACTAGGCTGCTGATTTCCATGGGAATACTTGGAAACATACTAGGAGTCTGCAGTCTTTGGAGGTGCGGATTGTAAAGAGATACACTTGAGGTTTTGGTGACTTGGACCAGCATAGTGTGTGTCATGGAAACAAGAGAAGGAAAAGAGATTTTTCTTTCCTCTTGAATGATCCCTGATGCTTTGAGGTTTGGACTGTGTTTTTTTCTGGATTTCTTCTTGATGTGGTTGGCATGTATTTGATTTTAAAAGAACTCGTCTGAAGATATAAAAGAGAAAGTAATGATCATCTGGTAGGAAAACCATGCACAGATGCACTTTCATGTTGAGAAGTTTAATTTGAAAAATGTCATTTGGATAAGAATTGATGGCTTAAGTAAACAAAATTTTCAGAGTTTTTTACATCAAAGTCATTGTAATATAACACTTTTGGACAGTTAAAAAGATTAATGGATATTCTGGGCTTAATTGCTTTCTGCTCTCTTTTCCTAAATGATTACTTTGTTTTTCTGTTTTGGCATTCTGTCTAATGTTTCACTTCAGCATGGCAAGCAGTGGCTTTGGCCCTACTATCCATTTAATTCCAGAGGTACCTGTCACTGCCTGCTGAAAGAAGGTGTCATCACATGAGGACGTGATGTCAAGAGAAATACTGCTGTTACTTTCCAGGGTGACACATAAGAAACTATGGTCAGGTCAGCCTGTCTTAATGAGATCTTAGAAGGATGTGTAAAATATGGCATGCAAATGCCCATACAGCAGAATCCAAGGCAAATGTGCTGCAAAAAAACCTAGTAAAATTGTTCTAGAGCAAGTGAAGGGGACTCACTGCTGTTCAGACAAGGACAGGCTTTGCACATATGGTTCCAAAAATAGTTTTTCAGTGTCATACAGTTACAAACTGTGCTTTCCCAGGTAAGTTTAAATTGCATTGATTTTGTCCTGACTGACTTGTGATGTCTTTGACACTTCTCAGCAGTGAGTGTGACTGGCAGAATCCAAAGTTTGCAAAACTGAAGGTAGGAAACACTTCTATGAAACAAACATAATGTTGTAGTCAATATAGCCATCTGTGATGATAAAAAGAAAATTGAACACATTATTTTAATTGTCATGATTCAAAAAGAGACAAGGTAAATTTATTAAGGCTGTAAGGCTACTGAGTAGAAAGACTTCTATGGCTGAAAAACTTCCATGGACTCCAAGACCTGAAGACAGAGACAATGTTCAGGAGAAGTATCTGTTATGTTATGTGCTTACCTGATTCTAGCTTTCTTTCTAGCAGGATTAAAATGTAATCTGCAGGAAATAGTATACCAGGTTAGATGGCTGGAATCTTGTTCCTATGACTATTGTAAGATATTGGCACTAGTAGATGGAAAAAATAATCCATGCTTTTGCTTCTTCAGAAGCAGGTCAGAGACATGATTTGAATTGCAACTGTGTAGCTGTGTGATTCTTTGCAGGTGTTGTCAAGTACATGCTATCTTCGCTCCCAGTGTGAATTATGCTCTATTCTAGGAAAATAGGTTTCTTCTACCATATCTACCTACTACCATAGTGCAGTTTCCTTTCTTTTGGGTTGCAGCTTCTGGTTTAGAAATAAAGAACTGTTGACTGTATGAAGGAAACTCTAGATGATTGCAAGTCATGTTAGGGAAGCTTTTGGCAGGCCTTTAATTTGTTTAAGCAGAGGATCAAATACAGTCATTACTGCTGTAGTCTTTGCAATATTGCCCTCTGTTTGATCCTTCTAGTTGTCATTGCATTAGAACTCTTGTCAGGGTATATTTATGTGCAATGACTTTCTCAGTGCACTTTTTGAATTGGAGAGGAACCGGTCTCTGGAAACCAGTGTTATACTGTGCTTTAAGTTTCCCTATGGCATTAGGGAAATCGGCAGTCTTTGAATTTCTGTGATTCTAATATTCCATGTAATCATTTAGGTTGGAAAAGACCCTTACATTCGAGTCCAGCTGTGAACCCAGCGCTGCCAAGTCCATCACTAAACCATGTCCCTAAACGCCACATCTACATGTTTTTTAAATACCACCAGGGATGGTGACTCTACCACTTCTCTGAGCAGCCTGTTCCAATGCCTGAACACCCTTTCAGTGCAGAACCTTTTCCTAGTATCGAATCTAAACCTCCCCTGGCACAACTTGATGCTGTTTCCTCTTGTCTGTCACTTCTTGCTTGGGAGAAGAGGCCAGCTACAATCTCCAGGCTGAACAGCTGTTGCTCTCCTAGCCTTCCCTCTCTGGAGAATATTAAAAACTGTTATGTTTTAGCTCTGGCATGTGTACATGAATCTGCAGTAGCCAAATCTAGCCTACTAGAAGCTTTGTTTTGCACTGAAAAAAACCCAAACCAAAAGAGTTATAGTGTCAGCTAGTCTATTTGAAACACACTGAAAATTACTAGACAGTATCTCCTGCTTCCTCCTCATCTGAATGGAGAGTTTCGGAGTAGGCAATAAGAAAAAAGGCTAGTTTTGGGGCTGTATAGTAAGAGAAGACTCTATCTAAAAATATAATTATAGGTAGAACTGTATCCAAACAAAGCAGTAACTATGGATTTTTTTTTTCTTAATTTTTAGTTTTAAATTCTTGCTAGATGTTAAAATGTTTTAAAGTTCAAGTAGATTTAAATGATAAATATCTACACTTACATCAGGCATTTCACAATTTCTGTAGAAGTGTGCAGTTGTAAATATGTTGTTACTAGGTGTACTGACAATTAGTAGCTTACAGTGGATGGAATATTTTGGTTATGCTCTTTGAGGTGGGCTTGTATTTGGAGTAAATAGAAATATTATTGGTAATGGGGAGGTATGGAGCCTGGGAAGCATTCAGTTTGGGTAA
Organism: Falcunculus frontatus; assembly: GCA_013398115.1. Classification (NCBI taxonomy): domain Eukaryota; kingdom Metazoa; phylum Chordata; class Aves; order Passeriformes; genus Falcunculus; species Falcunculus frontatus. Next base: position 179,531 of record VZRV01002353.1, on the reverse strand, counting down.
ACAACCCATGACAGAAATGACCGTCTAGCAACTCTGCAACTCTGCTGTTATTTGGTATCACTGACTTCCTCTCCCTTTTCCCTACCCCCACCCCGCCCCCCCAAAGATAAATTCTTTTTTAAAGGAAATCCTGTTTATTTGCTTTGAGGAAATAATTTTCCAGTTACTTTAGTTTTGTTTTCTTTCTATTAATCTCTTAAGGAGTGCTGATACCCCTTGGAATTTTGTTTTCTGCCTCTGCTGTTGGAGTTTTTGATACATAAGGAGTTGCTGGTAGTGGCAATACTATCTAAAAACTTTCCTGTCAGTAATGATTTCATTATCAGCTGCTGCAGGTGTTTCATGTTCTTTGGCCTCTTCCTGGGAAAGAGCATTTAACATCTATCCTTCCCTTTCTCTTCTGGCTTTCTTCTACCACAAACCTGGTTGCCTTCGCTGGAGAGTTATTTTGGGGCAGTAATTTCTATAAAGACCGCAGTCCATTACTCCAACTCGTGTCTCAGCTTGAGAGCAATTGAAGTGATATTCTGGAAGTGCTGCTTCTTGGTTTTTCTTAACTTCCTAAAGGAATGTAAAAAGCAGTTAGTGAATCACTGGAAATACACTTTTTTCTTTCTCTTCACCCTGCCCAACTACTAGCTTTAGCCGTTTATTTTTTTATTTCCTTCTGGCCATTTTAATATCCTTTCACTCCAGTTCAATTCATAATCATCTCTCAAATCTGAGCATGCTGACTTAAGCAACTTTCTGTGGAGAATGATTCTCTAGGGCTGGCTGACAGATTAAGTGGCAGTACCTTGGTTGTGAAGCAACCTACATTTGCACATTCTCCAGTCGTTTCCCATTAAGACTTAAATCCTTGTTCTGTTGTGGCACCTTTAAAAAGCAGACCTCTCCCTTACATCTAAATGTTATGAAAACCAGGCATACTGTAACCCAGAACCCCAAGGAATGCTTGATTGAAATAACAGATCAGAAAAGTCTCTTGCTAACATTCCTGTGATTATAGGTTTACTCAAGTGACAGAAAGTTGGTGTCAGCTAGGTTTCTGCATACAGCCTAATTTTGGTCAAACAAATAACACAGGTCTTAAAGGCTTCAACGATGCAGTGTTTGTGGGGATAGGTAACTTCTTAAAATGTAAGAGTAGTCACTGCATTTCCTCTCTCTAGAATTATCTCACTTATTGCTCATTGAGTGGTTGGTCTGGTTCCTGCTTCAGAGTAGAATGTATTCCCTGTTAGTAATTACTGAGATTGAGTAGAATGAGTGAAGGGAAACAGAAGTGACTCCTTAGATCCTCACAGGTAAACAAAAAGACAGCTTTGGTTTAGACAACTATGTTTTTCTGTAGTATCTATCTGGGTTAATTTTTAATATGTGTCTGGATTTCTTTTGTTTGTAACTTGTATCTAGAGTTTGACGTTCTGCATATAGGTCTGAAGACATTGATGTGGGAAATTCAGGAAAAGCTTTTAAGAGAGAAAATAAGAGAAGGAACATCCATAGATTATGATTTACAGTTAAAAACTCTCCACCATTACTGAGAAGTTAGTTTTGAAATGATGTATTACATCATGCAGTGAGCATGGTGAAGGAGAAAACAGATACCTTGCTTTCATTTTGACATGACCAAGTGACTTGAATACATGATGTGAACATATAAAACAGAAATCTAAACTCATTTAACATATTTTGAATTAACCATTTATCCTGTGTTAGAGGTATTTGAATGAGTAAACTGAACATTTAATTTCCTCTAATGTTGTTAATCTCAAACATTCCATTTACAATGGAGCTTAGCAAATGTGTAGTGAGAGGCCCTGTGGCACAGGAGACTATTTGCAGCCTTAATACATGTGAAGATGCACATGCTAGAAGTTACAGTGCAGTTAATTCCTACCCTGGTGTGTACAAAATGAACATCAGCTGCTTTAAACTTAGTTTAAAGCTTCCTGGAATTGTTCCAGGTTCAGATATTGAAGGTCTTTCTATTTCAGAGTTGATACTCATGTTTGTTCTCTCTCTCTCCCTCCCTCTCCACCTCTTTCTCTTTTTGCAGGCAAGGGCAGCTCAAGCATCTCATCCGACGTGAGTTCAAGTACGGATCACACACCCACCAAAGCCCAGAAGAATGCAGCTACCAGTGAAGGTAGGCAGCTGGTACTCATTACCCAGGTCAGGCCCCCCAGCAGAATCCTAGCAGTTTTCAGAAGAGGAACTTCTCCTCCTCATTCCTTCTGTGTACAGTAGCATTGGTCTGCTAGAAATTCATAATCAGATCTCCCGTTAAACAGTTTTCACTTCTACCTGTGGTAGTTTCTGATTTAAGTTTGTGACAAAGGATTTAAGATACTTCTTCAGAACACAAAGGTAGGGGGTTAGGAGTAATTTTGTGTGCCACTTTTTCAGCAAAGGCTTTATACTTAAGGTTTTATATGATCTGATTTTGCAGTTATATTTGAAGGATATGCTTGATCGAAGCTTTTTGAAATAAATTCTAGGTCAAATATCAGCCTCTTTCTTTTCATACTGTGAACACCATGAAAATGTGAGTTGTTTGAGATGAGTTTTTCAAAAGTGTAGCAGTGGACGTGAAGAGCTGACACAGATTCGATTAGGTCAATACACCTCACCTACAGTTACTGGAGTGTGTCATCATCCAGGGCTAGATTTTTAATGTCCTGGAGAAGGAGATGTCTTATCTGTCAGTGTTAATACAATGTTGTACTAACTGGCCTATGAACAGAGAAATGCTGATTCTTCCTTTCTGACTTCTTATGTGTGAGTAGGTGTGCTCTGTTAAATGGTAGTCTATTTGCCCTAATTTTTACAATTGTCTTTGAAGGCTGAGAGGAAATAACTATATATAGTTTAATGATGTAAGCTAAAAGGATTTTTAAAAATTGTACATTTATATGCCTTAACTAGTATTTCTGTTTAACTGTCATCGTGATTTGGTTATACTTGGTAGTAATCAAATAATAATTCTGATTTCTTACACTTCTGTCCCTACAAAATAGGTTACAAGCTTTGATTGCTCTCAGTCTAGCTTTATTCCTTATGGTTAAAAGAAATCAGACTTTTGAATAGTTCTAGTTTGGCAAGTCTGACTATGACTGTAGAATCTGTTCAGTAAAATCAGTTAGTGTAAGTAATAAATGACCACATAAATCACAAGAGTTCTGTTGTTGGGCATGCATAATCACACACCAAGAGTGAATATCTGGCACCTATGAATCGTGAGAGATACTGGTTTAGAATCTGTGCCAATAAATTTAACTATAAACAAATAAATGGTTAATAATGTTAAGTTGAATAGCAGACTTCATGTTTCTCTAAACCTTAGATTCGAAAGTTTTGAGGAACCTGAAAGACGTGAATTACCAGGACACAAAGTAAACTTAGGAAATGTATACTCTGTATGACAGCCAGGAGTGAAAAAGAAATGAAACCACAAAAGAACAGTGGAAACTCTGAAGTCAGTACTTAATAATTGCTCTTAATTTCTGTTCTGCTTCGGTCTGTAAAGAATATTTTTCCCTTGGATTCAAATAAGATAATGCAAAATAATCCTTTACTAATCTCTAAGATTCATGTTCTTAATTTAGCTCATCACAGAGCCTGTGAATACTAATGTTGACCCTGAAATCTTCACCACTAGTTTGCAGCTGATGAATTCATTAGCAGCAGAGACTTTAAATGCAGGCCAGCAGATGCTGTAGTAAAAATATGGTTTTATGAGTTCACATGCGGATTCAGAATTCAGAGCAGTGTAATTGTATATTCTATACTTGGAGGCAATTTCAGATGTTAGCCTAATTTTTCTGTGCCCTGGAATAGTGTGATTTGACAAACACTTATTTTGACAAGAGATTCAGAGGTAGCTTCTTCCTCAGCCTCTGCTATTACTACTTTCCTACAATTTCTTTCTCCTGAGGAATTACTAATGTGGATCAGTTTAATATAAATTATCTTAATGTGGATTGCTGCATAATCTGGTAGATATTTTGAATCTAATAACCAGGGAACATAAGAATTATGCAAAGAAAAGTGAGACCAAAGACATAGAAGCAGTTGGGGCAAAACAGGTGCTGTTGAAACTGGTGCTGTTACTGAAAGGCACATTTATCAACTTGTGTGTCTGGATTTTTTACTAATGCTGCCTCTTTTCCCCATGAACAGTAGACTTGCGCTGAAGGAGATTTCAGCTGATAATGAAGACTTTTACCTTCCACAAGATGACTTGAGTTCTGTGCTTACGGAAGGCTGAATGTTTTTGTACTGTTCAGTTATAGAGTGATGTCTAGGGGCCAGCTAATAACAGGAGTCTGGTTGTGTTAGATGCTGTACAAGGAGTGGCACTTATGTATTTTGGGGTGTTTGCATAACATTTTTTTAACTGTTAGTTAAATTTACCTACTCCACTCTAGTACTTGCTTGCTACGGTACAGTAGTATCTGCCCAGCACAGAGGGTGGTACATTTACCTTTCCTTTCACTGGAGACTTTACTGCAGGGACAGAATGCTCTAATTCTGCCTATATTGTAAATTCACAGCACTGTGTGCTGTCCTATGAATGAGCCATGTGTCGTGTGGCAAGCTGTATGCATCTAGGTTTGGCATGGGAAGGACTAGGAAACATTGCAGATGAACTCTTCTTCATCTTCATTGCTGTGGGAAGTGATCCTGATCGAGCACGTGGCAGATGGCTTCTTTGCGTCCTTTGAATTTCTATTGCCAGCTGAATTCCTGAGTGCCCAGCTCTGTGAAGAGCATAATATTTGTTTGGGGCTGAAGGACTTTCACAGCCTCTGCTTTCCAGCTTTTCAAACAGACCTAATTCTTTCCAGTTCTGCACAGCTTGTCTTCTGTTTCTGTAAGCAGGTGACACAACACTTGCTCAGCACTTGAAGCTGAATCAAGGGAATGCCTTGAAACAACTCAAAAGGAAATTTGTGGGACTGATCCATCCTAGCTCTGGTACTGTACAGCAGGGAAGCAATCATATAAAGTACTGCTTAGGCAGATATAGATTCCCAAGAACTGCAAAAAGATGTCAAGCAGGACTCTTGCTTGGAAGGGCAAACTGCCTCAGGAAGTATCTGACAGGAGTAGTTGCCATCAGTTTAAGCAATCAAACCGCACTCTTCATCCTGATGACTGCAGCCATGTTATTTGTCGAGTTTCAGAGCTGTAACGTTTCTCTACAGAATGGGTACCAAAATGGGAAACAAGATGCTTGAAACGGCTTGTGTTGTTCCACTCCTAGATATGCTGTTAAGGGAACAGCATTTAACTCTCTCCATGGGCACTGGTGGTGCAGTTATGGCCAAAATAATGGTACCCTCCCTCACACTGTGGATTTAGAGCATCTGTAGAGTTGTGGAATATTTTATGTTTCAAAGAGACAAAATGTTGGTCATGCTGTTGAGTGTGTCTGGGTGAAGTGCACATCTTCCTCCAGAGAAGGACAGTGTGTGTTGGTATCCTTAGCCAAACAGGCTTCACTCGGTGATGCATCAGAGAGGTAACCACTACTCTGTTTTTGTTGTGTAGAGGAAAGCAGACAGTACCTGGCAGACCATGCAGCTTCCTAAATTCAAGCTTTGAGATACCAGTGATGCACTTGAGAGGGATGCAAAGGTGAAGCTGTACTGGTGCTGAAACTGGAGTTCAGTGGCTCTCACTTTATATATTTCAGTGAAAGGAAGGTGACAAAACACAGGTGTCTGGTCCTCAGTGTAAATCACAGGCTGGAGAGACCTGTTTGTTTGCCTGCAGCTTGGCTCAGAAGGAAGGTGGTAGCCTGTGGATGTGCATGCATGCTGATGCCTCTACACTGCCTCCTCTTCTGAGGGTACAGTTTTCTTTAGCTTTGAATATACACTGCCTTTTACTTATTTTCCAGTCTCGGACGTCTGCAATTCTTTACCCTATCAATCAATTATAGTTAGAAACTTGAGAAAGCATGAGTTTTTACTACCCCCCATTGCTCTTCTGGCAAGTGACAGACTAAATGGATTTTTGTGGGCCATTTAAATGTAATTTGCTAGACACAGTCTCAGCTGGAATATTATTGTCTGAAACTTGATTTAGAAGATTAGACCAAATGACTGTTTTTGTATGGGCTTACCTTGATCAGGGAGTTTTCTTCTAACACTTACCTGCAAAGCATGGAATGTTACGTCCAAGCTGGGCACTTTGTATTAACTTGACTGACTGTTTTTCAAATAAAAAAATCAATACTGTTTGCACTTCACTTACAGAACCATTAAGATGTAATCCAGAGGCAGCTTTAAATTGAGAGCTCATGTATGGGCTTAATGTATAAGTTCTAATTTATTTCTCAGTTTCTGTAAAATCAAATTGAAGGCTTAGGTCTGAAGCAAAACACTGTTTTAGCAGAGGGGCTCAGTGCTGAAGTACCTCTGAATATATCCCATTGAATCTTAGTATTTTCCGTTTTGTAAAAATACGGTGAAGCCAGCCGCTGTATTTTGAAGAAGTTAAAATTTTATCTGCTTTTAGTTGACTTCTAGAGACCTTCAAAGAGTAAGTATTTTACTTTGTTTCTCCTTTTGCAGTACTCTGAAAATTCATACACTGCAATGTATGTTTAGTGTGGAGACCAAATGCATTTGTTTTGGCAGGAGCTGTTTGTATGCATCTCAACACGAGGTATTTTTTCTGCAGTTTAGGTGTGTACTAGAAAAGCCCTCCCTCTCATAGTTGTATCCTCCTTCCTGTTTTGTTTGGATTTTGTAGTGTTTCTGCTGGACTTGATGATGCAGGGTTTACAGTTGGACTTCATGATCTTAAGGGTTTTTTCTAACCTAAGTGATTCTGTGACTCAGAGCAGCAGGGCGAATAGCCTGGTGGGAACAATTGCCTTCATTAGAAACCATTCCCTCCATTAAATCATCTTGGGGGGCAACTATGTGAAAATGTAGCACCTTGCAAATATGTAATGCTTTAATTACTCATGTAAAAGTGCTACTGTACCCTGTGCAAGATGGTGGCTTGGTTGATCAGGGTGTGTTTGTGGCCATGGGCCATCCTTTTATTGTGGGACCTGGCCACTGAAGCTTCTAGATAGAAGAATTTATTTTTCCTGAAAAAATTGACCTCAGTATTAGAAAACATTTATCTCTGCTCTACATGGGAATATATTAAGTGACATTTCTTGAACACTAATTTATTTTGGTTGTGTACCTCTCATCTCATCTTACAAGTGAGAGAACAAAGTACCTGTTATAGGATACTTTCAGGGAGGCTGTAATTAATTTAATTTCTTTTGGCTTCATAATCATGTTCTTTCAAAACACATGGTATGTTTTGGATCTCTGAGTAATTCTTAATTTATTCAATCAGTTTAAGAGGAGAAGTTCTTGCATTGTGAGCTGTGATGGACAATATGAAAAATTTGGGAAGATGGAGCAGGTTCTTTGCTACTGAACACTTTTTGTATTTTAAATGGTTCCGGATAGAGAATCAACTCAAACTGAGATTCAGGTAAGTGCAATCCTGATCTTTTTTTCCGAGAGAGATAAAAATCTCAGAGAACCAGTTTGCAAATAGACATCCTTTCTGTGTGTTAGGGTTCACATAAATAGGTAGGTAGCTATGTTTGGTGTATCAGAGTTGTACTGAAGCTTTTGAGTCGTTTGTGTAGCCTCTTGGGGCACTGAGCTAGGTGTTGTGGCAAAAGTCTCTTGCTGAAAAGAGATGCAATTTTTTTTAACCAGATTTTCTTGATGATCCCTTATTTCATCTGATACCTGTTAAGACATCTTTTCCCACTTCAGCTCTTTACCATTTTTCTTTTCATTTTCTCTTTGACATTAGAAGTTTATGAACCCAGTATCAGAAATGAAAACCTATAGGTGTTCTTTCTGGATGAATGCAAACATATGTGTAATTCCTATTCCTTTGATAGCAGTTCTCTTCATCTCTGTCCTCATGTCTTTGCAGCCTCTTCTTGGGTATTTGGGCTCTTGGTTCTACTGTTGAAGTCAGAGCAGGCTTTCTGTACACCAAAGTGTGTCAAAAGTTGATATGAATGCCTGAATTTGTCCCTGCTTGCTTGGAACTGGGCAGAGATTCAGTTGGCTCTGAGTGAACTGTGGCTGTTTTGAGTTGGTAGTGAAACTGGAGACTAGGTAAGTTTCCTGGGGTTTTGTGTTGCTTTTCTAGCAGGGGAGTTTTCTAGAAAAGTGAAATGTTGCATTACAGAATGTGCCAAAACAGAATCATTTCAAGCCAAAAAGATTGAGGAGGAGTAAGAGGGGGCTGAGAGGCGTGACAGCTAATAAATCCAAAACTATAAACAGTTTGGCCGAATAAACAGAGCTCACTATTTAAATTCCTTTAACCAACATATCTGAATACATACACAAATATAATCACCTCAAGCAGTATGTGAAGGTACAAAGTAGTATAGAGCTTGCTCTCAAGCGCTACTTTTTTGTGCTTAACCACATCTTGATATGCTTTTGCTATCTAATAGGCAGTGTTCCTGCATAACTGTTCTGCTAATTACAACAATACCATTACAATCAGCATTTAAATAAGAGTTCAAATACAAGGCAAAAGTAGTTGGGACATTGGCAAGGTTAAACCTGAAAATTGAAACCTTACGTTATTCTGGCTAATTTGTACTGAAATGCTATAGCCAAATGTTTAAAACTTGCCCAAACAATACCAAGAACAAATTGGAAATGTACATGAAACTGCAGGCTTATTTAATCTGCTGCCTGAAATGTGAGACCCACCAGCACAAATGCGCTTACAGTACAGTTAAAGAGAAATTATCTCAATTTAAAAACTGGCTTTAACTTTTCCAAGTAAGGTCTGATGCTTGGTAGGAGTGACTACAGTTTATTCAATTACCTGTAAATCTGATTTTAAGGAATCCAAGATCCCAAATGTAATTTTTTGGGTAAAATGCTGTACCAAACTACTTAAATACTGTTATCACAGGGAGGAAGGTTCTGACACTTAACTGTTCCTCCTGTTATTGCCTACGATAGCTGTCTAAAGTAGTTTCCTTCTCTGGAAGGTGAAGTCATCTCAAAGTATCTGATGAATGCCCAGCATGTGTTAGTCAAAGCCCCATCCTTCTTGAATGCTAGACAGTCTCCTAAGACTTCTTGAAGAATATGTGCAACCTGATAATGCATATTTAAATGTGTCGGGTTTATCTGTTTTTTCAGAATTTATGAACTGAGACTAACAAGTTCCTTCAGGTAGTTCTAGTTCTTGATTGAAATAATGAAATAAAATTGGAACAGAAATTTTTTTGACTATAACTTCACAATCCCTGTTAAGATGCTGTAGTTTAAATTTATTGCACAAAATATCCTGCCTTATGTTCCTATATCTTATCTTTTAATGTCAGCTTGTCAAATGACTGCATAATTTTTAAGAATGATACCACCAACAGTGCCAAAACTAGCAGCATGCTTGAGAAATATCTGCTTAGACTTGCTGAGCCATTCTGTACTTTTCTTCTGGCTATTGTACCATAGTTCCTGCTGCTGTGTTTTTCTCAAGTTTGGCATCTCCTCATTTCTGACAGCATTCCCAGATTTTTCTTGAGAAGTAAGGGATTTTTTCTTGGGATTGGCTGATGAAAGTGGCAGTTTGCGAGTGGATAATGATAATTCTTATGCTCCTGTTAATTCTGACTGCTGGGTCATCACTGGTTTAGGCAGTTACAGCAGACTAGGCTGGAAGTATAAGCAGAAGTTGTGAGCATGAGTATAATCTGATGATTTGCCATCTAGTGTTCCTCTAGCCTTTATCAGCCACACTTGAACAAATAACTTGTGGTGTGGTGCTGCGCCTGATGCATGGTCACTAACTGGCCATTGTGATACTTCCTTTCATATTTAAGGATAGTTTTCATCTTGAGCTGTGACCATGGGATTGGGAGTTTGTATCTCTTGAACCTCAAAGTAAAATTGTGGTATGAATGGTTTAAATATAAGATTTTTTGGTTTTTTGGATAGAAAAAAAAAAGTGCCCATAGCAACCTATCAATTATACTGGTCTAGGAGGTTTTTACTTCCTTACTCTGTCCTCTTGGGTGTACGTGGGTTTGCCAAAAGACAGGCAGGGTTTCCTTAGAGATGCATTATAAATGCTTGTTTGCAAGATCCTGTAGTCAATTTAGATCAGCTAGTTGGAGTTACCCTCCCACTAAGTGAAGTACAGAGACTGTTCATAGGAATGTCACCTACTTGAGGTGTGTTTGTGCTGCCGTGGACACGTGAATGTGTGAGTGAGAAGAAGCTTGATGGCTTTACTGGATGACTGTAGCCCAGCATGTTGCTTGCCATGACTTGGATACATCATAAATTTCTGTTGTAAATTTTTATCAGAGTTATCATAACTAAATTTTGGGGTTTACCAGTGCCTAATCTAATCTATAGTGCTTTTACTTTTCCCTAACATGAAGTCTATTTCCATCTTGTATATCTAAGAGAGTGAAATTTTACAGCACTGTGATATATTCATTGTTTGTGGAAAGTTTTTTACCTTGTTCAAGATAGATAAATAATGTTGCATGGGAATCTCTGAAAGACAAACAGTAAGAAATCTCAAGGATGTGGGCAGTAGGAATAAATTCTTTTTTCCAGCTGTGATGTTTGCTTAATCTGAAGGTATTGATATGTCCATGTAGACCTATGTAAACACTGATTATTTGTTTATTTATTAGACACACCCACATTTCCCACCTCTACCCCATAAGATAAACTTTGTAAGCCTTGTCGGGTAGGGTTTGAGCTTCCATTTGAGCAATAAGGACTTAGTGTGGTACCCAGAAATTCAGAAACTCTTCACTGTTCAGAGCAGTCATTTACCTTGGTCAAAGAAAGACTTTTATGGTAGTTTTCCTTATAGAACAGGCACACATGTAGTCTAAATGATAAAATTATAATTGAACTGCCTTTTGTGGGCTCTATCCTGGAAAACTATTTGCACGACCCTTCTTTATTGTGGCCTGAAATAAACTGTTAGCTTGAACTCTGCTTTCTGAAAATGCTCTCTTACTCATGCTTTTCTTTCGCTTTTAAAACAAGATTTTAGTAACTTTTTGTAATCTGAGGCAAAATTACAGCTCAATCTGATTTTAGCTGTGAGTGTATTTTCCCTTTGCTGTTCCTGTAGTTAACTTTCTCAAATTTCTTTTAATGCCCTCGTACCTCAGATTCACTTGTACTACACATTTTCTCTCCAGCCTTGGGTTTGTCTTTTGAAAGCTTTTGCCGTATAAAACATATGAAGATGATCAAGAAGCTGATGTGCCTGGTTTTTTTGGGAGATTATTCTGGACCTGGCTAAAATTCACAATATTCTGAATATGCTTTGTTGTGTTGCAGTGAAAAAAAACCCCTGACATCAGTGAGTGTCAGTTGGTGCTGTTAATTTGGCACACTACTTAAAAAATATGTTTTGAGGAAAGAAATTCTCAAGGAACATTTATTTTTCTTTCCTTTGAGTATTAGAGGAATGATAAATCCACTTCTATCCTTCAATGTTTCATGAAGATCACTTCTGCCACCATCTAATTAAGGAAGATAGACTCCCATAGCATTTAGTGAAATATGAATTTTGCTGGACTATGCTGAGAGTGTCACTCCCTATGAAAGTGTATCCAACTCAAAATAACAGCACTGCCATTCAGTCACTGGGTTCAGATTTTACTAATCATATTAAATAGCTATTTGGAATGAAGGAGAATTGCTGTCTTCTCACCTTGATGTGTTAATGCTTTCACATATTTTTAATTCTCTTTGGAATGTGTGCTTGTACATGGCAAAAAAAAAAAAGTCACACACAAAATAACCCCACCTAATATGTGTTTTTGTTGCTGTGATGATACTAGTTGTTTTTAAAATATTGTTCATAAGGAAAAGACTGTGAAGATTCCGAAGCAAACATGAGATTTGGTTGTGAGAAGCTATTTGTCATGATTATTGATAGATATCCATTTTGAATGAGACAGCAGACAAATACTGTGAACTGAAAAAACAAGGCTCAGAACTGATGCAATTTATCTCGTGTCCTAATTTCTGTTATTGGTTATTCCAGTTTCGGTATGAACAGAAGCCTAAAGCAAAAGAACAACAGGGGTGGCCTCTTGAATCGGGTTTTAAGTTAATGCCCAGATATTAGAGTAACTTATTATCCTTCATTTGTTCTTTAACTTGGAACTGTAATTGCTTCGGTGCTGCTTAAATTTCGCACTTGCTAATTTCACAGAAATCGGAACATAAAGTATTGGATAACTCCTTATATATCCTTGTCTGAGAGAAAGACCTTTTCTCATGTATTTTGGAAATTAGTGAAGGACAATATGCTATGAACTTTTACTGTTAAACATTTCCTGATTCTAAATTGAAACAACCATGTTTAAATATGTGATATTCTGTACTATTTTTGAAGGAAGAATAACAAAACAGTAATTAAACAATAACTAAACTATTTGCCTAATAGGAGAATAAAAGGAATGTAGTTGGAACTGCAAGCAGTAAAACTAGGTAAAAGAAACTGAAAAATAGTATCTGCAAAGTCATTAAAAAAAAAAAGAACATGGTTAAGAGTATGACTAACCAAACCTTTGTATTCTACTGTCTATTGCTCAGTATGATATATTATGCTTGTAAAGTTAGCAAGATCAGATTCTGCAGAAAGGACAAAGTGTTTCCTTTGGGCCCCTTCGTGGAAATTGTGACTTTTTGCCTGAATGGTTAGCGGGTGTATGCCAGAGAAACAAGTATTTTGTAGCAGATGGTTTAGTTAACAGCAAATGTAATCATGGTGAATCTTTGTAATCTGATGTTACTTGAGTAACCAGATAGACTTCCTTAATCCAAAAGATAAATCATAAACTCTATGTGAAACTTAATGATGTTTATCTTGGGATTGTGAGTGTGGTTCTAAAACATAGGTCACATACCAGTCTGAAAATGTTGCTTATTGTCTTGGATTAAATTATACTTTCACACTAAATTCAGAAGTAAGTGTCACTAATTTCAAGTCCTAAGAGAAGCCATATTTCTTCAAAGTTTTGAAGGAGTTCAGTTGATGTCTGAGCATCATTGAACCTATGGATATGTCCCATCAAGAGGCTGTCCATCAAGAACAGCTTGAGCTGTTCTTGAAAGTACTTACACTGGAATAGTGAGATAAACTGGAGCTAGTGATCAATCATCACACAAAGCCTTTATGAAAAGAAACTAGTTGAAACTGAAGTTAAAATCTGAGGGACGTTTGTCAGCTCCTTTTAACCTGAGGACAAGATCATCTTTGGTATGCACTGCACTGCTGTCAGTGATCCTGGTCTCCATTTACGTCTTGACACATTTCTCTGTAGCAAGAAAAATGTGTGTATTTTAGGTGCTAGGGTGCTATTTATGTGTTGGAGTGTTATTTATTTCTGTTTATATTCACTAACTAGAGTCCAGAAAACTAAATTCAAGATTGGGATGGGCTCCAACTCTTCCCATCTGTGTGTGTATTGGAATTTTCAAGAAATTTGTCATGGGAGGATGCTAAACTGCAAACACATCGTCAGTCCTCACCTTGCTAACACTGTATTGCAGTAGTTTGTAGTGTGTGTGTGCTTGCTCAAAACCTAGAAAGGTTTTGTTGCCTTGGTTACTTCTTGAAAATTAAACAAGTAACATCAATTTTGTTCTGACTTTGAGTAATTTTTAATACTAATGTGGTTCACATATCAATGGAAAAAATTTTCTTCTCCTTGGACTGTGATCTTTTCAATTCTGACCCAGTTTTGAGGGCAAGATTTGTGGTCTGGTAATGGTGTGTTCAGCTCAGAATTAGATCTTTTGCTGGACTTGGAAGTGTCTAGGCTCCTGTGCTGTTTTATTGACATGCCAGCTCAACATCCTCATTTGTAGATCATATATGTGTTAATTTGATCCAAGTGAAGGATACTCCTGCCCCCAGTTCGTCGAGGCATCCTGTGCAGAGCTCTGGAAGTGTGACATGATGCCTTTGCTCACCATGCCAGATGCGCTTCATTTCATTCTGCTTAATGTGGATGTACAAGTTAGCTGGAGCTTTTGAAGCTTCAGGTATCCCGCTCAGAGCCATTGCCATTTAACATCTGGAAGTAGTTGAAAAATCATCATTTTCTCTTTTTCCTCGAGGAAAGAATTGTAGGCTGATAGAGCAAGGCCAGGGAAAACCAGGTGTTTAACTGTGTTGCACCATCTTGTAAATGTTGTTGTCTTACACATCCATAGTATGATAGTCTTCAGATAGCAGTATTCTAACCATGAATCACTCAAAGGCAAAGGCTTAAAAGTAAAAAGTAAAAGCTTATATATAGATGTTGAAATACACTGTCTTATTCTCGCTGTCTGAACATTGCATGTTGAATCTTGGGCCTGGCTGAAATGCTGTGTAGGAAACTGACACTGATTTTAAACAGGTTTTATCCCCCCTCCTTTTTTTTTTTTTTTTTTTGGTGAACTTTTGAGCATAGAGTTGAACCTGATAACTCCTATTTATCTGTGTCTATTTTTTCAGTTTTAATGGAACGGTCATACTTAGCTCTGACACTGAGCTTGTGACTGAGTCTGAATGGACTATGTTTTAATTTTTTTTGCAATTTCTGCCACAAGTTATTTTGGTTCTGTACTACAGAAACACCAGACTGAATTTTATTTTGGGGAGGGAAGGGACTCCTCAAACTAAAGGCACTGAATTTAGATTGGGAAAAGGGAGCAGTGATGTTAAAAGATAGCAAAGGTAGTAAAGCTGAAGTTGAAAAAAAGGCTTCTATGGCGTATAATACTAAAAATGTAGGTGTAGGTTTAGGTTTCATCTGTAGGGATAACACACTGCTAAGCAATGGTAACAAGGCATAAAGGCACATGTAGGATATTGCATTCTAGCAGTTGTGTCTCTTTACAGAAAGCTTCTGGTGGAAGCAATAACATAATCTTGACAAACTAATGGAGAGATCTAATGAAAGGAGCCCTGTCAATTTCAGGCGCATGGAAATCTAAATGCTAGACTAGTACACTATGGAAACAGTAACAGGTTGTGATGTTGGATAATTTTGAATTTGTACACAGTGAAGAACCCTAGTGTGCTAGAAAATCTCTGAAACGAGGTCTGTGTCAGGACAGATAGATTATTTTGCTGTAGGCAATAATGCCTTCTTCACTCATAAATTGGAGCTTATGACTGCAGGGAAGTACCAGAGATCTCAGCTGAGCAAATGCATTTCAGCTATATAGAAACAGCATGAATAAGCTAAAAAGAAAGTCCTTGTGTTTAGCTGGAATGCAGTAGAAGCTGTTTTTTATTGTGCACAGAATGTGTTATAGGTTTGGAGGTATTATCATAGAAGCATGATTTTATGATTACATGGAATAGAATATTATGTATCTTCAATAGCATGGTATACATGCTCTTAACTTCTTTGTGATGGACAACTGGTGGAATAAAAGTTGAGACTGAAATTTGTAATATTTAACTGACAAATTGGAAATGGTACAGTTCAGAGTTCATTACTATTCCTCTCATTGGAAAATATTATAGAATAAACTTACTGTTTTCGTCAATCTAGCATTATGCTCAAACATGCAAGCTGGACCAGCAAAATTCTTGTTTTTCTGTGGTCTATCCTGTGGCAATAATACCTCTTTGCATGGCCCTGGTTTTACCACTGCTCTGGCAAGCTCTGGAAGGTACCAGTAACCAACACACTAGAAATCTGTCAGATGAGTGAAAGGCCTTTAAAGATCTGTGTGCCTGCCACCTCCTCTTCTGTCATGATCAAGGCTTGTTTTGCTGAGCACTGTGTTCTCTCAGTCACATGGATGATATCAGACTCCATCCATCTTAAATTTACCTCCTGGAAATGTCTTGCCTTTCCTTATTCCTGCACCAGTCTTCCACTTTCTGAATGTGAGATGAAGCTGTCCTCACTGCCAGCTTGTTATTTGCTTGAATATGCTCGCCAGGCTGAAATGATATACATCATAGTTACGGGTTTCTTGCTGCCAAACTTTGGTCGGATATATATCGCTCAAGCTGCAAACTTCCAAAGCAAACACAGAGAGGAAATCAAAATTAAATTAATCCTCTCCAAGGATGTATAAAGTGTGGCTGCACTGAGGTTTGCATGTTGAGGGTGAGAGGGACTGTTGGTTGTGTGGGAGGCAGAAGCCACTGGTATTCACAGCCCTGTTCTGTTGCATCGCTTGTCTGGGCTGAAGCTGCTTAGCGTGAAGACCTTAATTTTTTTAATGATAGCTAGACAAATGACTTTGCTAATATAGAACCATAGGGCCTTCATGGCAGTTTGCATTCACAGGATTAAAGGCAAACGAGTCACTAACTTCTCTGGAGCCCTTGTAGTTGTGCATGTGCTTCATTAAATGTAGTCAAACTTTTTTGTTGAGACCTAGCAGAGCTCTGGAGTCTTCAGTTTTGGACAGTATGAAGGTTGGGTTGGAGACCTACTGTCTGTTGACCTCAGTTGAGAGGACTGGTTTAGGACAGTGCTCAGTTCTGTTGTACTGCTGGGTTTCAGCTGGCCAGCAGGAGAAATCATCAGTAATTTTGAAGGCTGTGATGCCAGCTCTCTCAGATGATGTGAGGGTTGGAGGTGTAAAGTAGTGGCTAACGGTTTTCTCAAAAAAATCTCTGCCTACTGGCTATATCTAGTCCATTTTCAAATGGAAAACATGGATGAAAGGAGTACTGCCTGCAGGAGATGAAAATGAAATGGAATTTCTTGGCAGAACTTCTCTGCAATTGCAAAGTAGACTTGAACACTATTTCATAAAAAAAAAAAAGATGTGGTGGGTTTTTTTCCTTTTCCAGGTTTTTGGGTTTTCCATTTGTTTTTTGTCTTTTGGGGTTTTTTTTGGGTTGGGTTTTTTTTGGGGGGGGGGGAGGGAGGTTCTGCTTGTTTGTTTTTTGTTTGTTTGGGGTTTCTTTTTTTTTTTTCCCCTGGAGCTGTAGGCTTTGTTTTTTGATAGTCTCACCTGAAATGAAATTATATCCCATATTGTACAGTTATTCAGAAAGAAATTCCTTAACGAGCGATGGCAGTCATAAATTAATTAATCTATTTCCACAAGCAGAAAATAGGCTTGACTGCTGGAGTAACAGTCATGACTATTCTTCACCAAATATTGTGCACAGGAAGAAGGAAATAAAAACCTTGTCTGTTTTTCCTATAAGCGTAAAAGGGCTTCAACATCCTAAATCTAATATAAAATGCCATCAGTGATCACCATGCTGCTGGCTGTGAAGCTTATTAAATTATCAGGAGCAGTTAAACTTTTGTCTTGGATAATTTAAATGTCTGGCTAAATTGTTTTGAGAAGTGAAGCTGTAAAACTGAGTAGCTTAATCTTGACTTGTTCTGGGTGAAAAACTTTGACTACACCAGAAATAGACAAGTTCAGGTGTTGAAAATGTGCTCTGTTTATCTGGCTTATGCAGGGAAAAGCATCTGCTTGCAGTCCTGCAATATTATCTATTACTGAGACACTGCTACTACTCCCTGTTGTCCAAGATGAGACTTGAGGAGAGTAGTAAAGCTTTTCCAGAAGACCTCCTGTGGTGGGAAGTTACTGGTACGTTGTCTTGCTGTAAATTATATGTCCCATCTTTCGTAAGCTTAATCTTTGTACAAATCCTGTGTTTAATTTCTACTGATAGGCAAACAATTTTCCATGGCTTCCCTGCTAAATATGTCGATTTATGTTACTGGTGAAACTTGTCAGTCATTAATCAAGCACGTGGTGTGGACCTAGAAGGGAAAGGGTAAGAATTATTTTCTATACTTCTTGATGACTGTACAAGGACTGACTCCCTGCCAAAGTGGTTAACAGAGTTGAAGTAATGTACTGTGAATGTCAACTCGTTGATCTGCAGATCTTGAAACTTTTCCATGAAGTACAGAGTCCAGTCATGAACTTAAGCTTGCTGACAGTGGGCTTGGGGTTTTTTGTTTTTTGGGTTTTTTTTAATATTGACAGTAAAAGTTCTGAACTCTCAGATAGAAACTTCTCATGTAATGAGATCTCCACTGAAATAAGGCACTGTTCTGGGAAGAATCAAGGAACTTGTAAGTCTTAGAAACCACTCCTGTCATTTATCACTTCAGTCCATTTCCTCACCCCCGAATGATGCAGGATGGCTGTCTGCCATGAAGGCAAACTGTAACAAGATGTAAAATGGTGAGGGGTTTTTTTTGTTTGTTTAAATGGTGAATGTTAAGTTGTGTTATTAATGACTCATTTATCTATACTTTGGTTTGTTCTACACGTAAAAAATTTATTTATAATTTGAGTAAACAAGTATCAATCAGTTCGATATTCTGAATCGAGTTAAATCTCTGACTTAAATTGTATTACTCCTCAAAAGCTTGGAGCACAAGACTGACTTAGAGCATGTGCTCTATTTGATAGCTATGTAGCACAGAGAAAATACAGCAGGAACAGTGGCACGTATCTTGCAGCAGTACTTAAAAATGCTCAGCAAAGTTGCTTTGGGAATTTCATGATGGTAAGAACGCAGTTTCTTCCTTAAAGGTTTGTAAATTACACCATTGAAATTATTGCCAGGTATGTTTATTAGTGGAGACAATTTTTAAGATATTAGATGTCATCTCAGTGTCAATGTTTTCTCATTGCTTTTTTATTCTTGCTTTTGCCATTTGCTAAGTGTCTGCCACACTGAACTGATTTTTAGAAGCCAAATGCAGGCACTAGTAAAAAGGATTTGTGTGATTTTTAGGTAGTTTACTTTTCATAATCCATTAACTTAATTAAAACTGATCATAACTTGGTTATGGTTTACTGAAATGTCTGAGAATAAAATGGAAGCTGAATTTTGTCCAAGTTAAATTCCAAAATAGAGTAAGGATGTTGCTTTCATTTTTCAAGTTCAATGCATGATAGTGGCTAGCCAAGATTTTTTCATTTTTCTTAAAGTTGCTGTAAAAGTTCAGCAATTGGGAAGCTCTTCTTATGTGAATAGATGCCCAAGTGTACATATTTAGTAAATCTTTCCTGGCAGTATCTAACGCGAATATTGGTATTGTAAAAAAGTTGCTGTCCTTGAAAGACAGTGTAAAGTGTTGCTTTTGCTTGAAGCACAGAGTAATTTTATATTTTCATTACCAGATGTATGCTGGATATATGGTATGTGTGTAATTATAGCCATTCTATTAATACATAAAAATATAACGTGCATAACTGGAAGCTCTTCAGTCTTACATGAAGCACTAGCAACTGTCTGGTTTAGACTATGGAAAATAAGCGTATATCCCTTTTCTAGCTTAATTGAAAATGATTCTGAGATATTATGATGACTTTTTTCACAAAAGTAAGTTTTTATATTTAGATAACATTGTCTTATGCCAAGTAGCACGCCTTAAAAAGTAGTCTTTTGCATCTTCAGATTTCATACATGATTTTTTTTTCCCAATCTAACTTGCATTTTTTGTCCTGCATACATAAAACTGTAGTGAGAAAATTGTGAACAGTATTGAATTGCGTTACTTTTCCCTTTTCTCCCCGTCTTCTTTCAGAGGCCAACTTAATGCTCCATCTAGGTAGACTTGATAAATGGAATTGTTCCAAGGCTTGTGTGTGAAAACAGGGCAAGGATAGACTAGAGAGTTGAAAACCTGCCAAAACAAACTTGAGTGAAATAGCTTCGTTTGTCTGGTGCTGCACTTTCTAACACCATGGGGCTTTTTAAAGGTATTTCCGTTCTCAGATGTATGTGGTCTATCAAGTATCAAGAGAGGCAAGTGCCTCTGTAATCCATGAAGTCCATGTCCTGCAGCACTTAGATGGCATTTCAGTCACCTTGGTAAGGAAGAGGGGACCCAGCTCTGCCCAGCCATCCTGGCTGACACCATAAAACCTGTGGTATTTAAAGTAAAAGTTGCTATTTTTTATAGGGGTGGCAAAAAGTACTACAGTGTCTTAAAAAGGCAACTTCATATAAATGGAATTCTTTCACATTGGCATTTCAAATGCCTTCCTTCAGTTTGCAAAGCATTAAAATATTACATACGAGCTCCCTGCTAGATTGAATTTCAAGTACTTTGCATTTTAAGCTGTGTTCATCTTTAAGAAGCATCTTGGTAGTTGTTTTGAGGGTTTATGAGGGTATTTCATTACAAGTGTAATGATTTGAGTATGTTCAATGCAATACAAGATTGAACTGAAGTCCACAAAACCTGACCTGTAAAGGAAATCACTGCAATATCTTTATTTCCTTAATCTAGTGTAAGGTTGGGAAAGGAAGAGGACATAAGTGCGTCTTAGAATACAGAACAAAATTACTGTGAAGAGAAAGGATTAAGATCTTGTCCATGCATGGTGTAGATGAGAGAATCAGATTTTAATATTAGATCAAATTTTACTATGAGCATTGAACTAGCTGTTCAAAATTCTGGTGCCTCTGCTGAGTCATGAAGGAAAGAAAGATTGGCCTAAATATGTGTAGGACTAATACTTAAGTCTTATGTATACACTTATAACTAACAGCTAACACTGCTGTGAAATAGAAGAACTAAAAATGAAAAGGGACTATTTATGACCTTTTGCAGACTCTATCCCTTGTCTGCTCTCATGTTGGACTTGTTCACAAACGAATACTTTTCCTATAATGCTGGTTTTAACATGTAAGTTGGGAAATGGATTGTCATTTAGGAATTGAGTGTATTCATACTGTGGACAGACTCTGCCTGCTGATGTGAAAGATAACATCTTTCCAGTTTTACTATAGAATACTGGATTTTTCCTTTTAGAGAATAGTAGCCTAAAGAAAACCAGGATTTCAATTGCCTCATAGGCTGGAAGAGCATCTCTGACAATGCAACTACCAAGGTAGCTTTTTTGAAATGTCCAAGAGGTTTTGTAGTGTCTCCAGCAAGCCTCCTTTTGATCTACCTGTTCTGTTGTAGGGTCAATTTTTATAGGCATTAAAACTACAAGAAAATCCAGCAGAAGGGCACATGGGGAAACATGTAGAATGTTCTTTGTAGGAACATGTGAGATAAAACAGATGTTTTCCTGTACGTGGGAAGGAGGTGAAGCATCTGAAAACTTGTTAAGGGAGTTCATTGAAAGTATGATCCGTAGTAAATGAATAAACTATTTTGCTAGAGCAAATATCTGTATATAAAAGGGATCACTATTTGCTATAGATGTGAAGGTCAGGAGGTACCCTGTTTGAGTCTCCACCTCAGTTAGTAAAATGTGCTTAGATGCAGTATCAAAGTTTGTAGGCTCTGACTAAAATAGTATATGTCTTGGGATGTTGACCTCACTGTGAAGTTTGATAGAGTTAGAATTAACCTCCAAATTCTAGATACTGAATGACATTTTCAAAACATCTCAGTTTTCCCAGTGAACTAATAAGACTTTAGGCTCAAGGTATTTTCCAGATCTGGTTCCTCCCTTCTGAGTTCACATTGATGCTATATGCAAGTAACAGCATGTTTGCCAGGAAGAATAAAACCAAACCAACGACAACAACAAAACTGAAAATTTTACTTCCTGAAAGTGAAATTGCTCAGTAATGCAGATTATGCTTAGAAAATATTGAAGATCCCTGAAGGTAAACAGAACAAGCTTCTTTTGAAGAAAAATAGATAATGAAAACCATAAGGAGATGTCCTTCAATTTTTCAGTCTAGAGAAATGTTTAACACTTTTAGTAAGATAACTGCCTGAAAAAGTATAGCTGTTATCTAGTTTTGAAATTGCTAGGGCTGCTGGAAACCAAGAAGAGGCTAGTTATGAAAAAGTAATGAGATGAAATTAAACTTCATTTTCTCATGGAATAAGCTAAGTATTTTTAAATAATTCAGGTACAAAATTACATTGTGCTGTACATCCCCACCCCCCACCCCACCCTTTTTTAAAATATGGGGTGATCTTATAATAATATAAAATATAATTTGGAACCTTTTAAGAGGAACAGATGAGTTTCTTACAGTCTGAAGCAGTCCTCTTAAATGTGTGTGTTGCAGCTGCTGAACCATAAAGATAATCTGCGCAATACTTGCACAAAAGGATCACAGAAGTTTAATTAGATCACTTCTTGGTGTGTCTGTAGTATGGTACTGTTGATATTTAACTCTTTAGCCTTTTTATTTCAGCATATTAACCATTTCTGTGATGATTAATTGAGAAAATTATTTTGTAGTCATACTATAATTTTTACTGAAGTTCTATTGTTTATTTTTGTAGCTGTGGAATACAGAGTCCCTGGTTTGAGTTAAGGATGAAAAAGTTTGAGTTAGGAATGAAAGGGAAGCCTGACAGGTATTTGAAGGGGGAAGATAAAAGTCTGAGTGGTAAGAGTGCTTGCTTGGTCAGGAAGAGTGGGACAGGGTAGGAAATCTCCCAGGTGCACAGCTAGTGCCTTCTGTTTGTAAATGCCTATGAAAATCCGGTGGTAATCCCTCATTGCAGTCTACTCCCTCCACTGCTGTTTTTTAATTCTCTGCTTGCTTGAAGAGCAGAGGTTTGTGTAGTGGATCAGAAGGTGGTCAATAATTGTTGAAAGAAACAGGTTTCAAGGCAAGACCATAGTCTAAAATTTTATTTTAGCTTGAATTTATTTTAAATGGACTTAAAAGTGGTATATGACCTAAATTGAAACAGTAGACCCAAGCATTTTATAATTAGAAAATTCTGTAAAAATTTAGCTTGCCTTTGTCATGTTTATGAATTCTAAAAATCTTCTTTTTGGACATTTTCTGCCTCAACTGATATTAAGACCAGATGGTGCTAGTTCAAAGATATACTGTTTATTTTTTGTGGTCACTCTAATTGAGGTACCAATATTTCAGGTGTAGTGCTCACAGCACATTTTGGATAGAGCAGCATTTACCTATCTTTCTGATATGTCAGGACAGCTTTGGCGCAGATTGCGTGTAAGCACTCTTCAGCTGCCTAAGGGTTGTTGGAGGTGAAGTGGTGACCTAATACCTTTGTAATTTTGACATTGTTGGGTGTCCTACATTTAACCTTAAGTTTTACCTTAAATCAGGTGTGAAAACACATCTATGTGCATGCAGAAAGATGGCCTGCAGTTTTAGGGACTTTCTTAGGGGTTGTCTAGACTCCTGGTATTAGAATACTGAGCATCACAACAACAAACTCCTATTGTGGATTTTGCTGTGATTAAACTATCCCATTAATAATCTCATCACACAGTTCTCTTTGGACAGTGTGCCTCATGCGTGTCGTGTGTACTTCTCTCTCTCTCTCATGATTGAAAGACTGGCATTTTGTTTTGTAAATGGCTGCTGTTTAGTGTAGTACAGCATGGGAGAAAGACTGATAGGGCCCTGGTGTTTATTTTCCAGTTCTGGTGGGCTTGAATTAGAGTTGAACCATACTAGTATTCTTAAATGTAAAAACAAGGGTGTGGTTCCAATACTGCTCAGTCCAGTTGCACAGGCAACTAACCAGAAGAGTTAAACCCAAACTTCTGGTATCTGGATTCAGGTCCCAGCTTTGTTTCAGACTAATTCATGCTGCTTGATTTCTGCAACTCTTTCCAGTTTTCATATGGCTGTAGGCTTAGATTTTTGAGCTATCTCTTAGCATACTTTAAATTAAAAAAAAAATATATATTCTGGGTTTCTTTAATGCCACATTTAAAAATATTTTGACTACCTGAATCTCTGTCTCCTGTAAATCATATGACTTCCTGTGGCAGTTAGATGATAGTGTGTGTGAATGCATTTTTTTGCTGCTGAGAACAGGAAACAAAGTGTATCTGTAAACTTCACAGCCGTCTTCCTTCCAGTTAACGATGATTTCCGTAAACCTAGGGTCCCATTTACTGTGACCTCTCTAGGTAAGAGAAAGGGAATGGGTTTTGTAAGTTTGCCTTACTACTGAACTCAGGCCAAATAGTGACTAATGAACATACCAGATGTTTCTGCTTTTGAAGGCTTTTTTTGGAAAGAACTTATTAACCAATTTATCCTTCCTCCCAGGAGATAATAAGACAGCAGCATAGCTGAGATCTGACAATTCATTACATGAGAAGAAAATATTAATGTTGACCCTTGCTATGTTGACAGTATGATTGGAATCTAACCTTCTGCTCTTTTTGCTCAGAAAAATGCATGCAAGTAGAGTTCTCTTCAAATCTTTCAGCTACTGTGCTATGTTGTGATGTCAACCACATTTTTAGCAATTTGGAATACAATGAGCCAGATCTTCTGTGCAAATCCAGAGGATCTCCATTGAATTAATAGTGTTACTCCAGATATTTATTCATCTTGCCATGAAATTGTAATCTGACCTTTGTTTTTGAAGAATAAGCAACCCACGTATGATTTGGTTTGCTGTTGGGGTAGGAGAATCCTACAGGTATGTAGCTGAAAGGTTATAGCAAGTTCCTTCTCTGCCTTTGTTGATGAGCTTGCAAAGGCATTCATCTGTAGTTAATTACGTTAAAAATGAGAGAGGATGGCTGTGTTGAGATTTCTTATCAGAGAGTTCTTGCAGGCAACCTAATTTCTAGAGTTCTGATTCAGTGGATGTTCTACCTTTTACTCCCTGGCAGGAAGGTAAAGGCAGCAGCTGTGAGGACCTCTCTGTGGGACAGCCAATGAACAGGAAGGAGATCGTTGTAGTGACTTTAGTAATTTTTAGTAGTAGCATAAGTTCTGCAAGAAAATAATAAAAAAGAGAATACAAGCATGGAAATACCTTCACAGGCATTGTTCTTTGCAGCTCTTCCCCGGGGAGTCCCTCTCTGAGTGAAAGGAAGCCTCACTTCTTGGTACCTTGTCCTGCTGGGCTCAGGGGAAGGGGAGGCAACTTCTGCAGGCAGAGCAAGGTTTTGCATGGCTCCTCTCCCTCCCTTTCTCTCGTTACGTGCTGCCATTTCCCCAATGTCCAGCGCCCAGCTCTTACTCCAAATGCTTCCGTTACCTCATCCTGCCCTTGAGTTCAGGATGCAAAGATATTTTGAGCATCTCATGCAGGTGGTCTGTGTGTCAAGAACTTAGGACCTTGAAAATTGATTTCCTTTGATTACCCTCTGTTCCATTGTTCATGAAATATGCTTAACTACAAGGGATGAAGTCAAGAATGATGTAATAGTTATGGAGCCATTAATCAGTACAGTCACTGTGAATATCCAGGTGGAAAATTGTAACAACAGTTTATGCTCACATCTGCATAGAATATATACAATAAATTATGCACAAAATCAAACATCTTTTAAGTGAGCAGCATTATTTAAGGCATACTTCCAGAAATCAGAAGAACCAAACCCCCTTGATAAGCAGGTAGTTGCATCATTTTTACTGATTGCTTGCAGATTTCTGCTTGAGGGAGAACGGAACAAAAAGAATGGAGTGATGTGGGTTCACAAACCAGCTTGTTGTCGTGAGCCACCTAGTTAATGTGGGAAAAATCTCCTTAGGAAGCCTTTTTCCGTACACGTGTACATCACCATTTCTGTAGCTTGTTTATTTCACCTGTAAGATTCAGGAAATGTTAAGTTTAAAGGTCAGTATTTTTTCAGTGCTGATTTCGCTGTGGCGGCAAATCCCTGGCTCAGATGACTGTAGGAATTAAATGTGAGAATGTGCTATGCTTAAATTTCTTTTGAAAATCAAGTTTTAAACAATAGGCTGACACTCTTAAAGGGTTATTTGATACCAAATAGAGGCTGTTCTTGATGTTCAGATAAATCTGATTTGGTCTATAAACGTATCTATATCTTTCTGAAGCACTACAGATTTCATTTCCATTGGAAAAGCTTCATTTCTAAGCAGCAGAGTTGCTTTGCTTTTGTAACTGGACATGTGTTCTCCTGTAATAACATCCTTGTAATGATTTTCGTGTGTGCTGACTGCTCCCATTTGCAGTGTGGGCTGGAGTCCTTTCTAGCTGAAAATTCAGGAGTTTCCAATGTACATCCTTGTTCTTCCATGCAACATAGCTTCTTGTAGAGCTGTGTTGATAATGTGCCCCGCGGAGGCGTGTGAAAGGGCAGAGAGTGTCCTGTTTCTGTGGCAGGATGCTCCGGCTCCAACTTGGAGGAGGGAAAACCAGAACCAGACCTGACAAGAAACCGAATCTGGTGTTTCAGTCTGTGGTCGTCGTAAATAGAGGCTGTTTCAGTTTAATACCCTATGTGCCAGGAGGGGTGGATGTAATCGGACAGCGTATCTAAATCTAGGAATTGTTCTCCTCCCTCATTCTTAAGCTTGCTTTATTGCAGAATGTAGTGGCTGCTTATAGGTGGGTCAAATAGGAAGAGGTAACTGTTTCTTCATTCTTCTTGCTCATATGTTGAACTGTGTTTATATCAGAGTGTTTAAGGATAATTCTGAGCACATCCAGTCTGATCTGGGCCTTGTTGTGTGAGCTGATATACATGTGGGCTGTATAGTGATAACTTATCATAAAGAGTTTCTGAGCTCCTGCTGTTCTTGTGTG
This sequence comes from Falcunculus frontatus, assembly GCA_013398115.1. Taxonomy (NCBI): domain Eukaryota; kingdom Metazoa; phylum Chordata; class Aves; order Passeriformes; genus Falcunculus; species Falcunculus frontatus. Next base: position 153,028 of record VZRV01002353.1, on the reverse strand, counting down.
GCTTTTGTTTGTTTCATGTGACTTGAGGTCGGAAGGAGGCTCTTGACCTAAATACTGTATTAATGTTTCACTGTCTTCTCATTAGATGTTTTCATGAGGTTGTAAGTGTACTGGGAGACAAGAAAAAGGTTATAGATGAGTTCTGAAGTTGTTAAGCTCAACTTGGAATATCTTTCTTGGAGTGAGACAGAGAAGGAAAGAATAGTGGAAAAAAGGCAGCAACTGAAGGGGGGAAAAAGTTGGATGTGTTTTATAACCATAAATGGTAAAAGTAACCTTGCTCTGCTGCCAGCAAGCAGAAAGATGGAATAAGGTTCTGATTTACAGGAACAGCTCAGCAAGGGCCTTGTAGAGTGCTTCATGCCTGCTATAAAAATGTGATTAGCTATAAAACAGGAGAGATTTAACAAGAGTTTAAGCATCGGCAACAGCGCTGTTTCACGCAGAATGTGGATGCCTGCTTTTAGAGTTCTGTGAACACAAGCTAGTTTGGAAAACATTACATTTTTCAAGAGAGAATGTGGATTATTTTTACATACTACCTGAGGATGTTACGTTTTGGTTCTTTGCCCATTCATCATGAGGTCTCTAAAGTTAAGCAACAGTTATCCTTATAACTGTTCCTTCAGATAACTGGAGAGGACTAGGCTTTTACAGTAAGCTGCCTGAGGATATAGAGGTAGATGTGAGATGCTTTCCCTTAATTCCAGTATTTTGTCTTCTTGTATAGCTTTTATGGTCTTTCCCTACCTGTAAATTACCTCTTTACTCAAGAAGGTAAATTTGTCAGCTTTAAGCTCCAGTGGTCAGTCCAGTAAAGTTTCATAGTTGTGGACAGAAAAAGCCTTTCCCCACTTTACTGTTCCCTAGCTTCCAGCCCTTCAGTGATGGAAGCTCGGAGTTTAAATTTTCTTGACAAGAAGGTTATGAGCAAATGACTTATCAGCGAACATGCCAAGTAGAGTTTGGGGAGCGGAGAAAGGGGAACAGCAGCATTTTTGGGTGCCTAGTGTCATTCCTTGTGGAGATCCCACTGGAGGGAAGTGGAAGAGAGGGTATGGGAATTTCTTCCTGAAGAGTGCGGTACCAAGTTGACTGTAAAGAATTAGATGTTCCTGTTTAAGTCTGAGGCCAAATATTTCTTTTTAAAGGATTCAGTCAGAGGCCGAAGGAGAGACTCATTTGGATAGCACCATATGACTTAGGCTTGAACTGAATGTTGAGATTATCACTTTTAATTAGGCAAATGTAAGCCACCTTCATTTGGTTTAGTTGTATTATCATAATATTAATGCCACTTCAGTTAGTTTAGAAACAACTCTTAAGAGTGAACAGATCCCTGAAAATGTGCAAGAAGTGAGCTTAAATTGTGAATACCAATTATTTTCTTTACATTGAATCTTTGATTACATCAAAGATTGTGGAACACAAGTTTAATAGAATGTATAGTTGCCTATAAACTTGTGGTTATCTTAAGATACTATTTTTGTTTCTTTTCAGATCAAATTCACTCTCCATGACATCTAGATGTTTCGAATAGTAAGGGTTTTTTTAGCAAACACAAAAAATAAAGAGAACCTGAATATGATATTGCATCTATCAATTTGACTTGAATGATATCTGCTCAATAAATCAAAAATGGTTTAAAACATTACTTTTCAATATATTTTCACTCATGGATCAAAAGGCAACAATTTCCAACTGCTAAGTGATAGACCTCCTTAACTTAAGAGTAACTGAGAGGATCTATACAGGCACAGTTTTGATATTCTTAAATATTGTAATTAATCTAAAATCAGTTTGTGAGAAAGTGTTGCTAAAGTCTCTCGAAGAAAAAAATTATTTCTTTTTTCTCTACTGCAGGTATTGTGTTATTCATTAGTATCAAGATACAGCAAGGAACTACTGCACTGTAACAGTTTTATGGGTGTCTAAATATGCTTACATCAGGTTTATGATACAGATGCAGAACGCAGAATTGAATTTGGAATATATTTTCTTTAGTGAAATGTAAATGTAGCTTTCCTCCCATGTTATGTACTCGTTAAATATTGATGGTTTCAAAGGTTAAAATTGAACCCAAAGACAAAAAATTGGTTGTTAAGTAATTTTTTCTTAAATGTGAAAAAGCCATTTTGCACAGGCTCTGAATACAATGCTGATTTTTAACCAGGAAAAAAATTGTGATTGAATACAGTGCATTCACTGTCAAAGGAGTATTTAATCAATTCAATTTTTAAGGTCAATGATTCTTCTTGGTAGTTCAGAAGCAGAAAAAGATGAAAAATTTCGGTAGTTGTACTAACTCTGAAGACTGAGTTTAATTATTGGCTTTTCCATATGATCAGCTAGCTTCCCAGTGAGGAAATTGAGTTTTGCAAACTGAAAAAGGAAACAAAACTGGTCAGTATATGCATCCAAAATAGATCTAGGATCCCATGGCTGTATATGATGAGATTAATTCTGCCGGCATCTGTATGTGTGCTGTTGCTGTATTTTAGCTGAAATCTCACTGCATGCCCCGTGTGCTATATGGGGCCTTTTGTTTGCAACTCTTAAATGAGGATGCATTCACTTCAAACAACATATTGGATTAGAGAGAGGAATGCACAATTGTGCCTTTGTTGTTGTGTTTTGGAGTCCATCTCATTTCTCCCCCAGTCATTAAGTTGTGGTGGGAAAATTCCACTACTCATTTTGCCTTTAAATCATAGAATTGTTTAGTTTGAAAAAGACCTTAAAATCATTGAGTCCAACCATTTAACCCAGCACTGCCAAGTCCACAACTAAACTGTGTCCCTAGTCTTTTAAGTCTTTTAAAATACCTCCAGGGATGGTGACTCTGCCACTTTCCTGGGCAACCTGTTCCAGTGCTTCACAAATACCTTGAAAAGGATGGTCACAGAGTCACAGTGTGTCTAACTAAGTGACTTCTTGCTCTATGTTGTGGGTGTCTTGTATGCAACCATGAGTTTCATCTGCTGTGTTCTTTTTCTGGTCTTTCATTTCCTAGCTGGAATGTGAAAACTTATTCCCCAATGTTAATTACTTTACAGTAATTTTTTCTTTTGTCAAGTTACAGACCTTAGGTAGCCTCAGGTCAGACTTCAGGGTAAGGAAGCAGCTGCTAAAAACATTGTTGCCTTGTCCAAATATGGAAGTACATAGATGTGCAAAACAGAAAATGCAATTCCTGAACTATGATTAAAATCTTCTTGCCTTAATTCCTGCCCTCCACCCCACAAATGAAAAACTGCTAAGTAATACACAACTTGCCACCTGTACTTCAGATCTATTGCTGCTGTGAGTTAGCTTTCTGCATTTTGATCTTCAGGGCTGGCTGTTGAGAGAAATACACTCATACTATGGTAGGAGCTGGTTTTTCTCTGTTATTCATGGTGTAGCATCTAAAGATGACCTCTCACTGTAAAGTAAAAAGATTTTGTATCTTCTTAGTTTTATCTGTGTCTGTAGGTAGTTTTTCTGATCCTCGCCTACATGAAATGGAAATGCAGTTAGTAATATCAGAGCTGATTTTTGCAGCATGGATAATTAGTTAAGGTTGTAAGCCATGCCAGGACTTTCTTAACACTGGTGCAGAGTTTTCTTTTCATAAACATATGATTCAATCTCAGTCATAGTCAATGCAGAAGAAATTACTTGGTCAATGTTAAGATGGGTAGCCATTTGTAGAAAAGAAGGTGCTCTTGTGTGTTCAGATTACTTTATTTGTCTTCCCAAGTCCTAAAGCATGATTTTTCCTATTCCCCAATGTTAGTGAACTTATCTTACTCTTTTCACCTTTGCAGGCGTTTTGTCAAACGTTTTGGGGCTGCTTTTTCAGCTGTAAACCGATGTCTTAAAAATATTGCTGTGACTAATCCCTGTCAACGCAAGTATCAGTACACAGGACTGCTAGTTCAGCAAGTTCAGAATTACTCTACTGCAGTGATGATTTAGATAATACTGACTTCCCTTCAGACTTTGTTCATTACTTATGTAGACAAAAACAGATGTTTCTGGTAAACACAAAAATGTCTGTTTGGCATGACAGCATTAATCTCAATATTTTAATGATTTTATTAAGTAACCTGCAAAATACAAATGTAAATTAATGTCAGACAAAAGAAGTGTTTGTAAGCTTTTATTATAAAGGCTTAAATGTAACAGTTTTATTTGGACACTGGAAAATAGAGTTGCCACGTCACAATAATGTGGCATAAATACCTAGCATTAGGACTTAGTCTTGTGCTACTTTTTTTTATAGATTTGTGTTGTTTGTTAATGTATTTAGCATTGTGGATTAAAACTTTTGCGCTGAACATAGCAAACTGCTTCACTATGCATATTAAAACATTTAAAATTCTTTGTGAGCAATACCACATACTTGACATTTCATATTAATTAAGTAATGAATTGTACTAAGAGCATGAATAGCACTAACTCATCACTCCTCTTTAACCCCTTAGAAAAATAAGAGCATCCCTTTCATGCTTCCCTTGCTACCTTTCTGTATCTGAAAAAGATGACTTTTCACCAGTGGAATCTTGAATAGCTGCAACATGTTGTTTGAACAGACAGACATATTGACTGAAGCAGTACTTTCTTATTGAATCAGTGTAATAAAACCTGACGAGAGGTGTTTAGCTGTGTTGCTCCCAATTAAAAATTTTTTCAGCGTTGACTCATATCCTAATGTTGAAGTTCCTGTGTATTAATATTCTAATGCCATTAGTATCTGAAGAAATGAAATGAATGAAATGAAGGTGGTTTGAGAAAGGGGGGGGGGGGTGTGTGTACACACATATATGTGTGTAGTCTTTTTAAACAACTGGGCCCTCTACACCTTTTCTAGTCTGAAGGAGGTCCCATTGGTAGCAGCGGGTAAGTAGTAAATAGTAAGGTCAGGGCCTCATTTATAGCCAGAGGACTTGCCCTTCTTGAGAAAGCGTTCCTTATTTTGTTACGTAGGCTCATGAGGAAGTGAAAAAGGCATGGTACCAATTTATTTACAGAGAGCTGGGCAATCAACTGTATGAAGTTTAATAAGGGAAAGGGCGGGATTCTGCACCTGGGATGGGGCAAGCCTGGTTGTGGGCATAGACTGGGGAATGAAAGGCTGGAAAGCAGTGCTGTAGAAAGAAACCTGGGTATCCTGGTCGATGGCAAGTTGAACATGAGTCAGCAGTGCCCTGGCAGCCAGGAGGGCCAGCCCTGTCCTGGGGTACATCAGGCACAGCATCGCCAGCCGGGCAAGGGAGGGGATTGTCCTGCTCTGCTCTGCACTGGGGCGGCCTCACCTCGAGTGCTGGGGGCAGTTTTGGGTGCCATGATGTAAGAAAGACATGAAGCTATTAGAGAGTGTCCAAAGGAGGGCCACAAGGATGGTGAAGGGTCGGGAGGGGAAGCAGCATAAGGAGCAGCTGAGGTCACTTGGTCTGTTCAGCCTGAGAAAAGGAGACTGAGGGGAGAGCTCATTGTAGTCTTCAGCATCCTCATGAATGGAAGAGGACTGGATCTCTTCTCTGTGGTGACCAGTGAAAGGACTCAAGGAAATGGCCTAAAACTGAGTCAGGGGAGGCTTAGTTTTGGTATCAGGAAAATGTTTTTCACCTAGAGGGTGATTGAGCACTGGAACAGGCTCCCCAGGGAAGTGGTCACAGCACCAGCCTGACAGAGCTCAAGAAGTGTTTGGACAATGCTGTCAGGCACATGGCGTGATTCTTGGGGTGTCCTGTGCAGGGCTGGGAATTGAATTCAATGATCCTGATGGTCCCTTCCAACTCAGCATATTCTATGGTTCTATGGTAGGTACAGGTCTCTTGGCTCAGTGTAAAGTATGGAATTGCTGTCATAAGTTTAATCAAACCTGGTCAGTTGATATGAGGGCCAATCCTTGTGTGGGAGCATCCCATTGAATGGTTATGTCTCAAGGTGGGCCATTGTGCATCAGCAGTCTTGTCTGCAGAAGGGTGTTTCTTTGTTGGTGTGTAAGTGTACTGTTATAATTGTGCCACAAAAGGTATAGCCAGGTACCCACTGGCAAACCTCTTTGCCTGCTTAGCGTGTAGGGAAAGAAAAGGAGTGATGATCACCTTCAGGACTCAGGAATATGGAGCTGCTCCTGCTGACCTCCAAATCCCTACAGAGAACTTGTTATAGGGTGGAGTGGAGGAGATTTGCTTGTAATTCTCCCAAAGTCTAGCTTTTATCCTAACCCAGTTAGGATGTGTCCTCTGGCTAGTAACCTGCTTGTAAATGTGTTGAAATTAATTCTGCTGGGATCTGCACAGAGCACTGAGGGTGGGAAAGACAGTAACTGTGTAAAAACTATTGAATGGTTCCACATGTTGAATTTCCTTCCCCTTGCCATTCACATCACCACCAAACTTTCTCTCTGGCAAGCACATTCCTGCTTTCAGGTGTTTAGGCTTGGTGTTGAGAAATAGAATGTAACATTATTTTTTCTGTCTTCATGTCCTTGCCTCTGTGTTTCCCCTCCCATAAATCTTATATGTTTACTGTACTCAGTTGTGCCCTTTTGGATCCTTAAAACTCCAAACTTTATTTGTTCTTGTCTGCATTCCATCTTATACCTACAGAAATTAATTTCCTTTCCTGTGCATACCTAACTCCCCCACGTTTTTTTCTGCCCCCAATCTGCAAGTTTATGCTCTTTTTCATTATCCTATGTTGTGAGGCTTTGAGAAAATTTATGAAGTAGAGAGGGCTTAATCCCTGTGTTGCTCTCCATCACCCAGCTCCCTCTACCCCTGAAAAACAGCCACCTTTTACAGACAGTTAACTGTGATCTAATATTCTAGGACAGAGATTACTTTTTAATTTTTAAAGTCAAGACTGGTACTTGATCAGAGCAAGTCTTTCCTCTGTGGTGTTCCTGCTCCTTGCCTCTGCTTCTTCATCCATTTTTCTTTGTGCAGGAATTTGTGAAGCTACATAGAGCCAGATTTCTTGGAAAAAGGACAAGCATAGCATTACCTCACAACCATGGTTTTACTTGGTTTCTTTAGGATGTGGCGGTTCTGTGGGGTTCTATGGGGCACCTCTGGGTTAAACTGTTGTCTCAACTGTCCAAGTTCTGCAGTATAACTTGATTTTTTTGTTGTTTCTTTTCTTAATTTTTCTGGTAGACTTAAGCATACTCCATATAAACTCATGACACTTTCCTAGCCACAATGAAACCCCAAATGTCTGTAGATGTTGAAAAATGGAATGTTCTCTCTCCAATGGTGTTGTGTCCTTGTACCAGCTGTAGAGAGAATTCACATGCAGTGTGAATTTGTTTCTTTTCTTTGTGGCCATTTGTCATGAGTATGAATTTGAAATAAGAGTACATCAGAATGGAGGGTCACCAGGCTTTTCTTACTAATAATTAGAGAGGAGGAGAAGTGGTTGTGGTTAAGCCTTTGAAACACCCTCTTTTGTCTGTAGAACTGAAGCCATGAACCTAGTTAATGGCCTGGAAATGTACAGTGGTGTCCTAAGAATCCAGTTTTTGAAATTGCATTCTGGGTGGATTTGTTTTGGATAAAGCTGAGAAATTAGACGTTCTCAGTAATAGCAACTCTTGACTTATTGTCAGCTCTCTTTGGACAGTTTCCTCTGTGAAGGCTGTGTTTGTAGGAAAGGACTTCTGATCTGATAAGGAATCTGTTGTAGATATTAGTCCAGAGACATTACTTTTCCTACTGTTAATGTAAAATTATATATATTCTTGTATAATAACCATTTTATGACAATGAGGAAAAAGGGATAAAAACACTGAAAGACTTCAGCCAGGCGTGACTTGTAGGTGTTATTGTTACCCATTAAATTGAGCTGGCAGAAAAATAGTAAGCTGCATTTTCTGCTACTGCATTTTTTCTTAGTCAGAGTAAATTCTGCCACTTTTGAGGACATTATGTCCTCTAGGACTGAAACACAAGGATCTAGTCCACCAACTTGCCATGATGTCTTTGGGGGGAGGGTGGCAGGGAGGTGGGGGAGGAATCTTTCCACTATTTTCATCTCTTCTGTCTAGAAAGAAAGAGGTAACAGCTCAGCCCATTCTGGTTTTCTAGCTGGGTGCATCTGTAAGCATCTGTGTTCTGTCTGGAACATCTTTTGTGAAAATGGGGTTATGTTCTTCTCTGACATCTGGTGGAAAAGCAACAGTTCAAGATTGTATAGTCTCTTAACTTAATTCATTTTGCTATCATTCTGTTCAATTTAGGAAAATCTAGTATAAGTCCTACTAGCAGCTGAAAAAGTAGTCACTGTATCGTGGTGAAATGTCAAGCAGAGAAAAGGGCTGTAATTAATGTAACTTCCTGATTATTTCCCGGACAGCTGCATGTATTCTGATTTCCCCCCGATATAAATGGATCTATATTTTATCACATTCTTTGCTCTATTGAATTTGCTTCCATCCTTCAAGCCTTTGCCTCTGATACATCTTGTCCAGGTTTTCAAGTATTTCAGTAATAGACTAGTGCAGGAATCATTTGCCATTGCTCTGATATGAATGGAGTTGAGAATATTTACATCTGTGTAGGCACAAGATTGTGAGAAGAGTTTTGGCTTATTCTAGGTACTCTTTGGCTGTATGATTACTGCTTGGTAGTTGCTTATAAGAACAGCCTTGGAACCAGCAGAGGAGAAGAGCCTGTATAAAACCAGCACTAATCTTTTCAGTTAGCAGAATTCAGCCGTTAAGAATATTTAGGGGAAAGATGGTTCTTGCAGAACCTAGCCTCTGATTTGTGTCTTTTATGAAGACTATGATCATTGCTATGACTCAATAGATAAGACTTTGAAAGATGTTTCCATTCCTCTCCCACGTGCTAGGAGAAAAGTACTTTTCCCATCCTAAGCATACTTGTGGTGCCAAATGTGAGCTGTATTAATGGTGCTGTTTTTGGAGAAACCATACATGCTTTGAAGAGCTTACTGCCTGTAAATGTGTGTTCTTACACACACCTAAATTCCACCCTCTTTGCAGATGGTCGTTTGTGGAGGATGGAAACAAAAAAATCCAAACGAAATAACAATTGAGCAGCTTGGTGACAATCAGAAGTTTCTTGTTTGGAAATATTTTCCTATTTAGCAATCATTGCTTTCAGCTGTGAAAATAACTGGCTGTTCCTGCAGAGAAAAAGAGGGAGGATGCATTTAGGTATTTAAAATAAATATCAATTCTCTTTTGCAAGTATGGAAAAATAATGACTCTTGTTTTAAGATCGCATAGGGATTCTATAAATATTGCTTGCATTTGTGGATAAGTTATTTTATTAGGTCATGTCAGAGAAGTCCTGCTTGAAAATGTATCTCTTAATGTTAATGCTGAAGCTGTGTTGACACCATTTTTGAACAACCTCTTCAAAACGAGAATACCTTAGGGGTTCTATGTAAACAGAAGCTTCAAATAAACTTCTTTTATTGGTTGCACTGACATAATCTCGCAGTGATAATTGTCTCAGGGCTGGATAACTGCATAGTGCTTGGAGGTACTTGCTATGTTTGACTCAAAAACTGCCAGTTTAGCAGGTGATGGGGTGTTTTGAACACCGCCGACCAAGTTAATTTCATATCTGCCACTTTTTAGGAAAAGCAGCCTGGCATTTATTCATGGTGATTTCCCCCAAGACTGCTGTTTAAGGCTTTTTTCCAAGTATAGTGATATATATGTATTTTACAGAAACATGTTGTGACCCTGCTAAGCACAACATGATAATCTGAGATGAAGCCTCCAGGGAGCGTGCGGTGTCGGATAGCTGGACAATAAAACTTCTTTCTGGCGTGTTGCTTGCTCTGACCGTTCAAGCGTTACTGAAGGAGAAAAACAAAGCTTTTCATAAAGGGTCTACATGTGCCACCCACTGAGTTTCAGGCTTTTGGGTTTTTTTCTGCTTGCTTTAAGAGCAAAGGTCAAATACCATTTGCTTGGTTTCTTCAAATCCTCCCACTCTCCACAGAAGTGGGTCCACTTCAGACTGAGACTTCCACTGAGAGCCTTGCTCCAAAAACAGTGTTACCTGTTGGAGTCTCACACTGAAGCCTGGAAATCCTCTGTCCCACTTGGGAGGAGTTTGGAGTGAGAAGGTCCGGTGTTACATTGTTTTTGTAATTGTTTCAGGCAGAAAAGGTGGAAATGTCTTGATATAGGGGCTACTTTGAAACAGGACACGGAACAGGTAGGTGTTATGCCATGTGCGTGTTGCTGGGTGGTGTTGGTAGTGGCATTGCTTTAAAGAAAGAGGACAGTGTTTTTCAAAAATTATTAAATTCTCATGCTGAAGTATCACTGAGTTAAAGTATTGTGTGAAAGATGTTTTAGTACAGTATATCCTACCAAAGTTTTTATTATACTAGTCAAATAATGTATTTTTGGCAGAAATGTATTTAATAGGGAGCCATTGATTATGGCTTTCAAAGGAAATGCACAAGCACTGCTTGGAGAATAACGTTAACTTGCTCAGCCTTTCCTGAAGGTTGTACAATAAAATCCAAATGCAGCTTCACGTTCAGACTAGTTCAGTTTGCAGAGTTGACTCTTGGAAAAGCTTAAACCTGTGTGTGTGATAAGAGAATGGAGAATTACTCAGCATGCTCCTTCTTTTTAGAAACTTTGATTAAATGTTAAATGAGAATGAGTCTGCAAACAGCAGGACTTGAAAAGAATATTCTTGTAAGTAATGCTCTCCACATCCTGAGAGGAGATATAAGCAAGACACATGTGCAGAGTAATCCTGCACATTGGAGCGTAAAGAGTTCAGGGCTTACCTTTCTTGTTTAACATGAATTGAAGAAATAGGAAAATCAACTGTATTTTGGGTGGGCTTAGCTCTGTCTTTAAAACAGCAGTTCAGACTTAGCCCAGACTGCTTCTAGCCAAAAATGGGGAGTGGATAGAGTTTGTTCTCTTTGAAGGACCTAGCACAAAAGAATTGTATTCCCATTTGGCTCTCAGTGGGCAGTGTAGGCTGGATGAAGATTCTCTTTGAGGATGGATCTAAAGATGCTGCTCCTGATATGTGCTCAAAGTCTTGTAGGAAACCAGTAGTGACTGTTATTACCATACTCAGGTTGCCTAGAAATAACCTTTCATTCACACCATTAAAGAGTATGCGTCTGTGGTTGCTAAAGTTTTACCAGACACATACTGCCACTGAGTAAGATGGGGGAGGAAGGGAAGCAGAAGACATGAGTGCAAACTACCAAATGCTAATCTGGAAGTTTCCTTTTAACTTCTATATTAATTCTGTGGCACTGGTACTAGAAAAATATCTTTTGATCATTATCCTATTTGGGTTTTTCCACTGTTTTCAGTGCTCTGGCTCATGAGATGCCATCAGTTGCTTTCTGTTTTCCTCTGATTTCTTCTGGGTTAGTTTGTTTTGGAAGGTAAGAGGCTGCAATAATTAAGCAATTATATTGTCAGCATGAATTGTGCTTCCTATTCAGAGTAGAGTCAGTGAGGAGGAAACATGCATGCCAGGAGAAGTAAAAATTTTGGGCAGCTCAGACACGGAACAATAAGCTATTCTGCTCTTGCCTTTTTATTAGATGATACTAAGAGATTTGACAGAATGGTAGGTTCTTGGGACTCAAGTGCTTTGTAGTCTGGAAGTCAGCAGTTCTCTCTCAGATCTCTCTCCAGATAACATGCTTAATGCATATGATGAGACTCTCTTACAGTAAATTAAATCCACAGTTTGCCTTGGGGGCTTTAGCTCAATTTGGAGTCTGAAATCTGAGACTTCTTAAAAATTCTTCTAAGAATATGAATTATTAATTCGTGGGGGTTTATAATGGGACTTTGCTCATGCAAAGAGGGGGTATTTTATTAAGGAGTCTTCTTTTAAGATATCTGTGAAATACTAAAGTAATATTGGGTCATTATTTGCGTGCAGTTTTAAATTATAGTTGACAGCTCCAGTTCTTGAACCACTGAAAACTCATGTTCCACTAGAATCTGACAGTGTAGTGGAAATGCTCATATTAATCAGATTTAATACAACTGTCAATGATTGTAGGGTGAAAAAATTATTTCAGTGATACAAAACTACGTGGCAAAAATGTCTTGTGACAAGTTTTGTTCATCAGCACTCATCTCATGCCAGATTTCAAAACAGGCCATGTAGATGAAAGCTCCCAACTCCCTCAGGGCTTTACACACAAGTTTTAAAGTAATGTCTTAGTTGTACAACTAGTAAATTATTTAAATGAACAATATTGTTTCAGTAGATTAAATACTTTATGTAAAATTTTTGCTGTGTGGCTTAGCTTGGAACCTATCTTTATCCTTTCTGCTGTGAAGTTAACAGGATGTGTTTTCTAAAAGAGCGCAGCATCTTGTGTGTGTAGAAAAAATGCTGTTTGGATTATCATCAGTGATGCAGTTCTCCTGTGGTGCGCAACACAATGGATGGGGTTTCTGAATATGACAGCAGAGACCAGAGCAATATCAGGTTGATAAGAAATGACATCTGCATATGTTTTGAGCAGAATAAATAGTTGAAAATTTTGTGTATTAATAAGCTAAACTCTTATTTTGGATAAAGAAGAAAACAGTCTTAAATGATTGGGATTGCTTTGGCAGGGTTAGCTGGAAACAAGAAGGAAAAGGTCAGTGACTCTTCCTATTGTTTCTTCACAACTTCTAGGTGATCTTAGAGAACTCCCTTCTCACCCTCTGCTTGCAGAGCAATGTTCAGTGTTTTGTAGAAATTGTTGTACAAGGCACTAACCTAACAAAACCCTGTCATGTAGGGTTCAGTCCTGCTTGGAATGAAATGTGCCCCTAAATTCATTAGTTTTGATTAGCGCTGCTTCTAACAAAAACTTTTTTGTCTTAATGTGGAGACCTACATTACTAAATGTGCATCAGCCAAATAAAGCTCCCTGACCATATATAGTCTGCCTGAGAAAATGTACTTCAGTGAAAGTCGTATAGAAGCTCTCTAAACGTAATCCTCTGGCTCCAAGAGCCTTGGTTCTTCATGTGGAGAACGCATACCTGCTCAAGAATTGGCAGATAACCTACTTTGCTCCAGTAGCCCAGCTGGCAGACTGGCTGATTAGCAATATATGAAGCTATTTCGTTCAGTTTTGTTCATATTATCTCAGTTTAACTCAGGGCTTCCAAGGCATCACTTTGATGTGGGAGCACAATTTGACCTTTACCCTCAGAGTGATGGTGCTCACTCTGCAGGAATTAAGATGTATCTAAGCATTTGGTAGGAATTTAATGAGTGTATGAAATAAGTATTAGAGGGGAAGCATGAATGTTAAATACAGAAATGCAGAAGAAAAGTACTGTCAGGCGCAGAGATTTATTTTTACTAGTACATGACATTTTTGTTGTTTCTCGTGAAGGCAAATTATATGACTTGGTAATGAGTTGTGATTTATTTAACAATGATATATAATTTATTCTGAGAGGCATTACAGTCAAGAGGAGGAGTCTGTGTGCATTGCTTTCTTTTAACCCAGGAATTTCCCTGAAATCAGTCTGTGTTCAGCAGCTGATGCAGTTTGTTTTGCTGTGTTTTGAAGTGGCTGAGCAGTGCATTGCCAGCATATTTCTCTGTGTGTAAGCTATGTAGTGACTGATGGGCCAGATTTCACTCACACACACACACACACCTTTTATCTAATGGACTTATTTGCATTCACACAAAGTGGATATTACATAACAATGTGGGACACTTGTGATGCCTTAGGTTTTAACTTTTGTATTTTTCAAATCCTTTACTGCTTAGTGTGTAACTCTGAAGTGTCTTGTAGCCTGTTAGCTGCTGTTCTCTCATGCTAGGTAGACATAACAAAGCCTCTCCAGGCTTGCTCTTCAAGGACACTCAGATTGTCCTAGGCCCAAAAGGTGTAAACTAGGGTCTCTAGAGAGGTGGAGAAATTGAAGAAATTACATCATTAGCTAAAGTTTTAATTGGTGAATTTATACTGATATGAAAATGAACCAAACCTATAAAAGTGTGAAGAACTCGTGACTCGTCGTCCATCTTGGGGTCCATTTTGGCAGTAGCCTCTGGGCTCCCCAGGGTGTACCTCTGACAGCCTTCCAAAAAAATATCTACTTTTATTCCCTTATTCCTGTTTAGTCTCTGTTTCTAGGCATCCTCTCAAGGCATCACTTGTTTTAGTCACTTTGAGGTAGCAAAATAATGGAAAAAACCTCCTTTTTTGTTTGCTTTTTTATTTTTGATTTTGGTTTGTTTGTTTTTGAGACTTGAATATTGGCTGAACTTGAAATAGTTTAAATTTGGAGAGTATTGTTACGGTTAACTTTTTAGAAGCTACTAGGGCTAACATACTTACAAGAAACTGAGGAGTAAAATAAGTATACCTGTTAGTAACGTGACTGGCATGAATCTCAAGGGAATGGTTTGGAAAAAAATGGTGCAATTCACATTTAGGCTGTATGATCAGATGGGTGATACATGTATGAGAAGCAAAGGCTGCTCCATTTAAAGGCTAACCACACATGGTGCTTGGGGGAGGATCATGTGGGGGTTCCTACATTCAAGCCAATTGATTGGATATGTTAACACCATAGCTGGCTCATGTCTGGGAGTGCTAAAATGAAACCAAACTACACTTCCATATTTTTATTTCCTGGCATTACTTTACATTTTGTGATCATTCCAAGCATGGAAGATTTAAGAGGGATCCCTCTTGAAATATTGGGCGATCAGTGGATTTTTATAATTATAGCTCAAATCCATCTATCATGTCTTCAAGTGATGAAGCCTATGTACAAGCCTAAATATTTTTTATATTAATAAAACATGCATCTTAATTTTCTCTTACACTAGATATAAAACTTAAATGTAAGAAAACAAGCAATAGAAATTATGACAAATTACAAGCATGAATTTAAAAGCACCTGTTCCAACTGCAGCATGTCTTTAGCAAACTAAAAGATAGTGGCACTGCAGCAAACTTACACCTGAATTTAAAGCAATAGTTAGATATTCAGGACACATTAGTGAAGAAATCCATAAGAAACAGCATTAAAAGATTGGAGGAAAAGGAGTAGTGATTCTATCAGGGTTGTTTTAGTTTTTTTGTCTCCTTATAGAACCTGTGATGTACATACTAACATTTATTGGACCCTCTTTCAGTCTGCTCCATTGTGATAGCCAGTCAAGACATCAGTACCATGGAGTCCCTTTTCAGTGCTATTTAAAGGTGGTAATATTTCAGATTGTATGTGTTTATCGATGTTGGAGAGCAGTCTTTCTGGTTCATGGAGACACAGATTTGCAGAGCAATACTCAGGCTTCTGAGAGCCTTCTGTAAATGCCTTGGCTCTATATTGGGAAGAGTGGCTGGTTTTCCACTGTTAACATGGATGCAACTAACTAATTAGACTAATTTAGTCTCTCTCAGGTTGAGTGTGCATTATTTTTCCCAGTTCTTCCTCGCTCTAGAAGGAATGGAATTTGCAAAGCTGCCCTAAGGCACGAGATATTTTGCATAAGGTAGGAGGAACTGTGGGGGAAGGCAGATATATTACCTGTATTCCTGGTGTTGTCCAGCCGATGTGAGATTTTAAGGAGACTGGATGCTTGAGGACTTCAGGACGAGGCCTGACTAAACATTGGAATATCCAAAAAATTCTTAAAGTGACTCTTGGGAGGGGGTAGAACCTGGATGCCCAGTTGGTGCTGACATACATGTTGGCAAGGTGGCTTGTACAGATAATGCAGAGCTCAGTTTTGGGGTGAAATAGTTACTGGTCAGAACTTGCTTGCCTATGCGAACGTGAGTCAGTGATAGGAATGCTGAGTGGGCATTGTAAATCCACAACTTTAAGGAACAACTAATGGATGAGCTGGAAGTGCCTGAGTTGGAGCAGTTGAAGAATTCTAGGAACTGAGCCTTGGAAGAAAAAATAAAACTGTAAATCATCTGAGGAGAAGAGCATTCAAAACGAGCATAAACAAAGTAGAACATAATTCTCAGTGAGTATGTTTGCTGCATAAACAGTATTAAACCCCAACACTTAGTGTTGATTTAGAACAGGCTTGTTACAGTATAATCAGATTTTTATGACTTAGCGAATATTGTTATGATCAATGGTTTCCTTAAGCTGAGATATTTCTCTTCAGTATTGGCTATTCAGCCATAACTTTAGGTGAATGAAGTCCAAAGTGAGTTACCGTTAAATTGGTCAACTGCTAGGCTTGACATCGAGTATCAAAGTACTTGGTTCACTTATCTGTGCCAAAACTTAAGTCCTTAACATATGTTTGTAAACTCAAGCATCCAAGCATCACTTTAAATTTTTTGCCCCTGTTTGTTAAATACTGTAATAACATATTTACAAGTGTTAAGCTTGCGATTAGTCTTAAAGATCAGATGATGACAATAATTCACCTGAGGCCTTGTTTCAATGCAGAATTTGGTTGTTTAACGACTTTAGATTGCTTTGAAAGTTCTAATCTAATTGTGTTGCTTCTGTACAGAATTAACTTATGGTTTAAAAAGCATCTACTGTTCTCAAATATGGAAACAGGGTTTGTTCCAACCCCCAGTACCCCTGTTTTTATTTATCGTAGAAAAATTTTCCTCTATTTTGACCCATCAAAAGCTAACTCTAGTTGGTACACCCAGGCAGATCATCGAAGAAATACGAGAAGCAAACTGGAAGGAAGGAATCCCACTCATATTTTTGACCCTCATGGCCTTTAAGGGAGTTTCTCTGATTTCTTTTTGAGGTGTTCTGGTTCTGTTCTGTTGCCTGTAATTTTAAATGTAGCTCAGGTGAGGTTGGTGTCCTTGTGCAGCTGGTAAATGCTGCTCTTTCAGAGCACTGTAGTTGTAATGAACTCTCAAGTTCCATATTAATGTTGTGGTACCTGATGAGGGACGGAACTGTGGAGCTGGATGAATGAAATTGAAATAAATTCCATGCTGACAGATAGAATTCAGCTTTTTACTTGCCCTGTGCTTAAAGAGTTTTCAGGAAGGTGCTCTCCAAGTATGTTGCAGCTGGTTAGAATTCTGGGCTGTGCTCCTTCTTGAAGAGTTGTTGAATATAGTAAGGGAACAGGGGAAGAAGCAAAGACTGAATTCATTTATTTGGCAATGACTTTTTCTGGCACACTAACATGCTCTTGATGATGCTATTTATGGGTGCCTATTGCCTGCAATAACATTCATGTCAAATTACACTTCATGGTTGACAAAAAATTATCTCTCCATCATGTTACCATATTTAAGCCATTTGTTTACTCTCTGCTATTATTGGTTATTTTAAACCCTGTTGGTGAATCTTCTAACTCTTTTTCCAGTTTCGTATTTTCTTTCGCTCCTTAGGAAAAAAAAGTATATCTATAATTCAGTATTGGAGAGTTGGTTTGGACAAATATAGAATAAGAAGCCTTAGAGCAAATTTGCAGCAGTTTGATTTCTATACCTAAACTGCTTTTTCTTTCTCAGACATCAATAACTCTTCCACTAGTCAGCTAGTTGCTTTTGTTAGATATGAACATTTTTGTGACTAATAGCAGGTATTTCTCATGGAAAGAGAGACGTTCTCTATTGTCCAAAACAAAAGCAGAATTCAAGTCTTAAAGCACAGGTTTTTAATATGAATTCAAATTGCCAGGTTTCTTGTCTGGTGGCAGTATTCAGCTGGCATCTGCGTTGAGCAGCATGTTCTTCATTTTCTTCTGTATTGTTTGAGTGGCCAATATCTAGTCCCAAGATTCTGTGAATTACACATGATTATCATTTTTTAATTCAAAACTTTTAGTGGAATTTTGATGGGGAATCCCATGGTGGACTGCTTTTGGTTGGGTTGTTTGTTTTTTTTTTTCGGAATGAGCATCTGTTACAGATAAGCTGAATTATGATGGAATTTTGTTTCTAAGGGAAATTAAGATCCCTCTGTGCCTTTCCAGATGTCTTCCTGGGGATATCTATTGCAAATATGTTAAGTTTGTAAGGATAACTAGTTTTCTAACAGTCAACACTACCAACTGGAAGCAGCTGTCTCACGTTCTCTATGTCTGCAGCTGCCTGTCTTGGGTAACCAGATGATTTTGTATTCTCACCTGTTGTTCATACATTTAAAAGTTCTGGCTGCCATGCTGACTCCAGTGTTCTTTTTCCCTCAGGGTTTGGCCATATGTGGCCATCAAATCATAGTGGTCAGCTGCTGAGACCGATTAAGTCATCTAGCTGTTCAGGTCTGAAATAAATTAGGCAGCATGAAATAAGTTGTCATACTTGCATCTCTTTCCAGGAGAAAGACATGTTATTTGCTTCCATAGCACATCAAATGGCAAATATGCTTGGGTTTTTGTGCTTGCCTTGGAATGGCTACAGTCCTGGAAGGATTGGAGGAGCAGTGAGAGCCAAGTGAATTACCCAGAACTTCATGGGACTAATTTTTGCAATTCATCTAGGAAGTGGAAATCAAATCTGCAGGGAAAGAGAAACTTCCATTGCAAGGCAAGGCTCTTGAAGAACAATGTGATGTGATGACAATAAAGTTACCTGTAGCATTTTTTATTTAAAAGAGGAATTTATTTCCTAAAAGTTTGGGGGTTGGTGACTTGGCATTTTTTCCTTTCTTCATGTGTGGAGTTCTTTTGTTGTTAGGGTTGGTTTTATTTGGGGGGGGGGGGGGGGTTTTTTTGTACTTTTGGTGGGTTTTTTCTCTTTTTTTTTCTTTTTTTTTTCCTAGTATGATAGGAGAAACAGTCCTAGTTCATTAGGATATACAGATAAAGGTACTCCATGCTGGATTACCCCTATCTAGCCAAAAAGATACTGCTAGAAAGCTTTCATATCTTGAGGCAGACCTGTTTGTTTGTTTGAAACAGAACAGCTGTCTGGAAATGTGCAACTCACTGAAATCTGAAGTGAGGAATGATTCTTTTTGTTTCATTGCATGTCGGACCCTTAGTATTTATCTTTTTCTTTTTGTTCCTTTTTCTTCTGTTTTGGTAGGTAAAGTGGGGAGCTGCTTCTAAACTTTTTTTGTCTTTTGTTTATTTAATGTTTGTCTGGCTTTTTACTAGATAGTTTTGTACTATTTTTTCCAGAAAAATGACATTGTCTATACTATAGTAATATCCTCTTATCCTTTTCTCCTTTCTGCAGGGGAAAAATTACCATATTGCTGGTGTTTCAATGTATTAATAATTCCATCCACTAATGGGTTGGTCAAATGATCGTAAGAAAAGAAAGACAGATACCTCGTGTTTCTTGTCCCAGAAAATTAGGTACAGAACATACCAAGATACGAGTTTTGTGTTAGGAAAGAACCCGATGGTTTAAGTATCATAAATCATTTGGGTAATTAACATTTCACTAGCACAAAATATTTGCCCATCCTGATGTAACCTGCAGAGATAAAATAATAAAATAGTGTGATTTGAGTTATGGTGGGGTTGAAATATCTGGCTGTATTTAATTCCCTTTCAAACTTGCCCTCTCATTTCTGGCAGCCCTATTTTAAATGAGCAGCATTCTGTTACAGATACCTGCACCTTCTTGGTGGCCACTGCTTAAAGATCAGCATCATTTACTATCTAACTTAATTTAAATTCAAAATGAAACAACGGTGGCTCCACAAATCTGATGATAAAATATTGTAGGAAAGCAGACTGGGTTGTAAGTGGATAAAGGAAGGACTTAAATTTGCTAAACAATTTGCAGATGCCAGAAGCACAAGAGATTAAAATGAGAACAGCAAACTTTAGACTAACAAGTATGCACGCCGTGGGCCAAGTTTTCAGAGGCCTCTACTTGGCATCTTACATGCTATTTGGTTACTTCCACCCACAACCGACTTGTTGAAGCAAAATTGGAGCCACAAAAAACAAAATGTGAAGTCCTTCTACCATAATATGTGAGGCAAACAGCGCCTGTACACATAAATCAGGTGTTTAACTATCTGCAGTAACTTGAATCGGCAAATGATTGAAAGCTTCCTTCTCCCTCCCATGTGATGGAAGTAATGCTTTTTGAATGTTTTTGTGCATAGAGTAGGCAGCTCTGAAATAAAGACAAGTTCTCACCTTACAAAATAGCTAAATGTTACTTCAGACCTTCAACTATAGAGTATTAAACACAAATGCAGTCATGGCAGAAAAAGTTTTTACCACTCAGACCTGCACTTGGAAGTGCAATTACAGTCCCTTTGCAGAATAAAAATCTGGATACTGGCTTTCAGAACCCTGATTCCAAAAGTGTTGTTGGGGTTCTAGAAAGTACTGGAGGAATGTGTTCACTGTAATGTTGAGCAGTGTCAGCTGTTTGAATTTCTGTTAATTCATATGGTTAGGTATGGCAAGTTGAAGTCTTCTCAAAAATTGAGATATATTGATTCTTTGAGCCAAGGGACAAAGTCCATTTACATTAGCAGTATCTTGACACTTACAACTGAATTACTAGTGTGAGATTTT
Source organism: Falcunculus frontatus (assembly GCA_013398115.1). Taxonomy (NCBI): domain Eukaryota; kingdom Metazoa; phylum Chordata; class Aves; order Passeriformes; genus Falcunculus; species Falcunculus frontatus. The sequence continues at coordinate 132,584 of VZRV01002353.1, read as the reverse complement.
CTGGCTGCAGATAAACTTGCTAAAGCATTTTCATTTGTTCAGACATCTTTGTGGGAGATCAGTGACAGCTGGAATACTCCAGAAGTGAGTCATTTATCTAGATAGCTCCCAAACTGTATTGACTGCTCAAACATTGCAAATTATGGAAAAGGGAAATTGCTGGATTTAGGAATCTTTTAGAAGTCCTTGGTCTGAATCTTCTTCCCTCCCCCATTTCCAGTAAAAGTAAAATATTGTTCTCTCCCCAAAAGACAACAGTTTCATTGTGACAGTAAGAAATGATGTCCTACATTTAGGATTGCACAGTATATCCACAAATGCTATACAATAGGCCTGTTGTTAAATGCTTTAGGACTCAAAGAAGGATATAGTTGTACAGTAGGCAGATAACTGGAAAAGTGCTACAGCCTGTTTTAGTCTCTTCCAGATGCATTTGGTCAACATCTTATGTGTTCCTCATTAAATTCCAGAGTGTAGACTTGTCCTTAATGACTTTACACTTAAATCTTGTGTGCTATAAGCACACTTCATTAATGGATGCTTTAACCCTTGCCGTATGAAATTTGTTATGGGGAATATCCTGTGGACCTCAATATTCAGTAGGGTCAGAAGTAGAGTCTAGTGCTACATGCATGAGGGAGTAGTTGCCTGGCCCTGACTTTGTTAACAAAAGCAGATAAGAGGGCTATTCTCATAAATACCTCTGCTGGTAAGAAGCATTTGCATAAATTAACTAATGCAGCACAAATGGTAGAATCCAGTGGGTGGTACAGACCTCAGTCATGTTTTTCAATCCCACAGCATGATTGGGATGCTTTGTTGACATGAAATAACTCTTTTTATATGGGGTAGTAGTATGACTGATTTAATGTCATGAGGCACTCTTGATTTTTAGTTCTCGTTCCTTCTGGGAAATTTAGATGGTATTTTTTTCATTGGATTTGATACAGTTTGTCCATGCTGGGAAGAGCTGCTTTGGAAAAGTTTGTGTATATATAATAATGAAGGTCTACTAGAAAATATGTCATATCTCTGAATATAATGTCCTACATTGTTGTTCTCCTGTAAAAGAAAACAAATAGTATTTTTGAAAATTATAGAATAATTCAGGTTGGAAGACAACTTTGGTGGAGAAGTCCAACTGCCTGCTATGTTGCACCAGATTTCCAGGTCTTTATCCAGTTGGGTTTTTTAAACCTTCAAGGCCAGTGGCTGAGAATCCTCTTCCACTGACTTTTCTTAGAGTAAAAAAGACTTTCACAGCATCTGGACTCCTCATTTCAACTTGTGTTCTTTGCTTCTTGTCCTCACATCTTTACTACTGCTGTTAGGCCTTTCCTCCTGTCACTTCCTCAGTGGTTTCTTGTCCAGACTGAAGCCCAGATCCCTCAGCCTATCCTCACAGTTCAGTGCTCCAGTAGCCTGATGACCTTGGGGGCCTCCTGATGGACTTATTCCAATTCTTCAATGTCAGTCTGGTATCAGGGAGTCCAAAACTTGGAAGTAAGGGAGATGTGGTCACACTAATCTCCAGGACTGACCCCTCTGGTGCTTGTTACTAGCCTGGGTAGAGTACAACCAAGTAATCACTACCCTTTGGGAATGGACCAACCATCGAACATTTTTTTCCCCCTCTGGTTGTCCAGACATCCAGACCATGATATAGCAATTTAGTTGCAAAAATATCAAAGAAGATAGCAATAAAGGGCTTTAAAAAGTGAATGTCACTGAATCACTGAAGGCAGTCAGGTGCATTAGACATGATTTCCTCTTGGTTAAGCTTTGCTTATTGTTCCCAATCTCATTCTTATGTGTGATCAGAAATGGGTTCCAAGATGGGACCCATTTGAACTCTGAAACATGAGTCATGTCTCAGGAGATAGAGGTTGCTTGAATAGGATCTAGATGGGCCCATTTAAAGAAGTTGTTAATTGCAGGATGATTATTCTACTGCAGTTTCTCATACGAAGGACTTTGCCATGTAAAGATTTTCATATGCATCAACAGAGCTGAAAACTCCATGAATTTTCCTGCTCCCTGTAGCTAATACAGATTTAACAGCACAGTAGGGCTGAATACGGAACAGGCAAATTGTTTTGACTCAAAGCATCACTCCAGTACCAGATCCCAGGCTGATGGAAGCATTCAGTGGAGTGTCACATGAGAAGATGCTTTGTGTGGTGCAAGAAATGATCTTTTGATGAACTTTCAAAACAACCATTGAATTGCCTGGTGGTTTCCTAACAGCTAAGTAGGTGTTAAATATCTGGGAGACATGTTTCTACTGCAGTTCAGGAAGCATGAAGAATTTCCTCAGCAATCACAATTGCTAGTACTTAAAGTCAGTGCTTGGCTTTGTCGGCTTTGCTCACCTCTTCTAGGTCTAACCCTACCGCTCGCCTGCTTTTCTACAAAGGCATCCAAGCTCACTGCAGCTTCTGCCAAAGACCTCTCTCAATGGTCCCCTACGGTTTTGTCCCAGCAGCACTTAAAAAGGGGTAGTATTCACCCTCCTGTTGCTATCCTTACATTTTAAATGCAGCACAAGGTCCTGGAAACAATAGATTTTGGCTGCTCAGAAACTCCTCCCTCACAGTTGCTGTTCTCCCCAGTTGCCTGTGCATTAGCTGCATGCCATTATGGGGTGTCATCCCCATTCAACTGTGGCACCTGGTATGTCCTTAAGAGCTTAAGCCTCCTCCCAAAGCCAATGTCCTGGAAGCCCACAACAGTGTTCCTGCCTCTTTCCCATCTGCTCAGTCGATCAGAACTCAAGGCTGATGCCAATTTACACCATGGTGCTCGTGTGCCCAAAGTCGGACTTAATATTTCCAGCAGAGTGATTTACTTAATTTGACTCCTCTACAGGCCTTGTAAAGTCTGTTGTTCTTTTAAAACATACATGCAGGAGAAAATTTAATTGTTTTTTCTATACTTTTGACTGCTGTTGGCTGGGTATATGCAGCTGCCTAGACACCACAGTTTTAACAATTCTTGCTGTGGTTTATACAGATTGACGTATCCCGGCAAGGAATGTAAGCCACAGAAAGCTGAAGATGAAACCAAGGAGGGACTATTAAACTGGTAGCAGGGAACAATTTAATTGCAATTTATAACAATACTTAATTTATGGAGGCTTCAGTTACGTTGTTCCTGTTTTTTACTTGACACCCCAGCAGCTGAAAAGAAAACCCTTACAAATATACTGCAAATCCCTAAACCCCGCTCTTCCTGCCCCTAAACTTGCATCTTAACCACATATGCCTTGCAGCGTAGAAAAAGTGATACATTCCTGAAGACTTAGTCGATTTCTGCTCGTTTTTTTCAAATTTCTGTATTGAGTTTAGTAATTTAAGTCTGTATCTGACTGACTGAGAGAGTCAAACATTCTTTTGCTATGAGAGGAGAGGTCTTCCCTTTGTTCAACTTATATTCCCATTCTAATACATGTAAGTTTTTTTTATAAAAGCAGACTTCTGTCACCTTTTTGCAAAGAGATGAGGCATAGTACAAGTTTAAAAAAATGTGGAATTTTATTAAATCTGGGAATATAGATAAGGGAGTGAGACAGAGATCAACATTTGCTGTAAAGATAGTTTACATTATAAGACTACTCCAAACAGGAAAATATTTTCATTTGATTGTAAGAATTTTCAGTTGTTTCCTGTGATTTGAAACTTTATTTCTGTTTTCACTTTTAATACTGTTTTCCTCTTACTTGATGCAAGAGAAAGCATTCATTTCGCAATGAAAAAATGACTTTTATTTCTGAAAATCTTCAACTGTCTTGCTGACTTCTTCCTAAAATTGGGCAAATGATTGGCCATTATACAGTCTTCTGAAAGACACTCATTTCAAGAGAAGTACATATTGAGAAAGTACTTGCACCGGAGCTTTTCCAGCCATTTTTCTCTAAAACTGACTTAATATTGATACACATTAACAAACTGTACCCTGATCTCATCTCAGAACTGGGACTGAAGTCATTAGGGATGGAGGAAATGCTTTCAGTGTCTCTTTGCTTGTATAGTAATTTGGTATTTTAGAACCTTGGTTTATTCCCAATCACTTCAGTCCATTTTTAGAGATGGAAAAACTATATTTGGAAGAGAAAAGGCTTTGGGGAACAATCCTTTAAGGCTTTTATTCTTTAGCACGAACACTTATTTCTTCAGCTGGATTTTTTTTTTCACTTAGTGATGAAAAACACTTAAAAGTTTAAAAAAAGTTTGCAAATTATTATTAATAATCAGTGTATTAATGTAATACTGACTCTTGTAATAAAGGTGGGCACCATCTTTTTCTGAAGGACAACAAAAGAATTGAAGGGATGTCTCAGGACACTGGGACCAGCTGCTCTGCAAGCAAGTGCCTCATGCAATCCTTTTCATAACTTGCTGAGTCCTTTTGTAAGCACTTTGTCCCCTCCCCTTCATTTCTGTGGGAAATTATTTCAAAGCTTTATTTCTCTAAGGATCCAGAATATTTCTTTCATTCAAAGCCTAAAATTGTTCTAAACGCCTATTTGTTCTTCAGCAACACTCTGTAGTTAGAACAGCTCTTTTACTGTTGTATCTTAGTTATCAGACTGCTCCCAAATGATCTCCATCTACATTTATTTCTGGATAACACCTCTACTACTTAACCTGTGATATTATATTTTCCTTTTTTTTCTTAATATAGCCGAAGAACTTCTTACTAGATGTTTTAACCTTTCAATGTCTACTTAAATTTGATTTTAGGCAGTTTCTATCTTATTCCTGTGCTTCTAGACCAGTGTTTTCTCCTTTGATACCTTCTTATTTCTTAAGAGCACCCTTCTGTATTCCAAGCAGATGCTTAAGATGTCATCTTTCAAGGAAATCTGTGGTCCTTTCTTTGACTTCCTTCCCTCCAGAGCATTCCTCGTGTGGGATAACTTCCTGAGTTTAAGCACTTCTGAAACTGAGCCAGCCCTCCTGCTCCATTAACTGTCTTTAAGTAGTTCTCTTACTGTGTCACTGTTTGTGCCTTTTCAAACTGAGCACTCTCCTTCCAGGTTGACTCATCCCATGTCACTTTTCCTCAGGTGGCTGTAGGAGATTGTTGGCTCTAGTGCAGATGGAGTATCACTTTTCCAGGGACCTGTATTGCCGGAAAGCTTTGTGAACAGGTGCAGATTCACTGGTGTTTTCAGCAGTCTTATCATAGATGGGGCATCAGTTCAGGCGCTAGGTTGTCCAGTATTTATGGGGAAAGGTGACTGAATTATAGTCATATTTACATACCAAGTGCAGATGTTCGATTCTTCCAAACTTGGCTTGAGTTGGGCCTTGACCAGCACTACCATTAGGCAGACTCACTCCCAGCATCCAAGTCCTTAGTGAAGACATTGAACAGTATTGATCTTAGTATTAATCCTTGAGAGTTTTAATCTTAAATTTTCTAGCTGGTTTAAGATGAGAAATCGATATGCTCCATGTAAGTAAAGGTGGAGCATGACATAAATATAAATTCAGCAATTAAACTGCATGATGCCATCAGTCAGACAGAGCCAACTGGCTTCCAAAATATTATCAGATTTTCAGTGACACTGCAGAAATAAGTATTTATAAGAAGTGAATAAAAGATACTTCTGCCTATGCAAGGCTTAGAGGAATCACTTAAAGTGTGGCAGGTGCTGGTTTATATTTGCTGTTACATTAGATGAATGGACACCTTCCTTACTAGAAAAATATGAAATTGGATTTGATAGGGCGCCATGTGCTTGAGGTTTTTCTTTAGTGCCTTCTGGGGAGATGAAGGAATCTATTCATCCCCACCCTGCCCAGCCATTTTTCTTTCTCTTGGAAAGCACAGAGTCCTTTCAGATGTTAGGCAGCAACTTGTTTTATAAGATACCAGTCTGAGTCATTCAAAAGTTGCTTAGAGGGTTGAAATGACACTGTTCTACACACACACACACACTAATTGCAAGCTTTAAAGTTTTAAGCAAATAGGCTACTCTTGTTCTCTGTAAATTCTCTAATAGGAAATCACTCCGCCCATTCCCATGAATTATTTATATGAGCTTCAAGCTTGATATTTAGCTTTGGACACAAATGCAGCTGCAATTGTTCTCACAACCTTTTTTCTAGAGATGCTGCTGGTTAAACCCTGTCCAACCTCAGTGCCCATTCTGCCTCCAGGAACAATTCCTCCTGTAAAAATCCTGGGGAAATCTAGGCGATCTTGTTGTAATTTAGGGTAAACTAGAGGAGTTCAGTGATTGTGACCTATCTAAGGCTTTGGTGTGTTGTCCCCTGGTGATAAGCTTTATTTTCTTTTTGTAAAGCAAATAACTCTTGGATGCCACCAAACAATGCCATGCTGAGTAAACTCTGTGTCATTGCCAGCACCACTGGTCATGCCTACAGGAGCCCAAGATAAAATAACTACCCAACTGTTCACCTATTCTTTTGGGTGAGTTTTGCCACCAACAAGGAAAATGTATATGAAATTGGGAGTTAATTTTTAAATGGCAGATTCTCTTTAACCTGCTTATGTACAAGTGGGGCTTTTTTGTTCTCTTTTGTTTTGTCCCCACTGTGGTGAAGTACTAATTTGTCTTTTTAGTTTAACAGAAGAGTGGGGTAAGTGTATGGCTTAAACTGTCATAGGCTGGCCAGAAAAGAAGGAATCAAAAGGTCAGTAATGTAAGGAAATAATGAAAAGCAAAGAAACTGATGGAAATCCTGCAGGTGTAGACACATAATAATGGGCTTTGTTAAATTCTTCACCAATACCTTTTTTTTTACCATTCTGCTCTTGAGATTATCAAAATGTGAAAAACAACTCCTATACAGTTTAGGAGAGCAAAGGGGGTTTTTTTATGCAGGGAAAAATACTAAATTTTGAGTAGAATTGTGGGTAGATTTTTCTTGCATGTATCCAGGATTGCTCAGGTGTGTGGTTTGAGGAGTGCAGGTTGCCATATCTCAATGGGGATATGCCTGCATTCGCAGTGTTGGAAAAACAGTTCCATGGAAGGTGCTCTCTGTTTGATGTGTCCACAACACTTCTAGGCAGTATAAACTCATGGAACAATTGCAGTGAGATTTTTATTATTTTTTTCATACCTCAGCTGCAATTTCACGTGATTAAAAAAAGCTTCCTTAAAAGTTCATGTTAGTGATTAAGTCCATCAGTTGATGCAAGAGAAATGCGATGGTACATATCTGACTTGAAATCTGAGTTGGTAACACATGGTATTCAGTTCTCTTAATTTGTATTGCCTCAGCAATAGCCACGGCTTACTAGAAAGCCTGAATTCTCCTGATCTTTGCCAGGCTGGATTATCACACTGCTCTGAAAGATAATTATATAGGGCTTGAAATGCACACTGTATGTCAGGGATGCATTTTAGAAACAAATTAACACACTGTGTAGCACGTCCAGTACCCTTCAATTCTCTTGTATAAATATAATACATCTCAGTGCACAAGAGTTGTAAGCAAATGACTTCTGGCACTTAGGAAGGCAAGGGCTGTCAAACTTCATGGCAGTTTAAAAGCAGCCCTGATGATTTGGTAGACCTGATGAATCAAACAACCTTCAATAAACCGTAAAGTTCAATGTTTAAAATTTGCATGTATTAATTTCATTTCTCTGGTAACTTGTTTATTAAATATTTGTAAAAAACATCTCACGTAGTGCAAGATATCTAAGAATATTAACTGTGTCTTAAACAATAGACCAGAATTTATGACTTGTTTGGGAGTACTGAGAAGATATACCAAGCAGCCTCAAATCCTATTCCAGATTTGGCATTGTCCAAGGAGCTGCCTATTGTTGGCTTAATAAGCAGTAACATGGACAAATGGAACTTTCTCCTTTTTGTTGCTTGTCCCCCCATTCATTTTTTTTTCGAAGCAAGTGAGAAGATGTGCAGAGATGTCACAAGAAAATGTAAAGTACATAACTGCAAATGATGCAAGCAGGGAAATAGGGTCAGTTTGTATGCAGCTATAGATCTCCTTCAAAATTATGGAATTGAAAACTGTCCCACTTTGCATATTGTTTTGGGCAGGAACAGCAGAAGGTGCACATGGAGGGAGTGTTATGACAGGTAGCATTTTGCAGCAGTGTTGGAAGGAACACGATTCTTCAGTTTCCTCTCCTTTGTTCCAGTGTGCTGCTGAGTAACGTGCAGCATTAATTTATTATGTAGGTAATCTTCTTTTCTCTCCTTTTAAAATAATTGTAACAGAGTGTGCACCAGAAGTATTTCTGCTTTCTGTCTAGGGTTGAGATGGAAAATGGCAATGATATACTGCAGCTGTCCAGCATGGGGGCAGCAAAAATTACCTCTATTGTGTGTAAATGAGACTTAGGCAATATGGGAACTGTTTTCTACATTGGAAATAGATCATATTTTCTGGAACGTGCATGCAAACATTCGTTTTTCTAGACAGTGAACCCAGTTGACTTTGCAGTAAATCAGTAGCCTACTCATGTTGTATGTAGGTATGTCTTTGGCCCTCTGCCTGAGAGGGAGTCCTGGAAGGCTTCACTTCATGTGTGCTCTGAGCATTGTGAGCTCCTGTTGTTTCTCTCATCTTTGTGAGGCTGCACAAAGCTTCATGAAATCATGTTGCCCTGCTCAGCAGCAAGCTTACAGGCTGTTAAAAGTCATTTTGAGTAAGGAATCAGTCTGCATCAGTCTCCTCAAGTAACATGTTTTTTTGATATCTGTTTAAATGAAATGGACATTTTTCTTAATTCTATTGAAATTCCAGGTGGTTTTCCTCATGTTAACGAGAACCAGAAAATTTGTCCTTGATACGAACTTTTTTTTTTGCCATTGGTTTTCCTGAGCATGGAGGGAGAATATTATCACACTTAAAGGAATACTATAATTACTTTAAAAATGAATAATTTGATGTCTTATTTGGGGTTTTGTTTTCAACTTTTTTCTTACCAAATAGATTGCAGTATGAAGACAAGAACTCCAGATGTTAGGAACTTGAGTTCTCAGTACACCGGGGAAATTACGACAAGTGATCAAGAAACTGATGAAAATAAGGGCTCCTTGTAGCACTGTCATAAAAGATGAACTTGTCTGGTCACACATAATGTATTTAGCTGGGAAATAAAAGAAGCCTTCCCTAACTTTGAAAGTTCTCTCTGTCTTGAACTTTGGTGAATCTTTTTCCTAACATGACTGGTGAGTATGCTGGCCTCTGTAAAAAATCACATGAGTTATTTTTGTTCCCCAAACCATTCTCTGCATTTCTTCATCAAAAGGCCATGTAAGTAAGCCTCTCCCAAATCAAGAGTGGCTGAAGGGCTGAGGTAGCAGGTTAGTGTTCTTATAAATACCTTTGTTTATGCATGGATTTATGCTCATATGTGCTCCAAAAGGAGATTAAAAAATGAATTATTTTTGTTCTTTCCAGTGTTCCTAGGGTCACATACCTCTCGTGCGGGTTTTCTGCTTGCCAGATGCATCTAGAGGTTGCTGCTTTCTGCTGCCAGGGCAACTGTGACAGTATTTTGTATCTCAGGCAGACAAGGATAAGTGTCCATTCAGGGAGACAAACTGGTATTCATCTAAGGAGGAGGTTCGCAGAAAAGCTACCAAATACCCCTGTTGCTATATTTTTGAATGCAGTAGAGAAACTTTGTGGGGGTGGAAGGAGGCGTAGGTTACAGTTTAGAGGAAAGCTGGTCCGGACAGCACTGTAATTATGGAGTGGCTTATCGATTCTGATCACATGTCAAATTTCACTGTCCTCTTTAAGGGAATTATTTGGGAAAGGTGGAGTAGCATGGGGGTGAAGAATAAGCTGCTCATGCCAAGGCACATTTGGCAGCTGGCCACCTTATTTAATGTTCTATTTCCTTCATGACCTATTGTTGTCTGCCCTGACCTCTGTTCCAGCTCTTAGGCCCTGGCAACAGAAAGATCAGATTAGGTTAACTACTATATTGTTTAAAAACCCGTAGACTGCTAAGTATAGCAGTCTTCCATGTAGTTTTCTAACAAGATTTTCAACCAAAACCCAACGTTAAACATGATCTTGAACAAAAGCACATTTGTTTCACTCCTCACTGCTATCATAGCATAAAACTATCACTGGATCTCAGATTTATTCTTCGAGGTTAAAAATCTCTGATTAGTTCTAAGCACCACTTGTTAATGTCAAGGATTTAATACGTTCTGTCTTTATTTTGTTGATTGCTGGAAATTAATATGTTCCTTTTCAAGAATGAACATAAATTACTAACTTGCATGGAATACAAGAGTAATTCTTCGTTAACCCTCCCAAAATATATCAACAAATTCTGCTTTGTTACTCCAGTGCAGTTACAGGGTTCTGTTGCCTCACACAGCTGAGTAGCAGCTGCTGGTGATGCCCTGTATTTCTAGCAGCACTTTTGAAAAAGTTAGTCAACAACTTGGAGGGAAGAAGTTAATAAACTTAGTTATAAGACATATATGTGCATTAATGAGAACTGAATTTTACAGTTAGGGAGAAATTTTTACCAAGTGTTAGTGTCTACAGTATCACTAAAAGCAGAGAAGAATATTTGCAGACTAATTTAAAAACCAAACAAATAAAAGTCATTACCATGGTTTGTGATCAGGGCTTGAAAACACTAAAGGCCTGGGTGAGAACTCCTAACCTCACCCTAAAAAATTAATCAAAACAGACTTCTTGAATAAAGAAGCATTAAGTCCCCTTCTCCCCCTCCACTCCTCTTTAGTTTTTAATTTTGCAATATGCTTCTGAACTGATTTTTTTTCCCCATGTGGTCCTTCTTCCTGCTATGCGTTATGAGGTAAGGGAATGCTGTAAATTAATTAAATCTTGAATGCACTTTCTTTTGCAGTTGAGGCTGCTGTGAAATTCCTTCACAGTAGGCAGTGCCTTTTAATTGATTCACAATAGACTCAGGATCTGAAGTGATGCAAAGTCTGTTTGATTTCCTCCACTCATCGTGGGCTAAAGTAGTGGGCTGGTCGATGAGGCCCAGTGACCTGACATTGCTGAGATGTAGGGTTCTAGAATTAATAGACTTAATTTTTTTTCAGTGTCAATGACAGGACATAATTAAGCTAAGTCTAAGTTCTGTGAAGTGTTTACTCCCTGTATTGGGTTTGTGTGGCCAGGTTTTGATAGCCAGGGGCTATTGGGGTGGCTTCTTTGAGAAGCTGCCAGAAGCTTCCGCTGTGTCCGACAGAGCCAATGCCAGCTGGCTTCAAAACAGACCCACCGTTGGCCAAGGCCGAGCACATCAGTGACAGTGGAAGCACCTCTGGGATAACATATTTACAAAGGGGAAAAAGTTACTTCCCCACATCAGCCAGGAGAGAAGAATAAGATGTGAGAGAAACAGCCCTTCAGACACCGGTAAAGGAAAGGTAGAAGCTGTTCCAAAAGTTCATGGAGGATGTTTCCCATGGAAGAGAGTCCACAGTGAAGTAGAGGGGGGGAGTGTGAGGAGTCCTCCCCCTGAGGAGAAAGCAGTGATGGAGACAATGAATGATGAAATGACTGAAACCCCCATTCCCCATCCCCCCTGTGCTGCTGGAGAGCTGGAGGTAGAAAAATCAGGAATGAAGTTGGAAAAGCCCTCAAGAAAAAGAGGGCTTAGGGGGAAGGTGTTTTTTAAGATTTGGTTTTATTTCGCATTATCCTACTCTGAATGGTGATTAATTAAGCTAATTTCTTCAAGTCAAGTCTGTTTGGCCCATGACAGTAGTTGTTGAGTGAGCTCTCTCTGCCCTTAGCCCATGAGCCTTCCATTAGATTTTCTCTCCCTTGCCCAGTTAAGGACAGGTGATAGAGTGGCTTTGGTGAGCACCTGGCACATACCCAGGGTCAACTCATTGCATTCCTTAAGAGATTGAACAGTGCCAGGTCTTGCCCGTGCAGGAGGCAGGCATTGGGTGAAGAACGCCTGCTCCATCTTGTACTCCCTTTCTGGGTATCAGCACCTCCTGTTTTCTCAGTGTAGTGCTGCAGCTTCTTGGTGCTCGTCACCAGAGCGTTCTCAGCCAGTTCTGGTTCGGAGCTGAATTTGGAAAGCTTTCCCAACTATTTGCAAAACCCACATGAGTATACAAAACATACCAATCAAAGAGCTAATCTATGCAAACTTATTAAGGGATGGTGCACGGTCTAGCACATTCTCTGCTCTTCCCCTTGGAATGCTCTGCTGTATCAGGAAATCTCCCTTCTGAAATCATGCTAAATGCACTGGCTGTCAAAGTACATGGTTGCAGAGGGTGAAGTTGCAAGAGAATTTTATCTCGTGTTATAGAGAAATATAATTAGACACAGACTGTATCAGGCCACTGGCAAAGGCCCTTGAGGCCTGGAGAGATTTTATGTGAAAGTCTGCACAATGCTTTCTGTTTCAGTCAAAAGCCATCCTTGCAGAGTCACGGCTGGTTATGTGGTAACTTGGCAGCATCAGTGTGGTCCTGGTTTGCCTTGTGCTGTTAAACTGTTTAAAGGCTGTACAGTTCCTCATTGTTGGTAAGAACTTTTTCCATTATATTATTCTTCTTCATTTTTTTTGTTTTTTCATGGTACACCTCTTGTTTTTATAGTTCTTTAATGGAGAAGTACTGTGTCTTGTAGTCTGTTTCCATAGAAACACCCAATTAGAAGAGTAATTTGAAGAGATTGAGACACATGCCAAAACTCCTAAGGGGAGAGAGGGGTGGAGGGAAAGGGGAGAAGATTTGGGCTGGCAAAATGCAAGCAACATTGCCTGTCCTCTGCCAGCTATTTCCTAACACTTGTCTGTAAATTCATATCTGACTGTACATCTTGCACCCATTTGGTTTAAGCTACATCTGTAATGAATTTTAAAACTATAATTGAGTCTGGTGCTCAGCATATGTGATATTAATGCTTGGAATGTGAAAATTTTTTGTTGCATTGCTTCTTTCGTATGTTTTTTATCAGGCAGTGGCCAAGACACTGAGACCAAAAAGGGAGGGGAGAGGAATTAGAGCATCTCTGCCTTGCCAATGTCTCATGTAAACACACATGTAGAAAAGACAGTTTTCTGTCCTTCCTTTGACACAGAACAGAGTAACCCAGGTATCTGTGATTCAGTGGTTCTCAAACCATTTATAAAGGAAAAAAAAAAACAAACCAAAACCAAATGTTCCACTGAGTAAGTTTTCTGGTAGTCGATGATTAACATATCTGCCTGTCTTCTTTTGACCCTAGGGAGCCAGTCAGGAACTGATTCCTATGAGAACAGGAGAAAAGAAAGAAAAACTAAGGAAGCAAAAATTGAGTACTGGATGTGTCTTTTTCCATAGGTGAAAAATCTATTGTTTGCATATATGAAAACATACCTGTACCCCAAGAATGATCTCTGTACTTAAAAGGACGACTTTGCTACCACCTTTCACATAGGAAAGAGGATGAAAATTTAAATCTGTCATAGGATATTAGGCTTTATTCATACCCACAGAGATTTGTGCTTTGATGATAGCTTGCAAACACCACTTTAATTTCTGTTTTCTCACACAATCATGGGGCTTTCTCAGTGTTTTTGTTACGAAGTATTATCTAGACTGACCTTAAGACTCCTTACTTTTCTTCCTGACTATAGGTGTGTCTTCCAAGACTCACAACAACAACAAAAAAGCTCTCACCAAACCTACTAAACGAGCTGAAAACAAACAAAAAAGTCCCACTCTCCCTGAAAAAACTCAGTCCAAACAAGCAAAAAACCCACACATAAAGCCCACCCTCAAACCCCAACTTTTATCAGAGAAGCTTTGGCACAGGAGCATGTTAGAAATCTGGTGTTCTTTAAGGAAGGCGATTGCAGAAGCCAGCCAATATTCATGGGTAATTCCTACTCTGATCTTCAGCAAGATAACCAGGACAGATGCTCTGAGCGTCTTGGCTGACAGATTTCCAGCCTCCTCCGGAGGCAGCCATGGCTTCAGGTGTTTTTCCATTTTCACTGCCTCTGCTGCCTTTTGTGCAGCTGGAGGAATAGGTCTGTGCTGTCCTTCCTTCCTCTTCCTTGACTTTGTCCCATGTTTGCATCCTTACAGCAAAATGGACACTAGGTTGCCTAGGAGCATCACCTTCCCATGGCATTGTGAGTAATACTTTTAGGACCTTAGGACTTGGCAGAGCAACTGCTGCAGTGCCTTCTTGGGCACGTAATCACTCACTTTGCCACGCTGTCAAACTGCAGTGTTCGTGAATATTTTAGATCGGACATATCTCATAATTGATAAAGCTTCAGTGTTTTGGGCCTTCAGGAAATGCTTTGTAGGTTACTGCAACTTTCCAACCATTTTCATTACAAAAAGTTAAAGGCAACATAGTTTAACATTTGAAATTCAGTTAACTGAAATGGAAATCTTATAGGAATCTCCTCTGACTATCTTTTGCCAATCAGGTACGTGTTACGTTTAACCTGATGGGAAGCAAGGATGCTCTAAGAGTTCATGCAATGCGGTATTGCAAGAAAGCAAATACTTTGTATTGCTGGTTAAAGATTAAAATAGGAAACCATCATTCAGGCTGAGTAACAGGTGGTTTCTGATTAAGTTTTTGCTGCCTTTTTCCTGTAGAAAAGATGGGAGATCAGTCTCTGTTTAGGTTGTCATGCATATTTTCCACAGAACAGAGTTTCTCAACATTATCTTGTTGGAATGAACAGTCTTAAAAAACAAAACTAACAACCAACCCTAGGAAAAAAGCTCCCCCCAAAAATATGGTAGAAACCACTTATTCAAAGACATCTGCAAGAAACATGGAGTGAACTGACAAACTTAAACTCTTCTCTTAAAGGAGACTGACAGTATCATATTTAACACCACATGTTTATATAAATGTGGATATATATGCATATAGGACCTTATTAGCCAGCAGCTCAGATTAATACTGAGCGCTTGAGCAAAGTGTTGACTAGTGCGTGTAGTTAATTAGATGTAAGCATCTAATGAACCCTGTCAGCAGTTGCTTCCTATTAAATCATTATCTCTGTTACTGAAACATGCTGATACAGTTTTCTTCTAATACTGGAGTTAGAATAGATGTACTAAAACTACATTTGTTGAGTAAACTTCAGGTCTATGTTACTAAATGCTACCTGTTTCAAGAGAAGTGGAGGATATTAAATTTGGGGTTTTTGCGTCTAATAATGGCTATAGCGAATGCCATTGGGGTTTTTGGCCAATGGGGATTTTTTTCCTAATGCATCAAAATCTAGGCTGAACATGGAGAGACTGAAATGCCTGAGGAAGTAACATCATCTTTTTAATATCCCTCCCTAAATTTAGTATGGACAGTCAATATAGCTTGGCATTAGAAAAGCTTTTTAAAGGAATTACCTTTATAATTCTTAGCTTTTTAAATGGCACTCTTTAAATGCTTCTAAGTTTACAGGAAGAATATAGTTTCCCATCTTGATTCTGCACCTGTAGTGAAGCAGGAACTGTGAAATAGTTTCTTGTAGTTCAACCGGCCAAAATTAGCAAAATCATGCATTCCACAGAAACAACCAACTAAATCACAAAAACCCCAAAATACTTGTCACGACCAAACCTTTCTATAAATGCTACTTTTTCCTTGTGTGATGTATCTTCTTCATACTAACTTTTCTGCTCGTAGATCTTAAAGTCTTTGCATATGTATGGCTTAAGCCATATCGCATGAGCTGTCTGCTTCCTGCTTCTTCCTTTTTATCAGCAAGGGTTGTGCCAGTGTCAGTCTTCCAAGTCTGCTTTTTTCCTTCCTGGTATTCTGATTACTACAGCTCTGCTAAGTTTTCTTGAGAGGGATTTTTTCATAGCGTTTGTTACTGATGTTTTCGTAATGGAAAGTTTATGGTTTAAAATTAATTGTTAGCTGATTTTATTTGGTAGCAGCGATTTTCTGCAACTTCCCAGGCAATTTTGGGAGGCCCCCAAAAGCTTGGTTGTGCTGTATTTATTAACTCTTTCTCTGCTTGTATGGCTGCAGTATTCTTTTATGGTTTCTTTATTATGAAATTAGAAAGTGTTCTTTTTTATGAAATAAATTTGTTTGGGGTTTGGGTTTTGTGGCTTTTTGGGGTTCTTTTTGGGTAATAACATTGTATTTAGACAAAAAGACTGCTTTATGCAATACCCTATAGTAATGGCTTTTTTAGTCGTCACTCCTAAGGACAAGTGAGAAAAGTAGCAGGAGCCAGACTCTGAGTTTGAACTCTGAACTCATTTTCAGCATCTGGTTTTGGGATTTGATACAGTGAAAATTCATGTTGTCCTGCTTCCAAGGCTGCCTTTCAAATACACCTTGTGCTGGCTTTCCTCTATTCCCACTGACATGACTGAAAGTACCCTTAAGCCTTCTCTGAATCCTGATTGGTATGAAAAAATAAATTATGAATGAGACTTGTAGGACAGGAGTCTTAGGCCTGCTGTAGCCGTTTTTACACCATATGCACACCAAATTTATCTTGAGGATGATCTTACCTACATTCCCACTGTTTGCGTAACTGTGAAAAAATGAAGAAATAGCATAATACGTGCAAGTAATAGTCAGATCTACAACAGGTCGTTGCAGTGGCAGATCCTACAAATCGACAATAAACCAGAATTATAGCAGTGAAAAGCATGAAGTTTAAAACAGCCTAGAATGGCTTTTTGAAGGGCACTTTGTAGTTTGCCACTTGTTGAAATCTATTCTTTGTCCTCGAAGCATTTTTGCAGGTGCTGGAAAACACATTGAGCTTATCTGATGAGTGACAGTTGTTATTTTAAAAAGTCACGTGTTAGAAAAGCAGGCACCACTAAACAAGAAGATCTGACAGTTCCATCTGTAATGTTTTTGCTGGCAAAGTAGATGAGATACTGTTCCAAAGTCTGTACAAAGCATGCTGCAAACCTCTAACACTGGAAAAAACTTAAGAGTTTAATGCGTTCTGGCTTCACGTTACATAAACAGGGGTCCCTATGGTCCTATATTGATTGGGCTTGTGTTCCACCACTGTTTTTGTGGGTATATGCTAGCCCATAAAATCACATTTTTGTTTTTGCCTGCCAACTCTCTTCTATTGCTTTGTCTATTAGGCTACAGTGGTAAGTACTACAGCTGGTGTGCTCAGGGATCCAATGCAGAACAGTCAAACCACTAAATTTTAGGCTGATGAGCCTGAGAGAAACCCTTGCAATTTGATAGTACAATTAAACATATGGCATGAACGGTCAGAACTGCTTTATGCTGTTTGGAGGATGACTGCGTATCCCGTGTTATCAGCGCAAGCTAACATCACAAGCACTACAGATACTTTGCGGTGCATCTCTAGCAGTCACAGCCTAATAAAATGACTACTGTTTGTAACTCAGGGGCAGTCAGATTGGGGGAAGACCCTGAAGTGAAAGATCATGTTTAGTATACTGTTTTTTCATCTCTTCCTTCCCTAACCCTACAGCTTTTGGGTTTTAATAAACCTTTCTGTCATCCTTGTGTGTGAATGTAGAACATGAAGTTTTGATGAAATTGGGAAGCCTTTCTGGATTTTTTGGACAGGTTGGCATTTGACTTACACAGGAGGGTATAAGGAATCTAATTTTTTTCTTTAGCAAGCAGCAGTTAAACTGACTTAATAGTCCTCGTACAAAGGACACTGCAGCTTCCACTGTCGACTTCAACAGTTATGTGTCATAGCTAGACTTCGTTAAAATACTGACATAAAGTAAAGATGTCTGATACCTGTGTGGTGGGTGAAGGACTCTGAAAACTGACATCCTTAGACTCAGGATTCAGTTCATGTGGCCCCCTGCTGTTTCCTGTCACATACATCTCTACATCCATGTGTATGTCTCCTTCTCTCTGATGGGAACGGACTTTTTAGAAGTGCCTGTTGTGTTAGGACAAGGGGTAATGGTTTTAAACTAAAGATTTAGACTAGTTAGAAGGAAGTTTTTTACTGTGAGGGTGGTGAAAAACTGTAATAGGTTGCCCAAAGAGGTGGAGGATGCCCCATCCCTGGAAACATTAACGGTCAGGTTGGATGGGGCTCTGGAGAATAACTGGATGTTAAATTTTAAAACCAAAGTATTTTACAATTTCCTTATCATCCTTACATATCACTATATTATCATCATAATATCTATTATTCTAACATATTAAAATATATTATGTAGTATTCTAGAATAACTTGGAATACTTTTTTTCGTTTAACAGTATTTGTGTGGTTCGTTCTGTTTGTTTTTTGTTAGTTTTGCCAGATGGGTCAAAGTCTATTTTTAGTCAAGTGAATGCATAACAGAACACCTTCTATCATTTTATTATAATCTGAAGAAAATTAAGGAACTCCTCTTGAATATGGAATGTTTGTTTGGTTTTTTTTACCTCAAAAAATTCTGCCATTGTCTTGCAGGGCAGGAGTACTGCACTGGGAAGAAATGAGTTTGTGAAGAAAAGACTAGAATACTAGCTGGTTCCTTTTTTCTTTTTTTTAGGTTGGTTGGTTTTTTGGGGTTTTTTTTCCCAAGAATGAGAGAAGAGACACACCCAACACCCTCAGCCCCCCAGATACAATGAATACAGTGTGGAGTTCAAAGGCCAGTGAGATTGAGGTTGGGTGAGAGCTGTACTCAGTTTAGGATGAATCTTCTCTTCCCTAACATGTGAATCAGAGACTACCTTGTATCCCAAAGACCTGAGCCGTCAAGTTTAGAGCAGTGTGAGTTGAAGCAAGCCACTTCTCTTCATAGTATTTTTGGGTTTCTCATTGGCCATTTAAGCTGTATGGCTTTGCTGAATGGAATATGCAGGGTTTGGCATGATTGGTAACCACGTGCAAAATAGACCATGACTAAATCATGGAATTATCTCTAAGTAACTGATGCACTTTTTGGCCAAGAGTTGTAATTGCAGTGATGAGTTTTACCACTAAGCGTGGCATGTAGGTTACTTTTGCAAAGTGAAGGAGTAGGGCTCCTAGCAGCCCTTTGCAACCCTGCTCCTACATTTGTTCAATTAGTTGCAGAACTGCAGAGATAGTGAAAAGTTGTCTAACGGTGGACATCATTTGGTTCTCCCTTTTCTAAGTGGAACAATTTGCTCTTATGAATGAACACAATGAAAATTTCCTACTTGCTTGGGTGTCTCTGACCCACTGAAAACACAAGCATAGCACATAACCATTATATCTGCTAGTGTGGTGGGGTGAGACAGCGAACAGAAATCCTTTGGTGCTGCAGACAGGAAGCACAGCTGCAAACCGGTTGAAAATCTGCACACCCACTATTGCTATGCACCCAGAAGGCTCTAGTTGTATTGTAATCAGGCAAAAACACTTCCAGAAAAGTGTCTCCATTTCTGGAATAATGCTTCTGCCCTGGCTTTTAGCATAGTTTTGGTACACAGGTGTCTTCCATGGAGACTACATGATCTGGAGCTGGGCTTTTGTGTGTTGGACCTACCTCAGAGATGCCAAGCAGGGTCGCAACTGGGTTTTGGAGCCTAGGGAATAAACTGCTCAGTCTCAGACCCTTCTTCATGTTCAGGGACATAAAGTTATGATTATTATGGCAAATAAATTTTCCAGGTCTAGGTCACTGTTCTCATTTCTCTTAAGAATATTTATGGTCAGAATAATTAATCATTTAAGCAGTCAAAACTGACAGTAGTTATTTGATGTAGGAAATCACACAAGGAAAGAAAAATTGGCAAGAGGTTGTGGGAATACTGAAGTGGCATCCTGCATTGTTGGAAGTGACAATTTTGTTCATTGTTTCCCTTGGATCTTCTCATTAGTCAGCTGGATAGCTTTGTGCCTGCTGTGTTTCGGAAGGTTGGGACACAGGGCCGTGCAGTGATCACACAATTGTGCACGGAGCTTCGGCTCCTATATTCTTGCCATAGAACAAAAAGGCCATTGTTTCCAGCATAATACTAAAGCAGGAAAAAAATCACAAAGGTCTTTCCTCTAGATAGAAGGTTGACTTAGTAGCAGGCAGGAGAGAGCTAGCAAGGAGTTTATCTGCTGGAAGTAGCCTCTACAGTTCGTGTTTTTGTTTCATCTTGTTTTACTGATGGCTGGAGAAGATACTTAATGCTACAACTGCAAAATCAGGTGGAGTAAATTTCTGACTGGAAGCTGGTGATATGAGTAATCTAGCACTGGAAACTGGGGTTTTTTTTCCAGGCTGTGTTACAGTTCAGTTTTTAGAACCATTAAATCCTAGTGGAGGAGCAAAGGAGGAACCGTGCCTTTGTGTGTGTACATACCTCTGGCAGACTGAGAGCCCTTCAGACACTTGTTAGGAACAGAATGCATCAGTAAGAAAATACTTAATGGCTTGCCAAAGTAGACTAAATAGTAAAAATTAGTCCTTTCTGGGAGGCAGGTTCTGATTAAGTAAATTAAGTTATGAAGCCTTTTCTTGGAAAATCCACTCTTGAAAGGTATCAATGGAACAAAATACCTCAAATGCCAAATCTAATTTTATTGGGTCGGCACAACTCAGAAGAGTGGCAAGACACTTTTTTTTTCCACTTCATATCAGACTTAGCATATCCTCCCTTAGCCCATCTCTGTTCAAAGGGGGTCTGTAGCAGGCTTGAGCAGTGCTGTGTGTGGAGAGATGTAATTTGGGGTGTGGTGACTTCTAGGATCACCTCCAGGCAGTGGGATTGCAACTTCATTATTGATCTATATGTTGGAGGAAGCATATACAGAAACTGCCTTCCTACATCTGACCTCCTACCATTGCCAGTTTGGACTCTTACTGTGCCTAATTCTGCTGTCAGTAGCATTGTCTGGTGTTGAGCCAGAGCTTATATTAGCAAAATGTAAATCTATATTACTGTTAATATACATATTGATAGGTACATGCACACACATATGTAACATATGGCATAAATGATGAAATAATTATTCTGCAGTTTCTTGTGCAAACACTTGTATTATTTGCATGTAGACACTTCCCTTTCTAGATGAGATCACTTGTGGCTTTAATCAACTGCCCAACAGGTAATACAATCTTCAGCAGAGCTTGTATTTAACAGGTGTTAACAGTCTGCCTTCTGGCACAAACTAAATTTTATTGAATGGTTTGCACTAGCTTGGTAAGAGGTGTCTTGTTCCTGGAGATGTACTACATTGAAAGCATAAGAAAAAATATTATTTCATGGGGAGTGATAACAACTTTATGGGCACTCTGCATTCATCAGTTATTTCTTAGTGAAACTGGACTTTACCACTTCTACAGTGATAAAAATGAGGACTGTTTAATTACCAGATAGAAAATATTGCCTTAATAGGTTTAAGAAATAAGGGTGACTTTTTTTTTTTCTTGTAAATGTTATCAAACATACTGAACATTGCAAGTGGTCTTGTATTGCCAAGTAAGCTAGAAACATATTGGTTGTTTTCCATTGTTTGTTTCTCTGACAGTAAAAATAGAAAATATTCATTTTGATGGTGGTAAATGAGTATTATATCCACAAGGCCCAGAAATGGGCATAATAGACATAATAAAGTCAATGTTATAATGGCATAATAATGAAGACATTTGAATTTCCAGAGGAAAACCTGCCAAATGGATATGCTTTATTATACACAATGATGGTGGTGATAATACCTCATCAAAGAAGTATTCAAAGAAGAACTTTATTCAGAGCATCAGTAACTTGTTGTATGTTGTATGTAAAAAAGTTTTACCAACACTTTGTTCCAGTGTCACAAACAATTCCTTCCATTGCCAAAGGAGAAAGTCTTTAGAAATTGAAACAGTAAATACAGAATGACTTTTAGCAGCGCTGTGTTTTATAGGAGCTGCAGCTGATCAGTGCTATGCCTTGAAATACAGTTGCATTGTTTGACATGCCTGCTGCACTAAAAATTTTAGCTTTTTAAAATGTGAAACCTTTCAGAACAATTTTTCCAGTGTTTCAATTCCCCTGACTTCAATTTTTCTCTTTCCACCCCATATCCACTTAGGTAAGCTCTTCTTCCTAGGTTTTGGAGAAGTGGGCTTGGACTCTCTAATCTTTACATGCTGCATTACCTGAATATTCCTGGCAAATGCAATAAAGCTGGGAGTCTTTTTAGGTAGTTGATGGCAGACTCCAGAAGGAAACAAAGTAGCTAAGACACAGAGAAAATTTATGGTGAAATTTATATTCAAACACTGTAAACATAGAGGAACTGGACCCCTTCTAGGAAGTAGTCTCAAGACCCAAAAGGATTATTTTTTTTTTTTTTTTGCAAAAGGAATTTGAGGTAGAGATTCACAAATCTATCCCTGGGATAGCAAAGTGAGAAAAGGGAAGGTCTTCTGAAATAAAATGTGTATCAGAAGGAAGAGCAGGAACCAGGTTCCTCCAGGCTTCTCATCTTGCTGAGATGTAATCTCCAGCCCAGCTGGCAAGCAACGAGCGCTGCAGAGGCAAATGAAAGGGGCTGTGGCTGGCTTATGCCCAGACTGTCAGAGAGTCCCAGTCCGTCCCTCTTGGGCTGTGATAAGCCAAGTGATGATGGATATACCTGTTGGTGCTGTTTTCTGGAAGAAGAAGTCATGAGGTATTTATTAACTCCCCTTCAAAACCAGGAGGCCAAGCTGATATCTTCATATGTCAGCTGTTGCTTTGCTGGACTGCTGGAGATGCAGATAAATAGAACGTTCTGGTGTCACTTCCACCCTTAGCTTAAGAGTGGCTGGTGCATGCCATTGGCCCTGCTGACTGTTCAAGAGAGGCAGAGTCAGTTTGTGGTTAGAATTCTTGGGAGTTTCCCTATGGACTGGAGGAGACAACAGGACAGCCCTCCCCTCGTCCGACTCTGTTACTGTCTGGGCAACCCTTCAGCAGTGCTGAATTCCTGTTTGAAACAGGAATGTGAATTTAGGTGACTTAATTTGACATTGTCCTGGTTTCAGCTGGGGTAGAGTTCATTTTTTCTTAGTAGCTGGTACAGTGCTGTGTTTCAGATTTAGAATGAGAAAAATGTTGATAACACCGATCATATCAGTGTTATCACTAATATCACTGATGATTTAGTTGTTGCTGAGCAGCACTTACTCTAAGTCAAGGACTTCTCAGTGTCTCAGGCTCTGCCCGTGAGTAGGTGTACAAAGCGCTGTGAGAGAGCATGGCCAGGACAGCTGACCCAAACTAGCTGAAGAGATATTCCATACCAAAGAACTTTATGCCTCTTATATAAACTGGGGCCTTGGCCAGGAGGGATCAAGGTTTTCCAATGTTAATTTTTAATCTGCTCCAGAAGCACCTTTGGCATGGACTATTCAGTGGGAACATGAGGTCAGTCATGCAGCATGTATATGTTCTTCTGAAGTGGTTGGTAGGAAAAGTGATGCACTGAACAGCAGGTCCCTCAGCAGTGCTACATAAGTGGCTGCTGTTTTGGCAAAAGCATGGGAAGTGGCTGAGACTTGATAGGGTGGTCATAGGCACCCTATGACCACCCTATAATACATCTCCAGCACAGACAAGCATTGTCATTTTCATGAGCGATCAGATGTCCGGAAGAGATGCACAGAGAGAGGAGAGAATGGTCCTCAGGACACAGTCCGAAAAACCCAACCTAGTCAAGGAGCAGTTAAGCAACAAATATCAGTCACTTCTTTTACTGCTATTTGTTTCCAAGTTTTCAAAGTTGGTTTTTTTTCCTTTTAGCTTTCAGGGTTTGATCCTTTACTTCTCCAGCCACAGTTAAATTTTATTTCAAGGATAGCAAAGTTTGGTGACGCATTAGAGGTTATCTCACCTGCTGAAACGCAGATGTGACATGCAGTTGCAGTCTTGTTTGGGTAAGAGAAAAATGTTGTTATAACACAAGCAAAGACTTTCTACACTTTCTAGCAATTCTGAAAGAATATCTCCTACAGCTGAGTTTCTTGGGAGGGGTTTTGTTGTTGATTTTACTTGTTTTGTTTTGGTTTTTGACAACTGACTAGTCTGAGCAGCAGCTGGAAAGAATAGTTGCTTGGATCATTTTACATGGCTTTATGGCAAAGATTTTACTTCCAACTGTCTTAGAAATGACAAGGGCAAGATGCTGATATTTTGTCCTGCCAAGGTCTTTAGTTTGGATGTGGAGTAATAAACCTTGTCTGTAGGCTGAACTGGACTTGAGTTTCCTTTGTCTGTGGTTTTCAGAAGACCATTTACATTTCACGACTGCACACGGACGCAGATCTTCTGCTCCCTCTTCTGACCATATCGTGCTTCTAATCAGCAATTTAACAAGGTTATAGTGTGGTTTCGCTGACTAAAGAATACACCTGTTTTTCTGCTTTGTGTGTATTAATGGAAAAGTTTATCTGCTTTGACTTGAACTGTGATATAGTCACGGATAGGTAAGGGGTGGTGTTTTGTTCCTCTTAAGCTAGCAGTAGCTCCAGGCATTTTTACTCTTCCAATTTTTAGTACTTTCAAGTGATCCTGTAAAGCTTGACCACATGGAAACAAAGAGATCATACTTAATCTAAGAGTTCGTGGCTTGTAAAATGATAACCAAAGCAAGCCAGTGAAGTTGATGAGCTGCTAGATTGGAAATTTCCTTTTCAACACAATTTGAATAGTAGTGTGGAACTCTTCCCTCCAGTTTTGAGTTGGTTAGTATTATGTTGTAAGAAACCATAGCATTTTCTTTCTACTTTTCACACAGTAACTGTTTTGACAATTGATCGTGTGATTAAAGGCCCTGTAGTGACACACAAATGACTGAAACCCTGTGGGTTTTCTGTAT
Source organism: Falcunculus frontatus (assembly GCA_013398115.1). Lineage (NCBI taxonomy): Eukaryota > Metazoa > Chordata > Aves > Passeriformes > Falcunculus > Falcunculus frontatus. The sequence continues at coordinate 107,864 of VZRV01002353.1, read as the reverse complement.
GCCTATAACAGACATATTTATCAGAAATTTATCAGATTAATTTTCAATAGCTCAGCAGGCAGTTGTTCTGCAGTGCGAAAGTGAAGCAAGTGTTTGAACAAAACCCTGCTGTCATTTGGCAACACTATTGTGAGCAAAACCTGTAGCTATGTAAAGACCATTAACGTTTGGTATGTTGTTGGCAAACTGCTCATTTTATTTTTGATGGCAGATCCCCAAATGTCTGTACACTGCAGCACACAGCAGCAGATGCAGCAAGAATTCACATACACACACTTCTGCCTTAAAGCACTTTCTCTCTTTTCATAGAGGGACAGTTTAGGATAGGAGCTCTTTGGTCTTATGCTTCTTTTCATCCTATCATATTCCCTTCCTAGCCCTGTTTATAATTCCCTGTTCTTTTGCGTGCAGATGACAAACATTGAGGTATCTGCATTGATTAATCTTAATCAAGTACTGTTGTTTTTATTTGGGAGCCAGGTTTGTTATTTTTTAATGTGTTCCCAGCATCTCTGCTTTCTTGGAAAGTTTTAAGAGCATTTAGTGACCTGTGATAGGAGTGGTTCTGTAAAATGCTGACTGCATTAAATTTTTTATTTATTTAATTTCTTTGGTTTGTTAGAGTTTTGAAGGTCATGCAACAGCACTGAAAGTTTACAAGTGTAAGGAGCATGTAACTGAAATCCTATACTTATCTTTGTCCTGAGTCTTTCCAACTCAGGATACTCTGTGAAATCAGAAAATGAAATGTGGTGGGAAAAAAAAGGAATAATAATAAAAAAGCTTTTTCAGTTTCTAGCTTTATTTCATAAGCTATAAACACTAAAGACCCAAATTCTGCTAAGGTTACTTAAATGGGGTAGTACTGGGTGCTTTTGTCTCTCCTTATGTGGGAAAGGAGCTGTAGTCATGGGACTGAATACAAACATCAGACTGGTATCCAATCCTAACCCGAAACTTGGCCTAGGAACAGAAAATCCCCATTTCTCCAAAATTATTTAACAGGATCTATGTCCCAGTCAGCCTCTGGTTTCTACCTTAACCATACAAACTTGGAATTTTCACATCTTTGTGACCCTTATGTGCCAAAACTAGGCATTTCTGGCTGCTTCTTTTGTGTTGTAATGCAGGTCAGAAAGCAGCAAAACTCTGGGAGTGGCAAGCCTGTGAAGGTAAACGCTGCCAAGTTCCTCACAGCCTTGGTTTGAGCTGCATGTGTACATTGGTGATTGAGATAAGTACAAGCTGTCCTGGGATGCTTGCAGGAGAGGAGGGAGTTGCTGCTTGGAGCTTGGAGCTGCTTGGAGATTCTTTTTTCATGACTTTTTGCATTAAAAATTCTTCTCTAGAAGAGAAAGGAAAACAAATATAATCATAAATCTGTGTTGTAGGAAGGGAACAAAGCAATCTGATTTTCAATAACCATATGTTGAAGATCATGGAAAGCAATTGCATGTAAAAGTCCTTCATCAGGCACTGATCTGAAGTTGTATTTAATCCCTTTTCTTGACAGTTCATGGAAACTTAGAATGCATCTTTGCATGGCACTGATTTAACTGCATAGCTTCACTCAAGCTAGGATTTTCTCTTTGTTTTGATCCATAAAGTCAAGTCACTGTAATCCAGCTAAGTAATGTAAATTGCCTATTTCTCATCTGTGGCATACCCAAATGGTGTTCATCTTTTCAATCTAGAGTATCACAATATGTTGTGTAAAGCAGCAATTGTGTAAAGAATTCTCCTCCAAATTCTTTGCCAGTCTTCTACCATTCATGACTTTACTCCTTTTCATAACCATATAGCTTCATTTTCACATTCCCAGTTATTTTTCCCCCTCTCCCTTCATTGTGTCTTGGCTAAAATAAGAGGATAAATTCTCTGGCCCAGAGTCTGTGTTAATCGACTGCACTAAGAGGTGCCATAAAGTAACATGAATACCTGGAGGGTAGGTATGGATGGATGACTTACAGGACAATGGGGACTTCAATAAAGGAATGTTTTTAATTGCTTGCTTGGGTTTTAGTGGGATCAGAACAAGTTGAAAGCTCTTCTGAAAAAAATGTGTGATCTTAGTAAGATATAGCTTGACCTCTGTAGGTAGCTAGTAATTTTTTGTTTGTTTGTTTGGGAGGCTGAAATTACTGGAAATAATTATTTGTGACTTTAGAAAGAGCTGGTCCTCTGAAAAGATGTGAAAGTTGCTTGGCTGAACTTATAGCACACCAAGGACTACTGCCAGCTCACTGGCAAATGAGCAGGTCTTCCAACAGCCAGGATCTATAGCTTTAACTTGAGTAGCAGAAACTGGTGCTCATGGCGATTAGCAATGCTTTACATTACTTATTACTTATCTTTCATCAGTCCAGGGGAGACTCGTTGCCATATTAACAAATTCTTTTAGGACACTGTTTTGTTATTTAACACAAGCTTGGCAGAGCATCAGACAAAACAGTTCTTCTGTTCTCCTTAAGCTATTGTTCTTTCCCTCTAATCTTCTGTAAAGTCTGTTACAGGATCCTGCTTCTCTTCTGCAACTTCTGTCAATATTTTCTAAGAAAAATCCTCAACAGCCCAAACCAAAATCAAAGCAAAGCACCCTGACCCCTACCCTTCCATGTCTGTTAATTGTGTGGGTGTGGTGTGCTGTTCCCATGCTGCACTCCCTGAGACAAAGTCACCTCTGAATATATCTGTTATGTAGTCATCTGCTTTACTGGATGACTGTTGGATCTTAGATAGCACATAGGAGCGTGTTTTATGTGGCTATAATTTGCACCAATGTGCAGATTTATGTAGAAAAGCTACATGTAGTTTCTCGCTGCACCAGTGGTGCTGGATGTGCCCTTTCCATTCCTAGATCCTCACATGGTCTTTTCCCCACCTCAAGTCTAGAGACATCTTGTTTTCCTTGGCATTCAGATCTACTGCAGCTCCTTGTCTTGTGTGAATGAATAGAAGAGAATGTGAGATGACCCTCAGAGCCAAGAAAACCTTAATTAAGAACAATGAAGCTGTTTTCAGATGAGGAATAACTTCTCTCCGTGAAAGAACATTCCTCAATAACCTCATTATATAAAACTTTGTTAAGCTCTCTAAAAGACTCGAGCCTGTGAGGTTCCTGATGCTGTGCATTGCTGTGGAAGTCATGGGGAGTCACAGCAGATGTTGCTTGCTTGCAGGAGGCTGCAAGGATCTGAGGAGATGAGGGAAATAGACACCGGTGTATTTATTAAGTCAGTTAAGTGTTCTTGTGACTGTTGCATGTTAAATGCATATTTTAAGCAAAGCAGAAAATTGATTCTCTTTAATTAGAAATCTGGTACACAAGGGAGGGAAGATTCTTCTATCGAGTAGCAGCAAGGTATGCTATTAGCATAACTTATTGTAGAAGCCTAGTAAATAAATCTCACAGATAATAAAAGGGACAGTTGAGGCCATAAAAGCAGTTAGTGACTTATCACACATCGTGTATTTTCCTGTGAGTGCAGAAATATAGTCATATCTCTTTCAGAGCTGTACAAACTTCTGTTAGCTAAACATGCAGTAAATGGGTTTATCAACCTAGAATATTTTAAGCATCACCTGCCAGCAGGTAGGATGAAAATAAATGAAGGAATAAAAAGTGTTTGTGGTGAAAGATATGAACTTAAGGTAGTGTTAGATGAGTGTGGGAACACTTGCCTTTAAGATAGTCACAAGTGAGAAGAGAAAGTAGGACTATATCTAAAACTGATCCTTAATGCTTGCCTCTTACCCAGCACTTTGGGCACTGCTGGTGAGAAGCATGTATTGCTCTGCCTTCCCTCGGCTTCACAAAGCCTGTAATGCATCTGCTCCTACATCTGAAGGTCTCCAGTTTGCTTGAGTTCACTGGGAAGTTTGGGCTGGTGTTTATGCTTGGCCCAGGTCTTCCTATAGTGCTTCTAAGGCGTGGGGCTTTTTTAATTTTAAATTTAGTTTTCTTTTTTTTCTAAGTTCTATTTTTCTGTCAATCACTATTTTCGTGGAAGTCAGGTGGTTGCCACAGTTCATCTGTTTATAGCAGGCAGTGAGCTTAACCTGCTTGCAAATAGTGTTTCCCTTGCCCTCTCCACATCTGCTGTGGCACAGACTGACAGAGGTAATGAATTCGAAGTCTTCTGCATAATCCAGTTTCATACTGCTTGAGTCCATGCCCTTTAAAAATGTTGTGTATTCTGATTTCCTCTCTTCCTGTTTCCACAAGGATATTTTTAAACGGTGTGCACACATGTATGTATGTTTAAAGTAAATGCTACATGCGCACACATTGTATATGTGAATTTTCTATGCTATGAAATTTCATCAATAAGACTTGTCAGTGATATACTGTGGAACTGGAGATGAAAGAGAGCAGATGGTTCACGCTGTTTGCCTTCTGGATGGGCTTAACAATACAAGATTTGGATGCAAAGTTATGGTACTTGATCCTAAGGCTTAAGTCAAAGGCATGGATGAAGATAAAGCTGAGCATCTCGATTCCAGAGAGAATGTCTGGAGAGACATGTCAGAAAGCTGGACTAGGTTCTAGTTTTTCCATTCCCTTTAATCATTTGAAGTTTCATGAGGGATGATAGTGCACTTAAATAGCCTAATATTTTCAGAGATGAATGTCAAAGGCACTATTCTGTCTATGGAAACGGAGCGTCTTTCTGATCAGAGTTTTTTCTTTGAAAAATGCTGACTTGTTGGAATCAAAACTTTTTAATAGGTATGCACGTGTCTGGGGAAGCAGAGGTATAGCAGAGCATCTGGTTTTGAAATGGCCAGAAGTTCAGTTACGAAGGTTTGTTTGAGACATGGGAGACATGAACCCAAATCCAGTCTCTCCTTGAGTAAAGCCAGTCTTGGTTTTCAGGAAAACTTCTTTGAAGAGATGGGTTTTTCTCCTAGTATGAAGTGGAAGAATATTCTGCTGATTAAACAGTTTTCTGTGACTACTCAGTATCCAGAACAGAAGGAGCAGCTTGCAGGAGAACAGACATCTCTAAATGCCTCAGCAGGGCCATGTTGCGTGTGTTTAATGTTCAGGGGGTTTGCAGTGGGGCTGCAGATGTGGAGCCACAGTGGAGCTGAGCCATCACGCTCTGTGGTGCCCAGGAGCTGCAGCACTGCACAGTAAAGCTGAGCCTCGAGCTGTTTCAGTGCCACCATGAGCTGTGGTGATGCCCACATCCATTTTACAGATCAAAACAAAGGTTGCTGACTGCCCAAAGGTGACAGACTCTCCAGGGACAGCTGTCTTCCTTGCAGCTTCCTTCTGCTGTTTCATGGCCCTCAGAACCACAAAGACAAACACATTTCATGTGCTGCTGCTGCTAGGGGCACAGGCCTCTGAGAAGGCCTGCAAAGAAGTCGTTCTTTGCACTTTGAAGCAGTGTTTGCTAACAGCACAAATTCTGAAATTAATGTTGTTTGTACATGGTGGAAGTGTATTTCTATAGAAACACCCACTGATTATTGCAGGTAATAATCAGTGTTAATAGCTTTAGCCCCATCAAGAAGCTCTCAAGCAGGATAAGTATATGAGGGGTTAGATTAGAAAATTTAATTTAATGCTGAAGTGCAATGGCTTTGCATTCTAACCAGGTAATTCATAAGCTCCCTCTACTCCCTGCAGGCATGGTCTGTCAATTTTTGAAGATTAAAAATCCAAGCATTATTAAATCAGTTTATTCTCAGGAAGAGCTCTCATACTTGATGTAAGTTACAGGTCTCCCAAGGAATCTCCCACAGCAAATAGAGCTGAGAGCTGAAATTCTGCATATGTAGCATTCTGCTTGTGGAGAAAAAGCAAGCTTCATTTGAGAACCTAGACAGTCAGGATCCCTGTCTTACATACTCCAATGATTTTGAGGGATGGCTGTGAAGCTGTTGTCTGGGCTTAACCTCAGACAGGAGCTAGGTACCACATGGCTCCTCATAACTCCACCCACCCTCCGTGGTGGACCAGGGAAGAGAATCCGAAAAAGATAAAACCTGTGGGTTAAGAACAGTTTAATAATTAAAGTAAAAAGAGAGAGAGAACAAAAAGAGAGAGTAATAAAACCAAAGAAAGACAAGTGATGCAGAATACCATTGCTCACCACCCACTGATGGATTCCCATCCCAGAGCAGGGATCGTGCCCTCCTGGCCAAATTCCCCCTGTTTATACACTGGGCACGATGTTCTGTGGTATGAATATCGCTTTGACCAGTTCAGGTCAGCTGTCCTGGCCATGCTCCCTCCTAGCTTCTTGTGCACCTTCTCACCAGCAGAGCCTGAGACACACAGGAGTCCTTGACTTAGGGTAAGGAGTGCTCAGCAACAAACAGAACATCAGTGTGTTATCAGTATTATTCTCATCCTTAATCCAAAACATGGCATTGTACCAGCTACCTGGAAGAAAATGAACTCTATCCCAGCTGAATCTAGGACATGCTGTCCATCTTTCTGTGGTAAGCTTGACAGACTCTCCTAAAGCTTGCACTTCTGACAAAGCAGCTCCAAGCAGCCCTTGGTGTAAATAATTCCCTGAACTGTGGCATCACTGAGAGTATGAGAGGCTTCCTGGTACAGCAACATGAAGTCCTGAACTTGTGCCACATGAACTTATATTTCAAGGAAAAATGTCTGTTAGGATAAATACTGGGAAGTGTTTTCATATAGAAGGTTTTTAATTAACTTTTTTAAAAATTATTTTTTCACACTATAAAATTCATTTCAGAAGTGAGATTATTGGTTACAATATGAATCAGCAGGTTAACAGCTGCACAAATTTCAGCTAGCAGCCAATTACCACTGGTATCCCTCGGGCACTGATACTGGGGCCAACACTGTTTAAAATCCAGATTAATAACCCAGGTGGATGGTATAGAGTGTGTTCTTAGCAAGTTTATGGATAATACCAAATTAAGTGGAATGACTGATCTACTTGAGGGCAGGGGGAATATCAACTGGCTGGAAAAAAATGGCCTAAGGCTGGGCTGTATTAGTAAAAGTGTGGTCAACAAACTGAGGAAAGTAGTTCTTTCTCTTTGGCACCTGTGAAGCCACACCTGCTCTACTGTGTTTGGTTTGAGCTCCACAGACCATGAAAGATATTGGCCTAATGAAGTCAGTCAAATGAAGCATCATCAAAGAAGGTCAAGGTCTCAAGCACTTACCTATAAGCAAAGGCTGAGAGGACAGGGCTTGTTTTGCTTGCAGAACAGTCTTGGGGAGATCGTATTGCTGCCTTCAGCTACTTTAGTGGAAAAGGTGAGATAAAGCTGGACTCTTATGGAACAGTAAAGGTGAGATAGAGCTGGACTCCTCTGGCCATAGTAAGGTGAGTTAACCTCAATTCGTGCCTTTGAACTGGCTGTTTGATGAGCATGCTTGGCCCTGCTGCTGTTTCCTCAGTAGCAGAAGTTAAGTCCTACTGCCCAACTTTCCACCACTAGCTGCAATGCTTCCAATACTGACTGCCCCAGAAATACTTTGAGCTCTACCAAAAGGTGCATTCAGTGACACAGTCATAAAAGTAGCTGCAGTATAACATCATCTGGTATTTTCACACAATTAAAATGGAAGTTTGCAGATTCAGTTGATGGTCTAGACAATGCCTAGTAAGCTTTCAACTCTTCGAAGTTAAGTGAAAAAAAGTTTTACACTTGTGTATTTGTGGCATGAAAGGAGAGCTCTAACATAAAATCTTGATTAGAAACAGAAGAAGTCCTCTGAAAACACTGAAATAAGTTGTAAGTGATCAGTCCTTATTCAGGTTAGGTTAGATTTAATGGATAGAGGAAAATAATTGGGTTATTTGCATACAGCTTGCATTCTTGTAGCTCAGCTTGCTGAAGCTAGCAGATTTGCTGGGACACGAAGTCATACCATTTGTTAATGAAGGGGGAATAGAAGGTCTTATCCAGCAATACACTGAGGGTACAGTGACCATTCAGGAAAAATCTGAGATCCTTCATTGCTTCACAGAAGGGATTTGGCATCTCATGGGTTGTGCTGTTCAATGAGCTCAGCAGCCATGAAATTGCAGGCTTTGAATTTCTGGAAGCAATAGTATGACCCAAGTACTTGTATATCAGGCTGTACAAAAGTACAGAGAGAAAGTTTCTGACTAAAATTTAATCCAAAAAGTAGTTTGTCTCTGCTTTTGTTCAGATCAGTAAATTTCTTTGTGAAATATTTTCTACAATTATTAACTTTTTTAGTTCCTGTCACCAAGAGCTTATGTGCTTTGATTCTGATTCAGTATTTACTGCAGTAACTATCTGAGCGGGGTGCAGGGGAGAGGGAGGGGCTTGTGAAGTTTTTGGTTGAGGGGGTTGTGTTTGTTTGGTTTGGGTTTTGGGGTGGGCTGGGTTGGGGGTTTTCTAGATTTTAATGAAGGAGACTGGGGGCAAGACACAACATCTAAATAAAAATATTTGGAGGATCTTCAAACAGGACAGCTTTTTATCCAGCCATTGGTAAAACTGCAGAAACTTGTAGAGAAGAACTGAATGTTAAAGGAGCAACAGAAGTAGGGCTAGAAACAGTATTAGTAGCAGACTGATCATTCAGTTCCCAAGAAAGAATCTTGCTGTCTAAGGCTCTCCAAACAATACACAGCTCTCAGCTTCTTTTTCAGTCACAGTGATACCACTGAGTGTTATTAACCCTGCCAAGTAAATTGATTACACATACTCAGTTAAGCAGTGGTTGCTTTGGGTAGGAACAAAACTAGGGCAGGAGACTTGGAGACAGGTCTGGACTTCCTCTTCCAGATGAGGAAGATGAGTGTGAACAGTCATGTGGATTTCTAACAGTCAGTGTAATTTCTAATGTCTTGGAAGTGGCTTAATTTAAAACCTGTTTATATTTGACCTATTAGGTTGAAGACATTCTTTTTTCATTAATCTTGGCTTGAAAAGATAAGCTGCTCTGTTCAGAGATTAAATGAGCTGGAACAAATTTGACTAAATTGCTTTTTCCAAATATTTATAGGCTGTAATGGCACATGCTGATCTAGAGAATATCACCTACATGTCTCTTTAGTTGGAGTTTGCTTTCTCTTAAGGGTTTACTAGTATCTTGAAAGGGATGGTTTTGTTCTTATTCTGAATGTTTTATTTTAAGTGCCAGGGCTCTAAGCAATATTTTTCAGTGTCTTGCTTCCAGTAGTCCTTAAGATCCCTTCTAATTTTATTATTTTTTTATTCCCATCTCTGAGAAGCATTGCGAAATCATTGCATTCTGGCAATTTCTATCGATTCTTTTGTCCTAACATTTTGCCACTTTTATGTTTGTTCTGGTATCCATCCACTTCATAGCTTATTTGTTGCTTCCCAACTGGAAGGCCTCTTTTTGTTATCAGTCCTCCAAAAGCCTCAGGAGTTCCCACCTTATTAGTCCTGAGGTAAAAAAAAAAAAAAAAAAAGATACCCAGATTTTCCTTTTAGCTAGGAGAGGGAGGCATCATTTTAAAACATGTACGTGGTGGAAATTTCATGGGCAGCTCTGCCCATGGGGGATCCTTCCCAGATTGCTATTTTCAAGCTGATCAATCAGGCAGGAAGCAGCTGCTGTAGGAGTGCTGTTGAAACATGGAGCCTTTTGACCTTTTGACTTTTAGGATGACAGTCACAACTTTTGTTACAACCAGCAGGTGATGATTAGTGTCATGTGTTGCCTACCATATTAGCTGGCTATGCTGTCTCCTGTCTAATTTCTGGTGGAAAGATGACCAGAGTGTGGAAAAAGATGGAGGAGTATTTTGCTTGCTTTGAAAATTGGCATGAAAACTATGGGAACGGAGATCTAATATTTGTTGGATGGCCCAACAATGAATTTATGGCATTAATACCATTGAACAATTTCAAGTTAAACTGTTGTATGCTGTCCTCTGATTCCTTGCTAAATCAGATTACCTGAGGTCATGGTTGATTTATAGAGGCTTCTTGACTGATTTGGTCTTAAAAGTTCTTGAATAATTGTTAACACATTGTCCTGGTTTCTCTTGTACACTCTGTTATTAATGTTGGTGCTGTTAGTGTTCATTTTTTATCTCATTGCTCTTTCCAGGAAATTGTTCTTATCTCAACCCATGATCTTTGCCTTTTGTGCCTCCAATTCTCCTCTCCACCCTGCCATAGTGGGAGGTGGAAGGGGAAGTAAGAAGCAAGAAAATGGCGTGTGCTTTGGAAGGTTTCAGTGGGAACACTAAATTGGGGAATGCCCTTTCTAAACCACAACATACACGCAGTATAGAAAACTGACTCAAGAGAGCTCTCCTCTATTTTCCCCTTCAGTAAGAAAATCTTTCACTTCCTCTGCTAATTGGAATCCTAATTGCCCTTTCATACACCTTACTCCTTAGTATTTTCCCTTGGATAGTGTAAAACCGGAATGATCATGCAACTAGAGCAGGTAACAAAGAATTGAAACATAGTGTTTGAACATGCATTTTCTGTCATGAATTGTCTGAAATGTGTTAATTAGCTGCTAGATGTAATGCTATTTCTTTCTAAGATGCTTTTTTTGAAGTGCTGAGCACCTTGAATCCTTATGTAGGGACTAAGACTTACAAAGTTAATCTCTCTGCCTTGCGTGTGTTTTTTAGATAACTTCAAAGCTCTTGCAGATGTGTTATGTAATGCACCAGTCACATATTGGCTGGGAGTTGTTTGCATTTGAGATGCATATAATTGGTGCCTTTGCTGGATTTAAATATTTTCTCTTCCTGATTGTCATTAAGGTTGTATATGTTGGTGGCCCACAGTGAGCCATAACACGAGTTAATAGAAAATGGCTCAGCTGCCAAACTGCACAAGCAGCATGAGGAATAGCAAGAACTTTCTGTTGAGTAACCTCTCCTGACTTGGGGAAAACATAGCTTGCTCCTGGCTGTGTCTTTGGCTTTCAGTGTTGCCAAAGCCTTGCCAAGGTTGTTCTTTGGGTGACTGGTGTTCTCTTGCCACCCTTATCCGTGTTCGGTTATCATAGTGGAGAAACATTAGCCATAGAATTGTAAAGTCAGTTGCAAACTCCTGGAAGTTCAGATTTCTTGACTGGGCTTTTGTTTCAGCTCTGCTAATTTGTTAAGATCTACTTTTGTTTCAGGAAGAAGATTCCCAGAATATATGAAAACACATTACACAAGAAAACAATGGCAGGAACAAAACTTTTCCACTAGCAAATGAGCATGTTGGCTAGTCTTGCCATACACATGGGTTTAAATACAAACCAGTTTTAAGTTGCATTAATTCTCTATATATGAACTATAATGAAACTTAAGTGGAAACAAAACCCTGCTGCTGTTTGTTTAGTTTGGAGATTGGCAAAGCATGAGGCATGCTTTCTCTTCCTCCTTTCATAACTATTTCAGTAAAGTGCAGACACAATTAACGGAGAATTACCCTGTCCCTATTTGTAAGCAAAACCAGGCATCTCTGAACTCTCTATTGTTAAGGTATGCACAGTATTTGCATAGCATAGAGTATTTTATTCCTGCTGTAGAACTACTTTTTGCAACCTCAGTTAGGGAGAGTTTAACATGGAAAACTGGGTTTAAGTTTTTCTTTAGGAGAAAATACTGTTTTCTTAGGAAGAATTTAAAATAAGTGCAAAAAGGCTTTGAAGATAGCATCAGACATCAGTCTGATTTCTGATGAACTCCAGAGTTAGAGTGTTTTGTCCGCATCATTCACTCCTTTTTTTTCCTCCCTCAGTCCTACTGCATCCTTACCTGAAGTCACTGTTCTGACTGAAGGGCAAAAATCAATCTATGCTACGTGCTGACAGAACTGACAGCCTATCAAGCAAAGTATGAAGAAACTTCACGTGTTCAAAATACTTCCTTCATTACTTAGCCTGTGGCATGGTGTCTTCATGGTAGTTTTCATTTGCCTTCATACTCTCAATGTCGTGTTACTCTGAGCTCTCTGAGAAGGGCCTGTACTGCTTTAGCAGCATGTTAAAAGTGTTGCTTTGCATTGCCAGTACCTCAGATAAGTGGGCTTCCACTTCTTCCGGAGCTGTGGACTGGCAGTGGAGGTATGTCATTGATTAAACTTTTTGAGGATGAAGTTCTTAGTTAAATTAGCAAATTAATTAAGAAGCCATTACCATGAGCCTCACCTTAATGGTGTATCTTCATATGTGTCTCAAGTCAGTGGATCATCTCACAAGCTTGAAGATGCTGTCTTTTACACCCTCAGAGTCTTGTTCCTCTACTTTTGATATACTTGGAATTTCTGGCTTTATTTTTTCTGACTTTTCTCTTAGTATTTTGTTTCTTAACTCATCTCCTTCATGTCTATCACCTTATATTTTTGCTTCTTTTGAAGTTGCAAGTAAATTTTTTTACAAATGGTTTATTTTCATTATTGTAGTAAGAGGATATAAAACCAAGGTACATTCACTGCAAGTTCAGGAGCCTGGTCTTAAACCAGATGCTGTGCTGGAATGGTGAAGTGGAGAAGCAAGCCCAAAATAATGATTGATTTTAATTTATTGTAAACATGGGATTTTTTTTCCAAGCAGCAATTTTTGGATGAAAAGTACCCAGAATGTCTGAATTGACTCTAGCATTACAGCCATCCAAAACATCCATAATAAAATCCAAACCAGCTCAAACGTACTTGTGTTTTAGTGTTTCATTATAAACCCTTAACTCAGCCAAGGTTAGCAACCCTCTGAAAACCTGGCCAGAACTGTGAGGGAATCTAAGAATGAGAGAATCTAGGTCAGTTTTTTCTTTGTGGATGGAAACATGTAAAACTTGATGGGTTTATGTGGTTTCAGCTTTTTAGCCATGCAAAAATTCAAAGTTGCGTTGAGCTCCAAGTGAGCTGGTCAGATAAAATGAGTGGCCTGCTTCCTGCATTGTGCCTACATGGTCCTGCCCCTTGTCTAAGCTGATTTAGGTTTCACTGCCTTGCACTGGGTCCCTGAAGAAGAGGAAAATGGTCATCACTTATCTTCTGTATGGCACATAAAGACATCTGTAATTGTAGTCTTCATTCAGCCCTTTGGGGCGTTATTTCAGATCACAGGGAAAATGGGAGAGACAACTAAGGGCAGATTTTCCAGGAGAGGATGGTGAGTTGACCCTCCCACTGGTTGTGCTGTCTGTTGCAGTATGTGTTCTCCAGCATCGCTGGATACGGGGATGGAATTTTCTTTGAGCTATAATGACTGTATAAGCAGAGAGCACTATCCAGGCACATGAATGAAAGGATTTTCTGTCCCAAGCACAGAATGCTTGTTTATCCCCAGCCTTGACATGTTCTGGTGGGTCTGAGGAAGAGGGGGAGAACATGACCAGTATGTATGCCTGGCTGTGATCTGTAGCAAAAGCTGTTCCTAGCTGAGGCAGTGGAACATTTGATGTCATCAAGCATAAGACCTGATAGTATTTCTTGTAGTCTTCATCTTTAAGTGTTAGGAATGCATTAATGAGTAGGTAAGTTTGTTCCCCGAAGGGCTAAACTCTGATGATAGAGAATCCCTTAATGCTGGCAGCCTGTTTCCTAGTTCGAGTACTAATCTACTAATCAAATCTGAAACAATCCTAGTGGGAAAAATGTAGTTGGAAAGGGTACTGCCCGCATCTTGCCTCATACCTGTTTGGTCCTATCCTGTTGGAATAGGATGTCATGGACTTTCTACATGCAATGGATGCTCAAATGTGGATACCCAGCTGTTCTTTTCTCTTCACTGGCCTCCTAAGGCTCATTGTGGGCTTTGTCGTGCAGCCTTCCATGCAGAGAGATCTTCTGTGGCAATTAATGATGATAAATCTTTACTTTTTAAAGGCTTCTATTATAGCTTCATTGTAGCTGGGAGAACTTACGAAGTTTCACCAAAAAAATCATGATTATAAAATCAGTCTTTCAATGGGATCTGGACTTAAAAGCATCCTGTATCATAAATCACCAGGCTAGTAGACAATTCAAAGTACTAATTATGTCCAGAATTATTTTGAGTACTGTGAACATTGTTAGCGATGAAATTCCTCTATTGCCTCAGCCAGCAGAAACTCTCAAAAGGTTTTTGTTTGTTTTGTGTGCCTGAGAGGCTGTTTGGTTTCTCTCTTTGGGTCTTTTTGGTACATTTAAAGCAAACTCATCTTCAGTGCTTGTGTCAGTAGTGGTCATTTGCACACTGATAGGATGAAATGAACATCTGAATAGAAATGCAGAACATGAAATGTGATTACAAGACATCCTGAGAAAGCAGTTTGTTTTATCAGATGAATAGAAATACACTTCATAATAAGTATGGTGGGGATTTTTACCCTTCTCACAAATATGGTGGGGGAGATGGAATATGGGAGAAGCAAAGTGTAAGAAATGAAGGGTCACTGAAACAAAGGTTCATATTTCTAATTTGGTTCTCTGTTTTATGAGCTCCTAAGTAAATGTAGGAATGGACAGAACAAAACTTTGTTTGTGTAGGCAAATTATGAAGAGAAGAATATACTATATCTTTGAGCTTTTTTTGAGTATTGTTTCCAGCTTAAAGCAGCTATCCGCAGAATTCAGTTCTTTTTAGTGAGGATTAAAATTATTTCAATAAGGTCGATTACATCTAATTAGGATTGATTGTAAGGCAAAATGCAAGAAAAAGAGGTGGCAAAGAGGCTAAAGAGTCAAGTACTTCTGTCCTGACCTTACCTTGAGAAAATTAAACAGACCTGATTTTCATCCTCAATTAATTTTATTTTAATTTCTTCCAACATATTGCTATTTTACAGAGGTGGATACCAGATCTACAGCTTGTAGTCAGCCTCCAGGTTGCTCAGGTTGTGAAGGTGTGGAGAGAGTGGACTGTAAAATTTTTTGAGGTGTCCCAGCCTGCCTCTTAGAGAAGCCCCCTGCTCTTTACGCAACTCAAAAAGCACAATTTCCTGCTTGGGCCTGCCCACCTGCCTGGTCATGCCCTGACAAGCACACACAGATTTTACATTGCAGGGGCTGGGCCAAAAGCGTGTTACTCCATGCCAGGAGCTCGGTGTCACCTAGGGCAGGGATGGCTCTTGTGCGCACAGGTCCTGGGAGTCAGTGCAAGAGGCCCCGAGGGCTCAGAGCTGGGTAATTCAAACCATTGGTACCACTGCTGAAGGCCGTGAGTGGGATGGTGCCATGAAGTGACTGAAGCATCCCATCAGCTGCTGTCTGGATCTGTTATACACTGCAGACATTCTTTTCACGCTCAAAATCATGTATGAAGAAGTGAATATGAATTCACATATGAAGAAACTGAAGCTTCCCGTTTACACCATAGCTAGTGCTCCTAATTTTCCTGAAGTGTGTATAAAATATCTCACTGGGATCTTTAGAATGTGTTTTATTTAAACTCATTTTTAAAGCACCACGTCTTGGTTCTGCTGGGGGGGAGGGTGTGGTGTTGGCATTCAAGTACTGTTGACTCCCTCTTGTGGCTAACTTAAAAAAAAAAAGTATAAACTACATCAGTCATAGTTCCAGTATTGGGGCGTAATTTTACTGTGCTGGTTGAAACACCTGTTGGACATAGTGATTTTTCTGTATATAAAACCCTTCTAAGTGCTTCCCTTGGATGCCCTTTAAATATTTAACACGGAGAGGGGAAGCAGAATATAATAAAAGGCTGCAATTAGATGGAAACAGTTTATTTCAGGTACAGGTGGTCATTTGTGTTTAGGCAGGTTTCAATGCAGGAAACTAGTCTTCTGGGGAATGCTGGTGCTTTGCAAGCAAATAGTCCTTACCCCTGCTTCATCATCTAAACATTTCTGCGTTTCAGTGTTTTCGTATTTACCAAATGCAGATGTGTGTGTGTGCGTGCACGCATACAGGGTTATAGAAGGTGGCTGCTTACATTTCTGATCATATTTTTATTACATCATCAAAATTTTCACTTCCATGCTCACTCAATTGCAATAGAAAGTGATTATAACTGCATGGTCAGTGATTAGAAGATTTCCTTCCGATTTTTCTAATGAAATAGAAGCTTCGCCTAGGGTTCAGTGGCCAATATTTACTTTTTTTGTTTTCTTGCTTCACTTTTTTTTACTATCCAAATATTAGCATTTCAGGTGTTACATAATATGCTATTGCAGAATTGAGCCTGTAGGTACCACTCTGTGTATTAGGCTAACAACAATTTTTTTTCCCCATATATTCCCCTTTTTCATTAACTTCAGTTAACACTAAATTGGAGAGAAAGGTGTCTGAGATTGCTGTGCATTTATGATGTATCTTTGCCTCGGTTTGTTTTTTCCTCTTTAGCAACTTCTCACAAATGTTATTATTGCTAAAGTAGATTTTGTAATTTAGTATATCCAGCTATCTGATCTGTGTTGCTAAAGGCTTAAGTATTGCAAGTGCCTTAGTGGCCTGGCATGGCTTTTATTTCCATCACAGCAACATGGGAATCTGTGCTCTTGCTAGCACATGTTCCCCAGCCTGTTCCAAGGCACTTCTTCACATGTCATTAAACCACATCATCAGATATTTAATGACTAGATTACACTGCCTTTGTTCTTAAAATAAAGGATTAAACCCCCTTTGTTCATCTGGTTTTAGAAACAGTTGTCCCCAAGACTACAGAAAGCTGTTAAATGAAAAGTTGCACTGGTTGTTACAAGGCTTTTAACTTTTTTTTCCTGGATGCAACTTAAGATGTATTTAATGTTAAGTATGAAAAGAACAGGATTTTTCCTGTTGTCTTCAGGACTTGCTTAAAATACAGTAGACAAAAAATATTTAGTAGAACTTTTAACGGGAGTCACTGCATTTAGCATAGTTTAACTGCAGGCTTGATCATGGAAATACTGGAAACATGGAGAACTTGGTCCTCAGTCATCAAAGATCTGGTGATCAACAGATGTACAGATCTTCCTTAGGGCTGCCCATTATTTCAGTTTTAGTCTGGAGCCTGCCTGCTGAAGTTCCTTCGTTTTGTTCCATCAGAGCACCCTTTCTCTGCAGCAGTGCCCACACGCAGGTAGATGGTCCCATTTGATCCAGCTCGTGACTGCTACTCATCAGACTGGTTCTGAAATTTGTTTGAAACACTTGGTCTCCCAAAACACATCCGAAACTGGTGGGAGCCGCAGAGGTGAAGGAAGCTGGGAGTAGACACTTACTCCTCTCACATATGTGGCTATAGTGCTGCACTGCATCAAATGCACTGTTCCACCACATGGCTTGGACAGCCCCTGGGTAAAGTCTGTGGTTACCAACATACAAAAGTGCATGTCAGCAGCAGGGCACAAAAATATAGCTTTTACCTTGGTTTTTTTTTTTTTTTTTTTGCAACTCTGTAGTAGCAGCAAGGAAAGAATACCACCTGAGTTGCTTTAACACTTTGAGTTGTGCTTCCCTATCAGCTGAATTAGGGATCCAGATGACAATCTTCCATCTCGCTCCAGCTGATCAGAGTCCACCTGGAGCAGAACCGCAGGCCTGTTGATTGACTGACTTTGGCAACTTATTGATTCTCCAGGGGCTGTAGGAGACAACTGCTTAATGATTCCAAAGGATTTTGGGTGTGCATTTGTGTGCAAGAGGCCCAGTTGCATTGTCCCTAGAACCCCTGGTGAGGCATATTTGTGCTGCTGGTAATGCCCAGACGTGTGGTGCGAGTGTGAGCAGTGCACTGAGGTGAGCAGCAGTGCTGCTGCTGCTGCTGCTTAATGAGTTGTGAGACCTCCTTATCCTGGCTGGGAGCAAACAGTGTTCCTTTAAAGTGCTGCTCCCACTGATACACCCCTTCTCTGTTGGAGAATGCTGCTCCCTTTAAACCAAGGGGCAGCACAAAGTGCTGATGCTTCCCCATGTCTCACTTTGATTTGGGAAGCAAATGCAAATAAGTTTCTAAACACACTGGAAAATGTATTCTTTTAACAACACTTGCAACACATAAAATTGGTTTTTGTTCTGAAAAATCTATATGGCTTTCATTGTTCTATGCTCTAATACATGATCAAAATTAGAATTAAGTTATAAAAAACTCATTTCAGACTGCTTTATTTAGACAATATTTTTACATCTTGTTAAAATATGAAAAGAAGCTGAAGTTTAAACTTGCAAAAACTTGTCTTTCTTTTACCACATATTTCTTAGAGACATGGAGTTTCTGTATTTTACAGTATTTTAAAAGTCACTAGTATAAAAAAATTAGCCTATTATATCTTCAAAGGCGAGGTGTTTATGCCTGACTTCTAAGGCAAATCTAGATATACATATATATGAGGAAAATTCTGATTCATCACCCAGGCTTTAGATAGTGTAATGCTAGACAAGTCACTTAAATGCCAAGCCAAGTTATAAAGTGGGCTTTGTCAGATCTGGGATTAGAATAAATGTTTCTGGCTTTTTGCTGATTATACCATCAAAGTAAATTCTGAAGCCTTTGACCTTGGTCAGTAATTTCCTTAACATAGCAGTCTCTTGGGCAGTAATAGGGAAACATCCATTGTTCTTGTCATATTTTTGGTTTTGGTGGCACCATTTTTTTTCTCAGATGGCTTTACTGTATCACATATTGTCTCACGCTTTGGCACATGTAAGTTCTGTAGTACAGGAACAGGTCTAGGTTTTAACAGCATGTGTATTTTTATATTGTGAGCTGCAATGTCTTAATTTCATTAATCGGATTGTGTGTTTTTTCTTTTTTCTTGCTCCTTTGTAAAACTCTTACATCATTCTGAAAGTGGTCAATTAAAGACCTGCCCCCCCTTTTGCAAACAGGCTTGTGCTGTACAGATTTGTTTGATACAGAACACAGCTTTTGGAGCTATTAGACACATAATCAGCGGGGATATGTTTCCCCCAGCTCTTTCCTGAGCAGAAACTTGCCAGATTATTTCATAGTCTTATTTTTTCTTTCCTTTTTTTTTTTTTTTTTTGAGTTTGTATTCTTCGAACTGTCCCCTGGATTCTGAATAGGTGAAGTAATTTCCACATGCAGATGGTCATGCCTTTATACATGAGCCTGCTTTTCCCTTCTGGATTCCTGCAAGTAAATTAACAAGTGGAACTGTAAGCCAGTGACTAGCCAGCAGTATGCTCAGCCTCTCTAGTCTCTTCCAGACTCCTGCTTTGCTCAGTCAGTGGTGTTGGGTTGTGCTCCACGTTGTGCTGGCAGGGAGCTGGCTTCACATGGCTCCTTCTGGCTTTGCACGGCATGAGTAGAGACTCCTTTTAGTTTATATAACTGTACGTGCCTTCAAAGACAGCCCAGCCTCGCTGAGTGATGCTGTCCTTTCTTGTGCTTGAGCAAAGCTCCCCAGAGTGGGAAGGAGTGTCAAGCTGGGTTCTTTCCCCAGGTGTTGGGAAGAATGGAGGTAGCAGCTGCAGCCTGTCAAGGAATGTGCATGGTGCAAAGCAGAGCCTTCATCATCTTCGCTTTTCCTTCTCCGTGCTCCTTTCTTTCATATCTAGATTTCAAAATTTTCATTGGGTTAGTTTGATATCTCGGGTACTGTAATTAATAAATTTGTTGCTGTAAAGGAAGTCCAATGAGTATTATTTTTATATTTTATAAGGAATATGTTTTATATAATACTGTAACCATAATATTTCATATGTTTATTATATATAATTTTATCATCCGTGATATATCATAAATATAATTTATAATCAAACTTCACGCTTGATTAAAATGTAAGCAAAACCTCAGGCAATCTAGATGTAAAGGCCAACTAGTTCAAGAACTAGGAGGTAGTTAGATATTTGTCTATTTCATTTCAGTAACTTTTGTGATAATTAATGAAATGTGTTTCACAGTTATGTAATTATATATTTATATATTTAACAGTATAAACATATATATATATATAATAAAAATCAGCTCTCCAGGCTGTTGGTGACCCCTCTGGGTTTTGCCAGGATATTCTGTTAAGATCTGACACGGGACTGATGAGGTACCAAATGACAACAGCTTCCTGTCAGCAGTCACTAGCTGTAGGGGCTGGAGTTTCTGCATTTGCTCAGTGATTTATGCTGTGGCAGGGGCAGCAGGCTGCCTCTTGGGATCTGCTGGCTCACAGCCCCCCAGTCCCTAGGCATCTCTTTTAGCAGCAGTGTGATTCCCTTCTCTGCCAGAGGCTGTGGTGAGCTGGCTCCTGTGCCACACACATAGTGACATCTCAGGCCGTGGAGGAGGGAGGCCCACTGGCAGGCTGTGGTTTGGTTGAAGGAGACAACCCAGAAGAGCAGACTCCTTTTCTGTGTGTGAGTCATGGCGCTGGGTGAGTGCTGGGTGTGTGAGGAGCCACAGCTCTTCAGATACTCCAGAATGGCAACTTTGCACTCACAAAGGGGAAGGCAGAGCTCTGCACAATGAAATGAGAGGATGCATATTGGCTGAAGAGCATATGGTGTATTCTTCACTGGGTAAAAAGCTGTCTGGATGGCCAAGCTCAGAGAGTTGGGGTCAATGGAATTCTATCCAGCTGGCGGCTGGTCCCCAAGGATGTTCCCCAGGGCTCAATTTTTGAGGCCAGTTCTGTCTAATACCTTTATCCATGATCTGGATGAGGGTATCAAGTTGTACCTTCAGTAAGTTCATAGACAACACCAAGCTGGGTGGGAGTGTTGATCTCCTGGAGGGCAGGAAGGCCCTGCAGAGGGATCTGAACAGGCTGGAGTGTTGGGCTGAGGCCAGTGGTGTGAGGTTCAACAAGGTGAAGTGCTGGTTTCTGTCACAGCAACCCCAGGCAGTCCTACAGGCTGGGGGAAGAGTAGCTGGAAAGTGGCCCATTGCAAAAGGACCTGGGGGTGCTGGTAACATCTGGCTGAGCATAAGCAATCATATGCCCAGGTGGCCAAGAAGGCCAAGGGCATCCTGGCCTATATCAGGAATTGTGTGGCCAGCAGGACCAGGGTAGTGATTGTCCCTCTGTACTCAGCACTGATGAGGTCACACCTCAAATCCTGTGTTCATTTCTGGGCTCCTCACTACAAGACAGACACTGAGGGGCTGGAGCATGTCCAGAGAAGGGCAACGGAGCTGGTGAAGGGTCTGGAACATAAGTCCTATGAGGAGCATCTGAAGGTAGTAGGGTTGTTCCATCTGCAGAAAAGGAGGCTCAGGGGAGACCTCATTGCCCCCTACAACTACCTGAAAGGAGGTTGTGGCAAGGTGAGGGTCAGCCTCTTCTCCCAGGCAGCTAAGTAATAGGACAAGGGGAAATGGCCTCAGACTGTGCCAGGGGAGGTTTAGATTTGATATTCTGAAAAATTTCTTCACTGAAAGTGTGGTTAAGCATTGGAACAGGCTGCCCAGGGAAGTGGTGAGGTCACCATCATCCCTGGAAAAAAACCAGACAGACATGGCACTCCATTATATGGTTTAGTGGGCATGGTGCTATTCAGTAAAAGGTTGGACTTTTGATGGTCTTGGAGGCGTTTTCCAACCTAAATGATTGTATGATCTGTGTTGGGAATGTTTTGGTTCCTGCAACCAAATGCTCCAGATATTACTAAACTACAATGCAAATTAAATTGAGCTCATTCCTTTTTTTTGAAAAGTTAGCAAATTAAATGATTTAATGGTAGATGCCCTCTTTGTATACTAGCTCTTCCATTTGGCAGTTAATAATAAGGTAATAGATTGCTTTCTTTTCCCCTCTCTGTCATTCCTCTTTCATTCTTTGTAGTTACTCAGGGACATTGCTTAAGCGGTTGCAAAGATGGTGGCAGAATAATTTTTCTTAAAAAGTTGAAACTAAATATCAGCATAATGTTAATTGCTTCCAGACCTAACTGGTAGTTATTCTAAAAGAAGAATAAACTCTTTGAAGAGGTTGCAAAATATCTTTCAAGTTTCTATGAATTTAGTAATTTATCATTGCAGAAGTGTCTGTAATGAGTGCATGTTACCTTCTGCATGGACAGGAAACATAGACCTTTACTTCCTTATGTAACAGCATATCATTTTTAGCGCTCTAAAAAGCAGCTAAAAGAAATGGGTAGAGGGAATCAATCTCATGAGTTGTTCCAGAGCTTCATTGGATTTGATGGGGTTTTTTAAAAAAATAAAAATAAATATTTTTTCCAATAAGAATGTCTACTGCAATTTCCAAATGTCATATGTAATTATATGTTTTATATCCAAAGTTGAGTGGTCCTCTATCAAATCTGTCTTTTCCTACTGGCACTTACAAATGGTTATCCTGGAACTTCTCTGTAAGATAAATATCCTCAGCTACTTGAATTTCCTAGTCTGCTGAAATATGGTTTAGTCATTCTTGTGGCTCTTACTGATCTCTCTCCAGTTTTTCCCATACAATTTGTGTTGTGGACTGCAGAACAGAGTGGTATGCTAGCCGAGCTTATGTTAGTGCCAATAGAGACAGTGTTTTCTTCCTGCTTGGTATTTCCCTATCCTCATACCAAACCACAACTCTGTTGCAGTTATTCATGGAAGATGATAATATTGGATCATATACACTTTCCCTCACAAAACAGGGATAAAAATCTAGTACCTTTGCAATTGCCTTCTGGTTGAACAGCAGATCCCCTGAATTTGTGTATGTAAAAAATGCTTGTCTTGTATGTGTCATGTAAGGATATTTGTAGGGCTTCCTTCCTGGATTGTATTCCATGGGCATCCCAAGAAGGGTGTTAGGATATATGGGCAGCAATGTATCTTGAATCCTTATGAGACCACTTCCAACAGCTGCTACCTTGTGTAATGACAGAGACAGAACTAAAATCAGTGGTTTTTCCTACATATCAGAGAGCATGCTGGTATGTGATATTTCATATCCCACGTGAAGGCAACTGCAGGCAGCACTTAATTTCACTTACACCTTTTAGATACGTTTTTGGTTTTGACCAGCTGGAACAGATGGTTGCAGTCACTTGCATCTGTACTGCACAGACTCCAGGACAGAGGTGAGCAAAGGTTAGAGCCCAGGTTCCTAAGCTGGACCAGTGGCAGCACCTCAGCCTTGAGGGTCTTGCAGCACCTGAGAAATGGGTTATATGAGCTTTGCCAGGTGGGAACTGCCTCCCTTGCTGTCACGGGGCAGTTCACGCTCTCCTGGTGTATGTGGATACTACCTCAGTGCAGAGGCATCTAAAAACGTAGAAATTCTGAGCTTAATTGTTAACAAGTGAAACACACACTTGGAGCACAATAGAACAAGGATACAGATGAATGAGAGAGAACTGGCAGAATACATCAGTTTTTCTTTCCTTAAATCACCAAACAGTTTTTTTAAAAGGTTAAGTGAAACCAAGCAACCACATAATAAATTTTTAAAAAATAAAAATAAACCCCATATTCATTGCATTTTTTGGATAAGTCATATCTCCCAACAGGATTTAAAATCTTTCTTACCACTGGCTTATTTGACAGTTCAGTCACAGTTTGGCCATGGTCTGATCAGTATGGTTAGCCAAGAGCACCACCAGCCTGAAGGACACTGATGATATTTGATGCCTTAATACACAGTCTGGGGTCTGTGAAAGGAAATACGATTGAGAAATTTTTAGTGTCAATACAAGTGTAGAAAATAACCCACATTCCTTAAAGACCTTGTGCAGGATGAATCATAGAATTGCTTAAGTAAATAACATGGGGTTGAGGAGGGCCTGCCTGGCAGCATTAGGTAGTAGGGGATGGAAAACAATTAGAAATGACTGTCAGCAGATGGAGGTGAGGCTGCTGCTGGCTTGGAGGGAAATACTGAGCAGTGTCTTCCTGGTGCAGCTTTCCAACACCCACTTTTCTGTGGGCAGTGTGCTTGAAGTTTCACAGGACAGATTCGTGAGGAGAGGTAATTTATTTTTTGGAGCAAATAATAATAATGGGTGGGAGGAATACATGTTTCTGGATGCACAAGCTGTTCTGTAGATTCAAAATAGCCTGCAGCAGTCTTCACAGTTCATTAACAGTTTAACAACTGTTTGGAGTGTAGATAGAGCTTGTTGGTCCAGCCACCTGACAGCAGGAGTGATGGGTGACTATAAAGTAGGAGGAGAGATGGACAAATACAGAGTTCTTATGGAAAACAGCATGACCTGAAACTTACACTGCCTGTGGATTGTGGAGAGACTGTCTGGGAGGAGGGAGGGGCATTGGAAATACTTCAAGATCATTATTCCTCTTGAGTAATTTTTGAGTATTTTTTTTTACTTTTTGTTTTGGTGTCCAGTGGAACATATATGAATTTTCATTTCCAACTTCCCTCCAGACTGAGCAATCACTGGGTTGTTTGGGCTTTTTCCCCTCTGGTAACTAGATATTTTTGGCCTTTATCAACTATGTGTTCATTCAGGCATCTACTGGCTGTGGTTTCTTACCCCAGTTTCCCAGAGGGCATTTTGCCCACCAGATGACATATATTGCTTATTGGGAGGTGCAGACCTCTGCTCCTGTCATGTTTCTGATTGTGTTGCAAGTGGGATTTATCATCATGATTTTGAAAGTGCTTCAGAAAAAATGTTAGCCCGAGAGGTGTTTAGTTCCTTCTGACACATAGAGTTTAAAAGCATTAATACATTTGTGGTGTTGTATGAATTGAGCAAACCGAAGGCTTGATTCAAAGTGTTCCCAGAGATGGAGAAAGGTTTGAGGCCAGGATGGTTTGTTGCAGTTGGACTTAGCTGAAGTGGACTGGTGGTACATCACCAGTTTGCCAGTCAGGGGTCAAATGTTCAATCTGCTTCTGCTTGGCCACCAGCTCCTTTGGGTTGTGCAGGTACTGTGATGGTACTTTGAGAGCGAACTTAAGCCGTTTTTAGCAACGCAAGTGCTACATAGTCACTTTTCTGTCTTCTTCTGTGGAACAGGAAGGTAAAATGTCACTATTTGTGATAAATAAACAAGCTAGGTACTTTGGTTTATGAAGTACTTTGTTTCAAGTCCCCCTTACCAGTGATGGAGCAGGTGACTTATTTCCTGTAAAGAATGGGAAGTAATCTGGCCCAGGTGCATTGTGCTTTGCACCACACTCTAGGCAGAAGACTGAGCACTTGAATGAGAGGGTTGTAGCCCCCATTTTTGCACAGAAGTAGTTTGATGGACTTGAGGGTGCACATCCACTTTTTGCTTTCTTCTTTTTGACTATGCTGTATATAAAGTTATTTGGTCCCATTGACCAAGAGAACAGTGGGTGCAACAGAGCCTTCTTCACAGCATCAAGTGTGCAGAAATGTTTGGAACTGGTGCTGCATTATTCTGCAGCATCTTTAAGAAAGGCTGGTGAGATGACCCATCATAGCAGGACAAAATGTGATTTGATGTCTTAAAGCCCCACTCAGAGTTGGAAGAGTTGGTGTTAAGATACAGTTTGTGCCTTGTGGGGTGGGAGCCTTCAGGTCTAGTTTCCCAGGATTCCCAATACTTTGCCCCATTTTCCCATTTCATTGACCTAGGCATTTGGCAATCCTCGATCCTTGGGGTAAGTTTTATACTGAATATATGCCTGGTTTCAGTTACAACATTAAATAAATGTGTCTGAGCTATCTGCTTATGTGTCCAATCCAAAAAGTTCATACGATGGACTGCTTTATAGGACAGTAAAGATTATTTGGAAATAATGTGAAGCTGCATTCTGGAACCCATTCAACAGTGTAAAACGTGCTTGCTAAATAAGACTGGATTTAAGTATTTTGTGCTAAGCTTTTTATGTACATTTTATCTTTTAATTCTCAGAAGCAATTGGGATTTTATATACCAAGTTTCAAGAAACAGAATTTAAAGATTATGAATATAACTTGAATTCGGTTCTAAATAATGTAATTTTCTTTGCAGTCACATTTAACATGGGAGCATATTTTATACTAAAATGAGAAGGAGGCATGAGGGGAAAAGACTTTACTAAGCTTAAGAAAAAGATGGCAGAAACTATTCCTTCTAACAGTCATCTAAACTCACTAAACAATTGAATTTTTCTGTGAGTAGCAAGGATAGTGTCTGGAGTAGATACATGGCAACAGAATGACTGCTTAGGTATTTCTCCCTGTGGATAGTTTGCAGTGGTTCTACCCTATTCATTTAAAAGACATTTGCTGGGGAACAAAAATATATTATTTCATATATCTAACAAGCCTGCAGAGACTGAGAGTGGTTCAAAACCTATACCTTCATCTCTTTCCCAATGTCTGCATATTCTGTTTTTGAAAGCAAAGGTTAAGCACGGGAAATCCTTTTCCAGATGTCTGTAAGTACCCTCATGTTAACAGTTCCATTGTCATAGGTTGGCTTTCCAAAGTCTCTTTGGGTGCTTGATTTGTGTCTTGTGTCCTTTTTCATTCTTCCTTCATATATCCCAAGTGCAACATGTCTCACTTGTGAGGAAGGCACAATGGCTATCATAGCTTGCTCGAGCTCGTGACAGCAGAGTCACAGATCACATCTCTCTGCAGCAAACCTTGGGTCTCATTGTGATCCGTGGCAGAAAACTCTGTGACATGATGCAGAGCATTGCATCTATTGACACTTCAAAGGGCTGCTTTTGGCCTCTTAAAACTGGCCTCATTTTGGCTGCTGCACAGCACATCCCACCTGGGGTTCCCTGATCCATTTCTTCTGGCATGCAAGAGAAGGGACTGTGGTGCTGCCTTCCCCAGGCGTGAGCTAGAGCCAGACCGCGGCGAGGCCGGGCGCAGCTGTGCAGTGCTGTGACACAATGGGATGCTCTAACAACTGCAGCATTTCGGCAATCCAGGGAACGACGCGGTTACGTGTGGAGTCAAATCAACCCAGTTGACAGGGTGGAACCTCCTGCATCTGGCTTGGCACGGAAGGAAATACATCTTGTAAATCTGTCCCGTGGCATGACAGGTTTGCAGCATCCAGAAGAGCAGAAAAAAGCTGTCCTTGAAGTAATTAAGTCTTCTGCAAATAGCGAGAAATCATTTCACCTCATCTGTCCCTCGGAGCTCGCATTAAATCCTACAGAGTCACTTTCTCTAAGAGTAATTTCTTTCTGTTCCTTAATGTTCCTGATTTGGGAGAGCCTTTCTGTCCCCATGTGTGCCAAAGTAATGCTGTTGTAGTTCCTTCAACTTGTCATATAGTTTCCCTAGTCTGAGTAATCTTAAAAGAATGCAGAAACCTGTGAGCCTGTCAAGTATTGGAAGTACCGGAAACATATGTCTGAGTCATCCAGAAACTCAGGTAATAGAGTGGAGGAA
This sequence comes from Falcunculus frontatus, assembly GCA_013398115.1. Lineage (NCBI taxonomy): Eukaryota > Metazoa > Chordata > Aves > Passeriformes > Falcunculus > Falcunculus frontatus. The sequence continues at coordinate 80,741 of VZRV01002353.1, read as the reverse complement.
TTTCATGTTTTTCTTTCCAGAAAATGTGAAAAGAGTTGGTTTGTGCCTATGTGTGATGCAGTATACTTGGGAGATAAGCCCATCAATACAATATTTTGTGCACAAGTTTTGTCTGCTTTTAGAACTGTTTGGCTTTTAGAGAAGGAGGATGCAATTGCTTTGCATTTTTTTCCCCTTTATAGGTACAGAATTTATTACAGTGATTAAAAATTTTCAATAGCTGTTGTGCATAGGTGAAATGTACATGAAAGGATAATTTTATAACATTACAAAAATGTATATATTTTATAGCCACCATGCATCTTTGCAAATAAATTAGGTTTTCCGTAGGATAGATACTGAGTTTAGGGCAGGCTTGTGGGTGCAAGACTCTTTTTCCACACTATTAGAACAAGTAGTGAGACAAAAGTGCAGAAGATTCAGTAAAAAAATTATGTTCCCTGTGAAATTTCTTGTCCTTTGTTATTTAATAACAATCCATAGAACTGTGAAGATTACCCTTGCATATGAATGACAGCTTTTACTTCCCTTCCAATATTTGTGTCTTTTGGCAAAATCTTAACTGGAGCACCTCTTCTCTCTCGTGCTGTATATGTAGTGCTCATGGTCAGCTTGGGCTCTACAGGGGCAGGGGAGTTCTTTTTTGCTTTTGTAGCAAAGTTGTCTTCAAACTGCACTTGCAAACCATAAGTTGCTGGTTTTCAATTACACTCTTCAGCCACACAAAGTTGCAGTTGAAAGTCAAGATTTATTTTTTTTTCACGCTTTGGTGGAAATGTTACAATGTCAGAGCAGATTATGGATGCACCATCATTCTCTTCCCTGTGCCCCACTGCAGAAGCTGAAGCAACTGCTTATGGCAAGTCTGGGTGTAATCACTCAAACTGAGCATGCAGAACTGGAGGCTCCCAGAAACCTGAGTGCTTCCACTAAGTGTGGAAAGCTTGGCTCCACAAAGAATTTCCAAATGGGCAAAAGCTCTTCCATGTGTTCTTGGGAAAGAGATGTAAATAGCATCCCTGAAAAAGTTAATGATGCGCTAGCCTAGCATATAAAGTTTGTGGAGTTGCCTTTAAATATGCTAAAGACATTATGGCTTGAGAAAGAAATTAGTGTCTGGCAAATTATATGTTTGCATGTAAAGAACAATAGTGTCTTAAAACAGAAAGTATACTTATGGGACAAGCCAGGCTCTGCATATTTGTGTGCTGCAAATGCTGTGATGAGGGCAGAGAGGAAAATGCCTTAGAGCATTTCTGGAAATTTCAATGGAAATACTAGGAATAAGTGCTGAGGGTGATAGTGCGTAGGAGAACAGTCTAGAGTATTATGGCAACTTAAGGCAACCAAAGAAATATAGAGATCTATGATCAGCTTGTATCACAATGGTTTTCTTTTCGCCATTGGATGTAATTTGCACCATCATCTCAGAGCAGTGTGACTCTGAAATTGCCACTAACCCAAGCTTTAGAAAAGCATTCTGGTTTCACGTCTTACGTTTATATATCTGCTTCTCAGATATGGAATCTTGCAGTAACCAAAGAGGAATGCTTTCCTTGGTCAAGAAAAATTTTCCTGGAACTGAGGAGAGTGGGGGCATCAGTCCAGTTTCCAGCAGAATCTGACATTTTCGTTGGCATTTTCTATCTTATTTAGGGCATGAAATATTCCAAGAAGCAATTGAACAAACATTAAAGATTGAAAATGAAACACCTGATTTTGGTGCTAGGATCTGATTAAGTTGTTGGTCTTATAATAAAGTTTACTGTTTGAGATACGCTATTAAAGGTAAAATTGAATTTTCACTGCAAAGTTTATATGATCATGTTTATTAATGTTGCTTTCCCTAGAGGCACTTATATTTTGTTTAAATAAAATACATAAGAAGTTAAATGCTGGTCTGGCTGGATTAAGGCAGTTATATGTTAGAGTCCTTTCCTCTCCTCAGTTGCATTTTTATGAAGATGAAAAGTTCCTGTATTGGAGCGAAGGCCTCAGTTCAGGAAAACTTCATAGTTACATCAAATTAGAGTGAAAATGGAATAGTTTTGGAGTTTTAGGTTTTCACATAAAGCTTGAGTCGGATTTATTTGAAGATAAATCATGTAAAGCAGCACAAAATGTCCAAATTTTGAGCTGTTGATAAGTTTGTAAGCTCCTTGTAAGTCCTTGATTTTTGTTCTTAAAAAAAACCCCCTAAATTTTTAGCTCTTCTCAACCTTAAACTCTTGTTTTATATTTTCAGTCTTTACTATGACTCGTTAAAAAAAAAATCTTTTGATGCTGACAACTAAAACTCTAAGCATTCCTCTTTAAAGGCGTTATTTTAATAAGAATAGAGGTGACTAGAAGTGCTGCATATCACCATCTCTTAGTGCTAAGAGTTACACGGGAGAGTCAAACTCCAAGAGCTTGCATGGCTTTCTGTGGAGTGTTTTGATTAGATAAAGCTTTTGACTTTGAATCCAGCACTTCAGACCACACACCTTTTGTCTTTGTTTTCCTTCTTGTTTTTTGTCTGACAAGGGATGTGCCAGACTGAGAATGTTTTAGGGTGGCTTTCTTTACCCTTTTTATTTTTTTTTCTTTTTTCATTCATTTAAAACTGATTCATAATTTGACTCAAGCTATTCCAGGGTTTGTAGAGCTGTTAGAAATGTATACTGCATAAGCTGGGATAGCATCTGCTTTTTTCTTCAATAATTTTGTTTCTCCAATCCGTTATGTACTGTTTCCTTCCTGGAAGTGCAAAGGTGATGGAGGCTATAAAAAGCCTATTAGAGTGTAAAGAAGGGGGAATATAAAGCAGCAGTACAGATCTCCTTTAGAGCAGAGGGATTGCTAAGGATGGAGAGTAACATGTTTCCCGAAACTGTGAATTGGTTAGTCTCCATGAGCTAGGCCTGGGTTCAGAGAAGAATTAAAATTATAAATGCTAAAAAGAGGACAGGATTTTGCACGAGGTAGGAGAAACTGCTTGGGGAAGTGCATGAGAGAACCTGCTGCCCCAAAAAAGAAAAAGAGATGCGTCAGTGATGTGACTGCTGCAGTAACAATGGCATTCAGCATCTGTAACCCTAAAAAGAAAATAAACAGTGATGTGTACTATTCCACAATCCATTCCCAATCGGGAACTGAAGGTACGGTAAGCATATCACATACTTATTCTGAAGCAGAGGTCTTAGTGGTGCTATGAAAAGTGAGGAATATTGTGGAAAACACTACAGAAGATAAGGACAATAGGCAAGAATTGCTTAGTGTGAGATGTTTCAAAAGATGCAGTGGTCGTAGAGAAGAAGAGATGGAAATCAAATGGTACTAAGCAGAGTTTTATTAATAAGCCCACCATTAGGGTACTCTCTTGCATGGGCATTTAAGCTGGGTGGTGAAGTGGACACTGAACAGTATGACAGCAGTCTTTCAGAACTACCAGAAAAAGTAGCATGAAGCTCAAAAGATTAAACTAGTCAAATGAAGCAAGCCACGACAAACAGACTAAATGGAAAGCTATTTATAAATAGCTATGCAGAATAAAGATGACCAGTGCCTTAAACTGAAGGGGTGAGGCTAATTAAAGGAGTGATTCAGAGGTGAGAGGGAACTTACCAGTATTGATTTTTTTTTTCTGTAATTAAGTAAAGGCAGGTAAACTTGTGATGTTCTTCCCTGAGGTAAATATAGATACATGCCAGATCCTTTTCTTCTTATACTTCTGGTGCATTGGCAGTGATCTTGGCTGTCACATGTGGGACTGCATGGGTTATAACCACCCTTGCAACTGAGCAGGGCCAACCTACGCGATGGGGCTGGCCAGGTTCTGCCTGCTCTACTAGGCAGCTGAATGCCTCTGCAGGCTGGCCACCACAGCTCTTAAAATCATGGTGGAGAAGCTTTTCTTCAGAAGGTTTGCATGAGAAAAAATGAGGATTCAGTAAAACTACCGTTATTTTTTACTACAGAAAAGTTGATGAATAATATTTTTGTGCTCAATGTACATCCCCTGACAGCAGCATAGGTTTTCCTTCAATGTACAGCTGTTCTTTGAGTGTTGGTAATAACTGCAGTTGTCAACCCAACCATGGTGATTTGCCTCACTGATAATTTATTATACAAATCATTGAAGGGAGTGGGTTTTGAGTTTTTTTTCGTGTTGTGGCAGTGTGCCTCCTTGCTACAGGTACTGTGTATCTAGTGATTTGGCCTGAGCATCGGAACATATTTGTAATTCCTGTCCTGATACTAAGTTATGAATGTCTTTTTTCCTGCTTAGTTCACTTCCCTGTTTCTTAACTCTCCTGCTGTTCCCTGCAGGTGTTTATTACACTTAAGAACCTGTCATAAAGTTGTAGGATGATACCTGTTCCTTTTTGAATAGCCTAAGGGGAGCCTAGCTCTTAGCTTATTTATAGGGCTCTTAATTGTTCCTGAAGTACGGCAGACTATTTTAGAAACAGCAATAGTGTTGACAAAAATGTATTAAATATATGAAAACTGAACTCCAGTGAACTCTCAGCATTATGTCTTTCGTTTTGCTGCTTTTTCATTAATTTGGTTTCTTACCTTCTTCCTCTAACCAAACCCTTTAAAAACACCTTGGTGGAGTTTCCTTGTTTTATTAATTACAGACCTGCTGTGTTCTCAGCACTACTGCTAAAATAATGTTTTTGATAGAGTTGCTCGTTGTTGCAAAGGTGACCTTTCTGCACAGGCAAAGTTAGGGCAGTCTGGAAGGTCAGCAGGAACAATTCACTGAAGCTTCACTTCAAGTTGACGTCTTCCTTCCTGGGATTAAAGCATTTGTACAGGCTTGCACTCCCCTGGCTCTCGGCACACCCTCAGCTGCTTATGCTCCTTTATTAGCAATCCAGCTCTAATCCAAAGCAGCACTCCCAGATGTGAAGCAGAAAAAGCCGTTGCATTTGGGCCCTGCTTAGGGCTGCTTGAAGTTGTAACTCCATGTGAATAAAGGACACAGTGACAGCAGTACACTCAAGGAACATTAATCACACTTTAGCTGGGCACTGTTTGGTGTGTGCAATACAGATCAGGCCATAGAATTGCCTGTGAGCCTTTCCATGGTATTCTGGGCCCTGGAGGGGTGTCTTTAATTACTGCAGAAGCTCAGGTGTGTGCGTGAGTGGAGAGATGCTGAAGGGGGAAAAATATATTCAGGGAAAATGCCAGTGCATCGTTATCTGTAAACTGTGCACAAACACTGAGGATCACTCCTCCTTACCACACCAGTGCCCTGTTCCCTTTCCCTTAGGTGACAACAGCAGCTTTTGCTGCTTCTTTCACTGGAAATTAATTGCTTTATCCACATCAGGCATTCCCAGGGTGGGATTTCTGTACATGAGCTACTTGTGTGAGCCTGTTCCTCAGCTTCTGTTGCCTCTCATGCCCTGAAGAGGGGAGCTATTTCTTTTGTATTACATTTTTTTTTCTCTGACAAAAACAAGTGATAACTTTTAGATCCTGATAGTATTAAATCTTGTCTTTTCTTGCCATATACCTACTATAGTTCTGTTTACTTGTCTTGAGATTTGAATAGCTGGGAAAGTATTCTCCTTTCTTCTTTGACTAGATTTTAAAAGAAGTATTGCCAAATACCAACCATTTTCTGGATGTTTTAATCCTTCAGGACCTTCTGGGGAAATAAAATTTTTCTTACTATCGCCAGAATTCATGTATAACACTGCAGGTGGTCAGACATAGATCACAGCTCTTCTCTACCAGTTTTTACAGGTGGTATTTGACTGAAATGTAAAAAAATCTGACGAAAAAACACTGTCAAACTTTGCAAACCCTAAAATTTACTTGGAGTTATCCTAGCTTGAGCCATTGGCCGTGTATGGGAACTGGGAAGGTTGTTTTCAAAATTTCAAAAATTAGACTGACAATTATTCTCATGGTTCTCTGAACTTCAGGAAGGCAGTTATCACAGAATCATCTAGAATGACCTCTGAGATCATCAGGTCTTTTCAGGGAGTTGTAGAGAGACTTGTGGAGTGTTAGGGTATTTAGCAAGCTGAGGGGCTTGCTTATGCACTGCATCCACCAGTCTTTTGAGTTAAATTGCTGTTCCCGTGTGTGTTACCTAGGTCTATCTTACCTTTGTAAGGCTGTTGACAGAAAATGCTCATCTTCTGCTATGTTTCTTCTTCCCCTTTTATTCAGACATGTTTATTTGGAAGCCTAATATTTACACACTTAAGCAATTGGCTACACATTAATTTTTTTTTAGTCCTAAGTGCCAGATTGCCTGTTTACAACTTAACCTTTTCTTGACCTGGTTCACAGCTTACTTTCTTGACTTATGGCCCTCACCAGTTTTTCACCACCATTTGGCTCCAGCTGTTCTTATAAAAGGAGGCATTTAATTGCACCTTCCAGTCAGCCTTAGGGCTTGAAAACACTCATCAGTTTCAATCATGTTTGCAATACTCTATAGAGAAGAGACAGCAGCTCTTAACACTTTGCAGTATCATGTGTTTTCAGTCCTGTATTTATTGGAAGTGCTTATATGGCAGTCTTACAGGATTTAAAAATCCACATGGGAAAGGAAGAAGTGAGATTTTACATGTTGATGGAGCTGAACAAGGACTATAAGTGTTATGAATATGATAGGAGAAGAGGTGATTTCTGCAAATGCTGCCGTCCTCCAGCTATAGATCATTGCCCTCTCGTGTCTGTTTGGTTTGAGCCTGTCAATGGTTAATTTGATTTCTATCATCTGCTCTCTAGTGCAAGAAAATAAGTGAGGTATATCTTTTTAATGACTCTTGTGACTGTGCAGATCTCCATCATATTCTTTTTCAGTTGTCTCTTCTTCTGACTGAAAAATGTTTGTCATTCAAAAGCTGTTTCTTTTTTTTGCTTGTCCTCAACATCCTCCTCTGAACTGCTGCTGCTTATACTGAAGTGTTTTGAGGGGGGAGGACCAGGACTGCATGCAGAACTTGAGTTGTATTTTTCCTGTGTGATGATGATTGCTCATTTCCTCTTCTTTATTCCTTTGTGAGACTTTTGATTTTGCCCTTCTTTGTTTGTTTGTTCAAGACTACATATACTTGAAACTATGGCATGTAACTGTCTATTGCAATCCTAAGATCTTACTTGTCAATAGTAATGGTCAGCTCAAGCTCTTTCACTTTATGTAGAAAATTATATATTTTTGTGAGCATGCCTGGAAGTTTATCCAAATGAGTTTCATTCATACCTACATTAGATTATTTGACAACATAATGTCCAATAATAGAGTGTGATTAAGACTTTTCTGAAGTTCTCCAGAGCAAGCCCTCATCTTTACCTCCTTGAATAGTTTACTCCATCAACCATCATATTTACTGTTTTCCTGTTAAACACATTGTCTAGATTACATGTGAGCCTATCAAACTGTCTGGATCGTTCCCTGAATGACAAGAACTGACTGATAACTCCCACTGTGTTTCCTGGTCTCATAAATAAGTTCACCTTTGAGATCTTCCCACTTGTTTTGGCTGCATGGTTTCTTTCAAGACCTTCAATGTAGTCATTAATCGAGTATCTTCTGGAAACAGGAGTGGACAATAGCCACCAAATCTTCCTCTGTCCTTTGGTACTTTTTTTTTGGTTGAGACTGCTGCCTGCAGTGGTTTTGTTTGCCAGCTTACAAGTAACCTTAGTTTTTTCCATATTTTGGCCCTCTATTCCAAGCTCTCTAAGTGTGCAATGCTGAGCCATGTCATAGGGATCAGAGGCTTTCTGGTTGGAAGGCCAAGTTATACAGCTCAGTAATCGGATGGTTTCTCTTATTCATCTGTACCTGGTGGAACTTGGGTAAATTCCCCTCTCCAGCTTGCTAGCTTGAAACCTGAAGAAGGAGATGCTGGCATCCACACTTTGCAGTCCAGCAGGAGTGTTTAAAGCAGTATCAGTGGGAACAGTTCCAGGTTAGCCTCTGCAGCACAAAAGACCTACTGTGAGCCAGATCTGTGTCCAAGATGTATTCACATTATGCAAGTATTTCCTGTTCAAGATGACTATTAATCAAACCAGATGACTCTTTTACAGCAAAAGTTTTCTATAAATGGCATATTTAGGACATGGCATAAACTTACTCCCTAAAAATGGTTGTTGATGGTTTAAAACAACGAAGCAAAACGAACAAAACAAAAAAAAAGAAATCCCAACAAAACAAAACCAAAACCGAAAACAAACAAAAAGCCCCAACAAAAAAAAACAACAACAAAAAAGAACTGGAGAGAAAAAAGGTCTGCTTCTGGAAAGTAGAATGGCATTTAGCTCTTGCATGAGCTCATCTTTATGCTTTTCATGATTAATTAAGAGAATGAGTTTTAGGAGTGGCTGAAGGAGCTGGGGGTGTTTAGCCTGGAGAAAGGAAGTCTCAGGGTGACCTTATTGCTCTCTACAACTGCCTGAAAGGAGGTTGTAGGCAGGTAGGGATCAGTCTCTTCTCTCAGGCAACCACTCATGAATGGACAAGAGGAAATGGTCTGAGCTGCACCAGGGGAGGTTTAGAAAGAATTTCTTTATCAAAACAGTTGTCAGGCAGTGGAGCAGGCTGCCAGGGAAGTGGTGGAGTCCCCATCCCTGGAGGTATTTAAAAGACATGTAGATGTGGTACTTGGAGACCTGGTTTAGTAGTGGACTTGGCAGTCTTAGGTTTGTGCTTGAACTCGATGATCCTAGAGGTCTTTTCCAACCTAAGCGGTTCTGTGATTCTAGAGTACTTCATATTTATATCTAAAGATAACTGTGTTCATTTAACCTTGAAAGCAGGTTCTACAAGAAGGGAAACTTGTGATTTTATTTCAGAGCTGCGTTGTTGAGAGCGTAATTCTGCATCATGAAAAATAACCTCCTATTATAACTTTGTAAGTGTTGATAAGTCCCATTAAAAGATCCCTTCTAATCATGTCTGGATATGGAAGCTGTGTTAGGGAGTGCTAGCGACTTTGGCTTATAAATAGAAAAATGTACTTTCCAGCCTGCAAGTGTCTAGAAGTCTAAAAGTCACCTAGGGGATGGGTGCCTGGTACCTGGAGAGCAAAACAGCCACTGAAACCACTTAGTCAAAAGTGTTTTTCCTGTCAGAGTGTTAAGAATCCCTAATTTAGAAAATGCATTTCACTTCTGAAGTATCATCTGCTCAGCTTTGTTGAGTAGAACAACAGCCACTTTCCTGGAAGTGCTGCATTTCTGTTCTGTAGCAGCTGTTGGCTGTGCAGTGACTGCCCATCTGCATCCTTCCCTGCCCCTGCCAGCCCTGTCTTCTCTTCTGTTGACAGTTCTGCAGCACTTGTTTCAAAAATATCTTCCTTTTTTTTTTTTAAATTATATTCCAAGATGAAGCTCAGCTACTCTAGATCTGTCCCATCCTCATCTCTCAGAAGGTACGTCTGTGGTTTCACACTTGAAAGGATCCTGGAGGATTTCCCATACCTGGGGTGTTTCTTACAACAGAACAGTGTCAGTGTTGCTCACAGTGAGGAGGTGTGTGCCTGAGGAAAGGAGGAGCTACATCACGTGCCTGTTTCCTTTCCCTACTGCTGCTGTGGTTTTCCAGGCAACAAAGCTTTCTTTCCCACGATTTCAAAGGCTCAGTCTGGGTGTTGCCTTTTGTAACAGAGGGCGCATGTTGCAAATTCTAGAGACGAAGGAAGCACAGAGGTCCTCAGGGTAATAGCTGCCTGGCTGCAGGCCACGGGACTGTTCAGGTCTTAAATTCTTGTTGGAGTTACAGGAATGACAGAGCTGATATGTGGGATCATTTTTCTGAAACTGTTAAAGGAAGTCCATCTATGCTTGGTACTTGTCAACTCTCTGGGAAGCACTGTCAGACAGCCAAGTGTGCTCGCTTGCAGAGCTCAAATGTGTGTTATGTTGGCGGTATTAATTCTGAATAGAGCAGTCTTACAAAGACATATTTTAGTCTTTTGGAAGTTATAGATTAATCCCTTCTCCAGAGATAGCATGGTCTTCTTAAAGCCCCAGCAATGAGGTTTTTGTTTTCCATCTCATCTGAACAGACTGCAGAAGGGCCAGTTCGATGTTCGAACCCTACCCTGCTCGAGTGCACAATGACAGCCAAAGTACTTACTATCTGTTGTGTATTGTGATTTTCAAATTATCTTTTTAATGCCAAGCCACCCCAACTTTATAATTAATTTTATAGAGGTACAAAAGCAAAAACTTTATCTATTCCTCCAGACAATTCCCTTGCCTAACTTCCATTTGAATTGAAGCAAGGCTTGATCTCCTCCTCCAGCTCCTCGCCCTATCCAATGGTTATAGCAGAGATTTCCTCTCATTAACTGAACTTCAGATGGAGCCCACCCTCAAATAAAAATACAAACATTTTGCTTTGTTTTGGGCAAAGGAGGCAAGGAGGCATGTAAAAGACATGAGAAAGACAAATAGCCTTTCTAAACAAACAAAGGATAATTGCTCTCATAAATGTGGGTCCTCATAATTTAAGAGCAATAGTTTATATACTTGGTAAGCCTTATAAACAGAGAGAGGAGACAAGGGCCAGAGTTGTGTTCAATAAAAGGTCCAACTCAACAAGGCCCTTAATTGTTAAGTTGTGCATTTTGTGAGCCTCTGCCAAATTTCCTTGCTAGCAGGGCTGTGCTGTGTGCTGATAGCTGCACAGAGGAGCAATCTCTGGGAGTTCCTCTGCAGAGCGTCCTGGGAGTGGAAGGGCACTGTGGCTGAGAGCAGTTAGAGGCAAAACCAAACCATCCTGCAGATGGCAACTCTCTGTTGTGGTGCGCAACATGATATTTTGGGGTTGGCAGGTAGAAAGTTCATGTAAAAAGCCTAAATCTAGAATGTGTTTATAGTACAGTATATAGAAAATTAAAATGTGTCATGTATTGGCCAGATGGTACAAACCACTTGATAAAGTGATAAAGGCTTTAACCTCATCACAGCCTCTAACAGTAGGCAACTCCGTGTCTTAAGGAAGGCTGGTTAATTTACCTGCTTTGATTTCTTGCTGCTTTTTTTTTTTTCCTACATTTTTTTTCATAAGATTTCAAAACAGTTAATGAGTGAACATGAAGCAGTATTCCTGTCAAACAGACTTTTGTTGTGATTATTGACTTACTAGGAGAATCCTCATTGCATGTCTCAGCTTGGATATATTCTGTCATACAGGTAAACAAAACTTGAACTGAAAATGTAAACCGTTTCAAAGAATGAACCTTAGGGTTGCCAGGTTTTTCAGGGCTGCGTGCAAGAATCTGGTGATTCCACACTATCCATGGTGGTGTGTCCAAAGGGTTGTATTTCAAGCCTGCTACCACCTCTAACTTGAGGTGTTAATGAAGTTTTTGTTGTACCATGCCTTAGCTTCTTTCCTGAGCACCTGTGTTGTAGTATGTCATATTCTGTGTGATCGTCATGGGATGCCTAACACAGGTTGGTGGCACCACATGGTCATGCCAGTGTGCAGTATTCCTGGGAAAAAAGGAATCTTTATGCCTCTCTGTGAACCCCACTTGCCTTTAATGCTCTGGTACCAGAATGTGCAATTGCAAGGAAGCAGACCTGTTCTGTGACCAGGTTGGGCTTGCTGCCTGAGATCTGCCCCTCGGGCTGCTAAATGACTCCTGGTGACCAATTAGATGTGATAGAAGTAAGCTGCCAGTGCTTTGGTGAGGAGCACAGGGGACAGGTAATACTGTGGCATGCTCACAGGTGACTGATGTCATTTAGGTGCCTGTCAGCTGCTTTGGGAGCATGGGTGTCTCAAAGTGCCCTGAAACTACTTCAGTGCTCTGTTCATGTCACCAGGAACACCTCAGTGCCAGCTGCAGAGGAGGGTGCTCAGCCCTGCTGCATGCCCTGGCTGGCCACATGCTGAAGCTGGAGAGCTTGGAGGGTATTGATGGGGAACATGAAGCCAAGTGGCTGAGATCTCCTGTTCAGCTGTCAAAAGAAGACAGGCAATTTACTTTCTCCCAGTAGTGAATCTGTCAGATGCAGCAGCGTTGGGTTTGTTGCTTCAGCTTCTCGACCATCCTGACTCGTAAGATTTGCCTAGATGTCAAAACGTGCTGAGGAAAGTCTCAACAATACATTTGATGCAGTGTTTCTTTTGGATACAGGCTTTTAAAAGAAGCAGAATATGAATTTACATCAAGGTTGCCAAGACATCCAACAGCTTCTGAATTCCTTGTATGTTAGTGCAACGGTTATTACGGCTTATTTTAAAATATACAATTAAATATAAACTGAATTTCCTAATCCAGTTTATATTGGTTAAAACATAAGAATAAACGTCTGGCTTCATCCTCTGGCTCCACTCATCATTATCTCTATGACGTTTTTGACATCATATTGTGCAGTGGATTTATGGGTTTTAACAGAGAGTGCAAAAAAGGGAAAAGAGTCAAAGGGCAGCACTTTTTACACTGTCCTAGCTGACAACAGCTCAGTGCATGTATCCTCGGAAACCATGGTGCTTCCCATGATTTGGGAAAGAGTCCCATTTCCCCAGCATGTCTCCCACAGCTACAGCTGTCCCCAGCTCTGGGCCATGCTCCACATTTTCCACGGTCAGGAGTTCTGCATTAATGCATCCCCAGGATGCAACATCTCATGGGCTGCACTGGAGCTCACCTGAAGACCTGGTGCAACCCAAACTCATTCTCATGATTTATCATGTCTGTGCTTTTGCTGCTCTGCTGAAAGGGGAGAATAAGTGTTTAATAAGGGAGAATTTGATTAAAACATTGGTGCGAGCCTGAAAAAAACTATCGTACTGCCTCTCATAAGGCAAAAAAACCTACATCGTTGTGCCTCTCATAAGTTAATACAGCTCCAAGTAACATTACTCTCAGGAAAGTGAGAAGGGCCATTGCCTGGCTGAGTTACAAGGATTTGCTGGACACACACTAAAAGCTGTTTTCCTTGCAGTGTAAACTTTACAGTTACAATATCTTGGTAGCTTGTCTTAAAGTTTACAGCTCGTGTCCATCTGTTTTCTGAGCAGTGCTATCATGAAGCATCTCCATTTTAAACAAAACAGATGAAACCTCTTCAAGTGACCCTTATTGTGAAGCTATATTCTGTGGCTTTCCTAATTAATTTTTCATTAATTTTAGCATAATAAGCTGAATTTAACCCAGCTTAAAAAATAGTCCTTACCACTGCGCCACTGGGTGCTTGGCTTATTTTTGTACTCATCTATTGCAGTATGCCAATTCCTGATATTACATATTTTAACACAAAAAAGAAGAAAAGAGAGAAAGTTAATAGGGTAAAATAATTCTGTTTTAATTGTATGATTAGAATATACTCATAAGGAATTTGATACTTTTTCCTAGAAAAACCTATTTTAAATTATTTAATTGTTTTTAATCTGGTTTCCTAGTTATATTAGGTGTATATTATTAAGTTATCCCTGGCACACACTTTCATAAATAAAAGGTAAGCTTTTTATTCAGTCGTAGCACTTCTGTGGTTTCCATTATTTTCCATACTTAGTAAGAAAATTCAAAGCCGCTGTTTCATTTCTGGCCATCTGTAATTATAGTAAACTGCCTATAGGTACAGCCAAATGTAGCTATATATGGAAATAATGCACATATATGTATGGAGAGATAATTAGATTATACCAAGGTTGTGATTCCCTGCAGGAGAAACCAGGGTCTGAATCAGCTGCAGTCCTTGCCAAGGCAGAACATGATCCCTCAGTGCAGGTGTTCAGCTTCTCCCTCTTGCTCCACTACGCAGCACTACCAGCGCTCCACAAATCCACAGTGACATCTAGGTTGCTTTTGGAGTTTGTCCACACCTTTTCTAAGCAATGGCTTGTTGCAGCTGGTTAAACAACACTCTTTAATCCCTAGCTTTATTTTGAAATTCTTGTCAACACCTGATAGAAATCAGTTTTCTCATCCGTAAAAGTATAACAGAAACAAACAGCAGCGAGTGATGAATCACATGTGCTGCAGTGGATGCTATTCAGTTCACATAGCTGAAACTAAAATTAGGATCAAAGCAGTTGAATAATGGCATGAATTTAATCAGTAGTCAATGAACTGCTCATTTGGGATCAGTACCAGTAATGCCACAGATAAATTATAACACTGAACACTGAATTAATGTTAATAAGCTCTTACAGAAAACAGCTTTAACTAATCTCCAAAAGTTATAGACTCTCTTCCACAAGTACATACACATACTCTACCAGCATGTGGGGGTTACAGTCTCCCCCGCTTCCCCATCTGAAATGTACCCATATCTTGCAGGTGTGGGTGCTATCACCTCCTGGGACCCAGTGCTGCTCCCTGCAGCTGGTGAGGCAGCACCCACAAGCTCGGGTGCACCCTGTGATCTGTGGGTCTTTCCCTGCAGCAGCCTGCCTGAGAGCAGGCAGCTCCTGGCCTCTGACTAGGAGGCTGCTCTGTCTGGCTGATGATTTTCTTCATTCTTAAGGTGACTGGTTAGAGATGATGGTTTTCATGCATTTTAACATGATCAGTATTGGGAAGCACACCCTGATTTTATGTTCTTTTTACACCTGCACACCACCAATGGTTCACTCACATTCCTGTCTTAAAAGGGGGTGTCTCAGACCATCTGCCAAGGTTGGGCCATGAAATCATCATCTGTTCCTAGATCTCACCTTGTTATCATCAGTAATCTTCTGCTGCGTAGGCAGGGCATAGAAGCACAGCCCCCACCCATACCTTTGTGTACAGCAAGGCTGCTAAATGCAGTTCAAGTGTGCTGAGATTGCTTTTTGCTCTTGAGAGTTTGGAGATCTTCTATAAACAAAAATCTGAATTCCCTTCAAGGAGCAAGTATCTGTTCAGAGAAAAGCTGGCAAGCTTGCTGCAATGTACTACAGACAGATGAGGCTTTGTTGTGTTACAAGGCAATTTGCCTAAGGGGCAGGCTCTGCCAGCTGTAGTCTCAGCTAAAATAACTTATTCTGCCTGAATTGTTCCCCAGATACGGCTTCACTTGCACGAAACTCATTATAGTCAGTAAAGAAGACTCAGTAGCATCACTGGTGAGTGCTGTAGATATAGAACGTAATGAAGAGAAGTGGCTGCTTCACTGGGGTGTGCAGGAACCATGGCTCAGTCCCAAGGCAGGCATCCCACCTGTGTTTTGGAGCAAGGAAGAGCTGTCCACGCCTAATGGTCAGCCCTCATGGCTGGAGGCATTGTGTGCCTCTCTGAAGCCTTTTCTTATTGTGGTGTTCAAATGGCTTCCGGCTGGTTTTTAACATAGCAGATCACTTGGGAATGTATTGTTGCCTGCCAGAGCTTATGAAACAGAGATTTCTAAATCACCTGAGGCCATTCAACATAAAAGCCTTATGAGTCAAATATCACTTCAGCAGCATATGTGTTTGTTACATCATTTCAGTAAACTCAAAGCTTTGTAAGGTCTTTCCTTAAAAAGGTGGGATGATGAAGACCGGGGTTTGTGCAATAAGAGGTGATGCTCCATGTGAGCTGTACAGTCCTTCCTCATGCTCTGCTCTTCAGCCCTTGGGAACAGACACCTTTCTGTAAGGTATGAGCTACTTTTGTGCCAGGATTTGATGAGTTAGATGACAACTAGATGCTGCAGTGGCAGAATTCAGGTGCTGCAAAAATCACATGAGAAGCAGCTTGGTGGAGGGATTGTTTTCCATCTCCAGGTTGATGTACAGACATCCCATTTTAGCAGGTAGTTGACCCAAGTCCCATTTCATGTGTTATGGAGATGGTCCTAGGGAGAATTTTAATTTCTGAGATTCAGATGGAAGGACTTCAGTGCTCTAGTATAAAGATACCTCTGTAGACATAAGCAGCCACATGCACTCCTGTCACTGAAAATGTTCTACTTCAGTGCTTTTGCCACCTCTGTTTCCTTCCATGTATCATGTCAAAACAGTCAGTCTAAACTGAGCCAGAGGGACGTCTTGTGATAGATACCTATTCCCACAAACGAAAGGGTGATCAGGAATTGGCAACAGCTTTTGCTCTCTCCCAGACTGGATAAGATATTAAATAGTGAAAATTTCAACATTTTGTACTAGTTCTTTAATCACCCTCAGAGCTACACAAGTATTTTCCTGAATCGTGTGTATTACCAGTAGTATCACTGCCTTGCACACGGCTCATGTGTTCTGTAAATGGAATTAAAATGACAGAGCAAGTAAATGTATAACTGGATTAGAGCAGATTAGTGGTCCAGTGTTTGTAATCTCATCTCACTTCTTACTTTAGCATTTGTCATGGTGACACTTTTGCAGTGTCATGATCCTATACATGGTTCATGCTATAAATAGTCATGAATACAGCATGAGTGGAGTGTAACTTAGTACGATGAAATGAGGGCAATACTTTCCAGCCGATTACTGATGTTATAAAAGTCTCTTTGCCACAAATAGAAGAGAGAGTGAACTAACCTGGCAGTGTTTCAGATTTAGTGTGTAGAGAGAGGAGCTGTGATCCTGTGAGATGCTGGCTGCTCTGCACTTACAGTAGCCTCTGGTACTCTGCATATCCTAGGAGCTACTTGGCATCCAGGTACTGCAGCATCAGCCTCTTTGCTTGTAAATTCAGTGAGCTGGAAAATGTGAAGTCACTACGTGCTTCCAAATGTTTCCTAATAAAAATTTTTTACCTTCTCATTAAAAGTTTTTAAATGCAACTTTGTGATCTCTCTTTATTGGCTGTGTTCCATGTTTCCAAATTATGCTGAAGAATGCTAGGAATACATTTATATAATTTTTTTTTTTTTTTGCATTAGTGTTCTGCTTGAAGTCTTGTGCAATTAGGAAGGAGACGATGAAGTAAGTCATTACTATAATTTCTCCACCTGAAGCCTCAGTACCTAGTGGAACTATAGCACAGTGTTAAATGTCTTTTCTAGAACCCAAGCCTCAGGACATGTACCTTAATTTGCATCACACAGCCTGTAAATAAAACCTTGTCATCACTTCACTCTTAAAATATAATAGTAGTACAGCAGTAGGACAGTGCTTTTCTCTCTCTGAAAGTGTATAACTATCTCCTGTGCTTTGTGTCCATCAGCCTCACTTCTGAAGCAGGTCTTATAAGGATAAGTGTCAGTTCAACTGGAGGTGGTCTGAGGGTGGATTCACTAGGATTTCAGTACCAATTTAGTAGTTCTGGTAGTCCTTGTCTCCAAGCTTAGCACCGTACATCACACCAAGAAATCTGTAGCCTCAACTCTACCTAAAGGAGAGCACATGCTGATTTTTCTGCACCAAGGAGGAAAACTGACAGTGGAGTGTGCTGTCCAGGAGTCTCAGAACTGAGGCCAGTGAAAGCTGAGTCTCAAACTCAAGTTATAAGTTAGAAGGATCTTTGGTATATTCATTGTATTGTGAGGGGAAAAAAAAGACCATCTTGAGGAATTTTCACTGAAGTTCAGGAGATGTATCAGAGTCCACATGAGCAGGGTTTAATATGCTCCTGTGGATCATGTGCATTGCAGTGAACTTCATCCTCTTTCCTCCCAAAATGGAGAATGGTCTGTATTTTGCAAATAGAGCACAAAATCTGTAAAAGTGTGTAAAATCTGTAAAAGTCTGTAAAGTTGTCTGAAACAACTTTGAACAAGCTGTAGCAAGGGCATTGCTTCTCAGCCCAACATGTGTATCTGTGCCAATGATGAAAATAAGCATCAGTTGCTCCTTCATTTTTCACCCCCCTGACAAATTCTTTCAGTAAGAGTTTTACTTCTCTGTTTTAGGAAGACCAAGATGGCTGACAAATCAGGGCTGGCTGATGATAAAGGGTGGGAAAGTTCTTGGGTCATCCTGTATAAACAACAGCTTAAAGCAGAATTTTCTTCATAGATTAATTCCTCTATTGATGTGGTTTGGTTTGGTTTTTTTAAATTTTGCTGCTTCCTAGAAGGCTCTAGATGTCAATCCTAACCCACTCAGCCTATGCCTTGACTTATTTGTGTACTGTGTCATAATTTTTAACCCTCAACTACAAAGTTTTCTCTTAGTCAAACTCGGCTACTGCTGCTTCTTACGTAGCTCTGCAAGCACAGTAACCTTTCCATCACCTCTGTCCTCTATGTAGATACTTTGGAGATAATGGTACATATTAGCATATCCTTTTTGCTCTTCAGCTGCTCAGGTCAAGATCACTTAACCTTTCCACTCAGAGTTTGGGAATTAGCATGTTTATTACGACTTTTTCACAAGGGTTTGATTTTCTTTAATTTGGCACAGTTTTCTTTCTATGCAAGGCCTTAAAAAGAGGAGCATTGTTAAATCCAACTGAATTGGTAAACACAGAATAATTATATTTAGAAGAGACTCCTGTACAACTTCCCGTCAGGTGTATATATGTATTCATGAGACTACCCTGACAGGTTCCCATTTTTCTTGGACTTTGTGACAATAAGGGCCTTTTTCTTCATCATCCTCTTTCTTTGTCAAGATGTCTAATATTTCTTGATTCCAAGTGCTGCTTTTTCTGCTGTCCTGTCTTTTAAGTTTAATCCCTGAGATACTGCCATAAGCTGGTAATAAATACGAGATGATAAATCTGAGGTTAAATGTAAAATTCCATATAGAGCTAGTGATGATATTTTAAATAATTAGCTTAGGTTAACATGAAAGAGGCTAAAAGATTTAGATAGTACCAGAGTTCTTGCTTTGAATAATAACTCAACAATTGTGTAGACATAAACATCACATTTTCTTTTTTTGCACATTGATTTTGAGTTAATGAAATCAAAACGACATTAAAAGAGTCAGTGAATGATTTTGTTTATCTCATTTCGGTAAATTGAAATCACAATGAATTGAAAAAGAATAATTACAGTCAGTTCATATTTTATGCACAATAAAGCAGTTATTTATTGTGGCGTTCAGTAGACTGGGAAGTTATTGAAGTTGCCATAAATACTGAGTGCTGAATTCTTGATTTACTTGCATGTATGTACATCTGATACTCCTCAAACGTCAGTACCATATGCTGCTGCATATAAATAGCGATCCACAATTTATACAGCACGAGTCACAGACCCAGCAATTGGGACCTCAGACGGCAGGGCTGGGTTTCAGAGGATGGCTAATGCCCTCTGAATGCTTTTGCAGTCATAAGTACCATCTGTTTTGACACAGTCTGGGACTGCTTCACACTGGTGGTCAGGAATCCATGTAACTTAGTGCAGTTGGGCTTGAGCCAGTTACATTTTTCTAGTAGAAGAAAGCTGCCAGTGGCCATGTCTCTTTCCCAGTTTAACTTCCAAATTTCCCATAAACAAAATTTTAATCCTCGTGGTCCTGAAGAAGCACTACGTGCTTGCTCAGTGCGTTGTTGTGTGTGTACTGTGTGTGTTTGTAACAAGAGGGGACTGCTCACTGTCACTCCAGGGCTCTCGTAACGTGTTTATTATGAAAAAGCCTCAGTTTATGTATCTTTGTTGGAAAGATGCTGGATAAGTTAGATTGAGCTGGTGTCATGGGTTTCTGCTTTGGAGGCCTATGCTTCTTTTCTTTCAGCCTCTCCAGAGTGCTCCTCTCACCCAGGTCCTAAAGGTGATTCGCTGGGGAAACTGGCTTTGGAATTCAGCTCTTTGCTGAATGCATTCCTTTGTGTGTACATGTAGTGGCAACACTGTGGGTTTGTAAGAAATGCAAAACTGTGGATTAAGTGAAATTTTCTACCATTCCTTCAAAAAGCCCTGGAGACCAGCTTTGTTTTCCTCAGTTCGGCCATGTGTCAGAAGGGAGGAGGGATTCAACCCTAGAAATGAGGTATTTGCCCTCAAAACACAAGAGTGCTTGCCAGGATACTAGCAGGTGCATTTGAAGGAATCTCATTCCTGGAAAAGAAAATAAACTTTGAAAACTGAGGTGTAAATGGGTCTGAGCTGATCAGGAGCAGGTGCTGAACGTCAGCCTCTAGTAGTTACACTTTGCACAATTCTACTGATTTTCTGTAATCCAATGGTATCCTACAAATGGATGCAGGCATGGCTCCTAGTTTGCAAAAGTATTAGTCTGGGAGTAAGCACATCTCATTAGTAAAGTCAGGGAAACTGTTGCTGCCTCAGTGTAACTCTCCTGTGGGATTGAAAAGAGCTCACCAAACTCACCCTGGAGTGAGCAGTGACGTGGTAACTTTTAAAGCAGTTTTTTAAGATGAAGGTTATGTTCTCTTATCTGTTGGCATTTTTTGTTGCTGTTTCATTATCACTCATGTACTGGTAGTTTAGCTGATAAAGGGATGTGTCTACTGCTCTGACACAGGATTCATCAGCTGGGACATCAAGTGGGCACTTAAAGGTATCATGGACAATCCATAACAAGCTGGGCTGAACCAAGCTGAGTTGGGATTTGCTTTACCAATTGGGTTTTGGGTTTGTTTTCTTATTTTTAATCGAGGCCTCTTTTTGTGCTGTGTAGAACTCTGTCCCATAATTTGCAGGTTTATCTTTTCCAAATTATCAGCAAAGACTGTGTTTTCAAAACCCGAATTTATTTTAGGAAGGATATTTGTACTATTCTAAATTACATTGATTTAATGCATCTTTAGCATCTGGAGAGAGACTATTTACAAGAGTACATAGAGACAGGACGAGGGGAAATGACTTCAAAGTGAAAAAAGAGTATGTTTAGATTACATATATGGAAGAAATTCTTTACTGTGAGGGTGGTGAGGCAATGGAACAGGTTGCCCAGAGAAGTTGTAGATGTCCCATCTCTGGAGGTATTCAAAGCCAGATTGGATGGAGCTCTGAGCAATCTGTCCTAGTAGAAGTTGTCCCTCCCACAGCAGGAGGATTGGATCTAGATGATCTTTAAGGTCCCTTTCAACCTATCACCATTCTATGATTCTGTGATCTAGACTTGAGTGATAAGAGAGAAGCACAATTTTATGGCTTTAAATCTCTCGTTACCATTTATTCTTCTGTTTAGCATACTGCTTACCATTTGTTTCTCCAATTTTGAGGGTCAAATCCTGGATCCCCTGTTAATTTGAAAGTCAGTAATTTCTGGGAGTTGCATGCTTTTAAAATGCCAACAGTTGATTATGAAAAACAATGTTCTTTTACACAAATAATTTGTTTATGGTGAATATGCTGGAAACAGCCGTTCTTGGGGGAATTATTTGTCTACTGCAGCGTTTGCTACCAACTGGATGGAAGTCCTCTTGATTACACAACAAAGTGATTATATTGTCAGCTTTTCCCTGAGGCAAACATTCCTCTGTTTTGTATGTTATTTTCCTTTTAGAGTCACGCACATCTACCAGAACTACGCTTCGGAGTTCTGCAGGTCCCTGTGGTTTTGATCCACGTGAACTCAGGATTTTGAAAATGTTTCTCTCCCATAAATTTATTCCAGCAACTTGTCTTGAAGTTCTGTAGTAATGTAAACAGATCCATCTTTTATTCCAAATTCTCCCATTTTTAAAAGGTGAAATAGTGGAACAGCTACAATTGTCTGGAGCAGCTGACTAGATTTCTGCATTTTGAAGTTGGGAGCCATTAAGCAGTTGTTCCAATTTTCTATATAAATTGCAAAGATACATTTACATCAACAAAAATGTAATGTTTATCATTGAAAAACAGACTAGGATCTGTTTCTCTCCTCTCAGTGTTATTCTGAGTGACTGGTTCTGGCTATGTATGTGTAGCTTGAGAGCCACTATCAAGCAGTGGGCAATCATCTTCTCCACGTTTATGTAAATTTGGTATTAAATGAAAAATAAAGAGCAATAGATTTAAAAAGTAGAACACAGTAATGTAAATGTTGTCCAGTCAGGTGGAAAAATATTTTACCTCACAAAATTTTTACCTTGGAGCATGTTAGAGTAACTCAAAGAAAAAGCAGTAAGCCTGTTTCACTGCAACAAGTCATTGTCTGGATAAATTCAGAAGAGTTTATATATTCACCATGATGGGGTTCATGGGTTAATTTAGACTGACAAACTTAGGAGGAGAAGAGAGAGACGATGGCCAGCTTTTTAGGATGATTTGATATTAAGCAAACTTGTTATCTTTTTGTTGTCTTATTTAAACCTTTATATAGAAGTATGTTGAAGGTGCTTATATATAAGCATCTTGTAAAATGCTTATTTTAATTTTAACTACATTTGGTTTGCACATTTCGGAGCAATGCATTGAACAGCATGGATCCCCATAGGTGTGATAATCCTGAAAATGGGGGAATGATGAAATGCAACGTGTCCGGTCCATTGATAATCCAGCCCTGAAAATCCAGCAGGGCACAGGATGCCTTTCCGCAAAGTGGTATGGAATAGGTTGGGAGATGATTACTCATGATTTGGAGGAGGTAGAGAGGGGCTTCTTCTGACCGGTGGGTTTATCTACATTAGCACTTTTGTTCAAGTCCAAAGCTTACTTGTGAAATGCCTCTCCTTCTTACTCTGTTTGAGTAACCACCACGAGGTATATGAACCCAGTTATGCTCAGGCAAAACTAAAGCCAAAAAATATGTTCTGGCTGTACACCTCAAGCACCAAAGGCAACCCCTACTGAGCATTCAGGGTTGGGGATTAAATTAAATATTGGCAAAAAAATAACACCCACTTCCCAGGCCTGTGGATGTTGGGTTTTCAGCAATATTAGTTTTGCTCCACAAAACTCTTTCTGGGCTGCACTCCTTGCTAATGTAAATATAAACTAGCTCAGCTGGAGGAGCTCCCTGGCATACCATAAAGAGTTGTGAGAGCGTCTGACCTGAAGGATTTAAGTAGAGCTTGTACTTAAGCATGTGTGGAATTCATTTTGGGATACATATTTACTGAACATGGAAAAAATGCTCCTTCCAATCCATCTCTATATAATTCCCAGCAATGATGCACTGTGAAACCCTTTTCTCAGAGCTGATGTGCTAATATCATAAGTGATACTGAAGGCAAAATTAAGATGCTTTGACTTCCTAAACTAATAGTGGATTACTTTTTCACTTTTCCTCCCCCTCAGTCTTTGTATTTTTAGCTCTGTTCAAAAATATGGGGATAAAATGAATTCCTGCCAAGTGGCAGGGGACAAAGTCAGTAGGAGGGAAATTAATTCCAGCTTTCGACAAATACATTGTAAGAAAGAATTACTTGCTTAATAAAACTATAATGATTACTTCACTTGCAATGCTGTTTGACTTTAAGCATCTATTGTGAGTATGCCAGGAATGCAAGATCAGGCCTCCAAATGTATGTAGAGGAGTTTATAGGCTAAAGAAAACTGGAGCTCAACATCACAGGGAAGTTACACCAGTATAATCCAAGGTGTAAAGTGTCACACAGAAACTACTATGAAATGGCTCCAGATTTAAGTTAACATATCCCTGTTCCACAATGCCTCTAGTCTTATACAATAGGTACAGTTTCTTACTACATTCTAAAGGAGGTTTTTAAAAACCATGAAAGGTTATTTCAAGTTCTGTGGAACTGTTTCTTCCAAGACCATGTGGATACGATTACTTTGTGAGCTCCAAGGTTGCTCATTCTTACACTGACAAATCGAGCTTTGCCGCAAATCAAACGAGAATTGCATGACCAACAGGATCTCACAGGATAAGAAATTAGTTTTCACCTTTGCCAAAGTGTTTTTGTTCCTTTGACCTCAGTTTTCAATCTAATTTTCTATTTTGGCAAAAATAAGTTGTCAGGTGAGAGGGAAGCAGTAGCTGTAACCCATCTCAGGTTTATTAGGACTTTTTCATGTGTGTGCTGGAAACAAGCTGGAGTAAATGAATTCATGATTAGGTGGCCACTGGAGGGGGAATAGTATTTTGTGTAGTTATCACTCTGAGTATTTGTCAACTGTGATGAAGTTTCAGGAGGAACCCTTTAGGAATCACAGAATATGCTGATTTGGATGGGACCCACAAGGAGCATCAAGTCCAGCTCTTAAGTGAATGGTCCATACAGGGATTAAACCCACAACCTTCGTGTCGCCAGCACCATGCTCATGACCGGCTGAGCTGATCTCATCTGTGATGCCTTACAATATATGCTAACAGGTTGCCAGACTTCCCATTTCGCTCTAGGAACCACCTGTTTGAATTGAATTGAGACACAAAATTACCAATACAGAGAGAAATAGGTTAAAGTTTATGGCACTGGAGCTGCAGTATTTTTGGAAAACTGAAAACTAACACAATTTGAGAAGATTACTCAGTACTCAAAATACTCTTGAAAAAGTAGATTAAAGAGAGAGAAAACACAGCATTCGCTAAGGATACAGGTGTAGGGAAGATGAATGGATTCTATAAACGCAGAGGAAGAAAATAAATGTCCAGGCACTGTATGGCACATGGGAATCCAGGCAATATATTGAGTCACACAGTGAAAATACATCAGCCTTCTGAGACTGTTGAAATCTGGAAGGCTGAAAATGTGGTTTCCATCAAATATGGGTGTGCAGGACTCCATTCTCACCACTGCTGGTGAGGTTGAGTGTTGTGTGGTGCTCAGTTTGGAGCACTGTGCTTTAAAAGAAAAAACACACAGATTAGAGAAAATGTAAAGGAAAATATAGAAGAAATTGGGAATATTAATAACATGACTAATAAAAAGAAAGGCAAATGCTTGTAAGAAATCCTTACAGGGAGAGTGAAGACCTCATTCTTCACAAGCATGATTAAGGGGGCAAGAAATAGCTCCTTATACGAGCCAAATAAGAGGGAAAACTTAGAAACTTGATACAGTGACAACACTGGAACAGGCACCTCAGTGAGCTGAGTAATAGCTGCCCCTAGCAGTTAAAAACAGGGCAGACATGCACATCAGAGATGGTTTAAGTGCACTTAGCGTTCTTGGAGAGAGATGAGAGAGCTCATCCAAGTTTATTTCTCATTCTATGTGTTCTTCATTGTAAAAGGCTGCAAAATCATGTAGGTATCTCCACTGGGCAACCCATTCTTTCTGGCGTTCTTGACCGCTGCAGCCCCACACAAGTTTGCATGTGAGTTTTGTTCCAGCTGCCTCTTTGCTATCTCAGACTCTCCAGTTCCTCCCAGCCTCCTGGGACTGGGAGGAACCGAGGTCAGTAGGGTAACTTATCCTGAGAGAAATGCCTAAGGATGTTTGCCATTTGGAAGACATTCTTTCTTTTTTTTTGTAGGTATCACTTTTTCCGGAACTTTGTCCATACCCAGGGCCTTGGAAGGGAAATAGCTGTGTTGTAGCCTGCTGTCCTAGCTAACTCCTTTTCCTACTCTCCTCTAAGGGCACACAGCCATACTTGAAATCTCTCTGTCAAATTTACAAGTCTCTTCTTGAATCAGCCCACATTGTACCCCCTGTAGAAGCCTCTGTAGAAGCCTTTGCACCACTGACTGTAGCTGCTACAACCATTAAGTTCCCACTTTCGCCGGTCTATGTAAAAGGAGTACTTACTTGGCATGCCTGAGGTTGATGGTATTGTGGTAAAAATGTGAAGTATATACCCACACTGCAGTTAGTAAAATATGTAATGATCACAGTCAGTGATGTTTTGGCACTCTGTAAATGCTTCTCGTGCACATTACTTTGCATCTAATGTTTACAAAAATGACAATTGCTTTTTATTTTTCTCAGCTATATTGACTTTTCAGAGTTTGAACAGAGTTTGGTTTATTTCTTCCCTTAGTTTTGCTAAAATGTCAGTGGCGACAGCAGATCAACATGGAGGATCCTTTTTAGTTGTTGGATAAGAATCTGAAGTTTGATTGATATTTGCAAAATTTTCGTTTTGATTTTGTTAGCTTGAAACGCTCAGTATACTGTTCACTTCAGAAAAATCTCATTCAGACTACCATAGTGGAAGGTGTGGATGAATGGAGTCATGCCTCAAGCATGGAAAATGGTTCAATCTTAAAAAGTCCATGCTGGGATCTGGACATTGAATGTCCCGTGTTAGTGTGCATCGTTGGAATAATGGAAATACAACATTGTTTTCTCTCTCTGATTCTGAAATCAGAGACTGCATATTATGGTCAATGCCAGAAGGAACGGAGACTAGATCTTGGCTTAAATCTTATATATTTAAAGGTTTTTTGTTCCCAGATGTATTTATTAATTGGGAAACAAACTGGGGAGAAAGAATCCTTTGAAATAAACCAGATTCCTAATGGAATAAGAAAACTCCCTCTAGTGCATTTTCTCCCTCTGTGTCAGCTTTTATGGTTCTGTTTCTGGCATGCATCTTTTGAGATTTCTTTAAAGATTGTTAAGAAATTTTGTCTTACATCAACAAACAACTTTCAGAGCTTGATCAAAGCTTTAATAAAAGGCATCTTGCACAGAAGATCGGAGACAAAGGGGCAAAAGAGGTTGTAGGGAGGGAAGTGCAGGGCTGCTTTCTAATTTGCTTTTACTTTCTAAGATCAGCAAAATTAAAGTTGCATTTCAGGCTTGTAAACAATAGAGTTTACAAGAGAAATGCTTCTATAGGGCATGTGTGTGTGTAAAGATGTGTTTTGAGAGCTCTAATCAGCAACTTCATTTGTACTTGCAGGGTTGTGTTTATTAATGTTACATCGTCATTAAGTTGCTCTTTCTCAGACTGCCCCAGCCTGTTGGCTAGCACTCAGTAAATGGTGAAGAACAAAACCTGAAGGAAACTTGTAGAGGTTGAGATAGTGCTATAGGAAGCCCCTCCCAGCAACAGTAGAAAAGTCTGGAAAATGTACAGTAGACCAAGTGTTTTGCTGAAGTTTTAAATGCTAGCAAAAAGCTTTCCAAGTTTTTCCTGGCAATAAGGCTTCTGGACTCACCTGCTTTTTTTTTTGTCGTTTCCCCTTAGGGGTGTACAGCGAACAGTAAGCAGGAATACCTCTGTATGGAGTTCAGCTGAGCTACCAGCAAAATTCCTGTCTGAGAACATATTGCATTTCGGGCTCAGCAGACCAGCAATGTGCTCGCGACTGCCTTTTTTAAACACAATGGCAACACTACGGTCTTTTTCCACAATACTTTGTGGTGGGGAGACACGGTGCATGTGTATGTATGTGTATGTGTCTGTCTGGAAGTCCATGCCCTGAGGATAGAGGGAGCAAGTTTCACATGATGCACCTTCAGGACTGAAGGGAAAGGAAATACAGGATGCACATCTGGAACTGCTATACTAATAAGAGAATTAAGACAGCACAAAGAAAGGACGGAGCATACACATAAAACAGAAGGTCAGGCCTTTTTTAACTCGAGGTCTAAGTTAAAAAACACATATTAGTAATTCATTACGCACACAGAATGTCTAAGGTATTGATTATTCACAGTGCCCAGGAGTGATGAAGGAATGCCGCTTCTGATCCAAAAGGAGTGGAGATTAGCCGTATTAGCTTGGTGTATGGCTCACCAGGGGAAGGGGGGGGAGAATCATGGAGTATGAAAAGCTTTTTTATGCTTAAGTAGAAATGGAAACTAAGGAAGACTGTAACCCTACAGAAATTTTAAGGTGTTTTCAACAATAACTGACTAAAAATGTATGTTTCCCAAATATGCTGTGGCTTACAGAAGGTACTCATTCCCACAGGACTAAAAATTGTTTAAAGCAGATGTTAATAATTTCAACTTCTTGCTTTTGATTTTAATTCTCTTTTGTGGAAAAGAAACAAGTGCTTGTTCTGGTTTTTTTATTTATATCATTTTGTTTTCCTTTTTGTTCTGGTTTGTGTAAAACAAACGAACAACAATCAACCAACCAAAAGCCCAAAGCAAATGCAGAAGTAAAAAGAAAGGAAAGGAACTGACAATATCAAATACATGTAATAGTAGAAGAGGCATCCAGCACCTGGAAAAAAGTGTATGTTCTTTTATATTAGAAACTTTCTTGTACTAAAATCTCAAAAAAAGAGCAAAAAGTAAAGGCTCTGAGTTTGCCACATCTTCTGCACATGTTTAACTTCAGGCACTGTTACTGGTTTTGGTGATAATGTGAGGGAGGTCAAACATATGGTAAGTCCTTGCAAAAATTAATCTCAGGGACTGTTGCCTAAGAGGCCTGTGGAGTCAGTGCTTGTCTGCAGGAGCCTGGCTGCTGCTGGTGTTGTGGGTTTTTTCTCTCCAGCTATAAATCTCATTTTTAAAATATCAGCATATACCAGATGCTTACCAAATAACACTCCTCCATGCAATTATTTTCAATAGCTGCCAGGGGGGTATTAGGAGGTCTCAAAGGGAGCAGGGTGTCTGCAAAACCCACTCAGCATGAAGATACTGTTCTTGCTCATAAATACACAAATCCCTGTGTTAGGACCCCATAGCCATAGCATGGACTCAGAAGCCTTGGGGAAAATGTTCTTTCCTTTCATTTGCTGAAATACTGGGTTTCTAAGTAAAACAAGATGCAGAGGACCAAGAGGGAAGGAGCTGGGTACTCTAGGTTTTTTCTCCACAGTGTGAGAAGATGGTTTTGATCTCTCTGCAACTCAACAAGGTGATCTTGAGCAAGCCATCGGACTTTGTCTCTTGGGTTCTTCAGCTCTTCTGCCCTTTGCCTTGCAGACACACTGAAATTACAGGCCTGTGGTCGCTATTGTTGTAGGTAGTGAGCTCAGAGCAGGCCTGTGCTGGGCTAAGTAAAAGCTTGACGGAGAAGTTTATGTGTAACCATCAAATTCATCAAAAATGTACTTATTTTAAAAACTCTGCCCAAATCCAGGTTTGGGCATGTTTGTTGAATGCATTTCTGGCTGTATCTTGCTTAGCCCTTATTTGTGCTGTCACAGTCACAGAGCTGCAGAGTCAGTGTCTCACTTAAGGGGCTGCCTTTTGTACCCTTCCCTGAAATGCCTGAACATTGATGTGACAGCAGATGTGATGGGGAGAAAAGCTTGGTGCGCTAAAAACACCGTCTGTCTGTGAAACTTGTTATTCTTCTACTGGTCACTAAATTGTGGGTACTGTATTCATTTCTGGGTGGTGCTTTCCTTTATAAAAGATTTCTGTTGAGATCAGTACTGAGATGGAGGGAGTGTGCTCGGCAGCAGGATGCATCTCTCATACACTGGTTGTATCTTGTGTAGCATACTACTAAAATATCCTCAGAATCTCTAAATATTGCCCATGGCACTTCCTTGACTATCAAAGTTATATCTTAGTTGTCTTTCAGTCTTTTACTTGGTTTGCTTGGAGAAACTGGGAGCAGGAGTGGAAATTACTTGATGGCAATGTCAGCACAAAGGGAAAACAGTTGAAGTAATCTTACAGCTAAGGTAGCCTTTCTTAGTAGCAAAATATCTCAATTTTTGTGCCTGACTTTTAGCACTAAAATGCACTAAAGAAGGTAAAGAAGTAGCAAATTGTTTTGGGGAGGGGAATTGAGTTGACTGCTTCCAGTGTGACAAATAGCCCTAGCAATAAGTGTGTAAATATTGTATAACAATTCAACACGTTTCCAGGCATGCTGTTTCTTCATCACTTACTTTTCTGTTGGTTTTTTTTTCCCAATCCAACTGAAGTTCACTTTAGTCCATTAGAAAGGAGTGTTTTCTGTGTGCATATGAAGAACTAGTCACCGGGCTCTTGGCTGAACTTCTGAATTCCAGTTTGCATGACTGAAAAATTAACTTCCCTAATGACACAATGAAAATATGTGTATGGATTTGTGCTTTTCCCATCTGCCCAGATCTGGTGAAGGAAGCAGCATTTGCTTTGTGAGCTCTTTTTTGGCCTCCTGCTGAATGGCTGAAGGAGCTGAGAGGTGAAGGACCATAGTATTCTCTGCCCCTAAGAGCTCACAGCAATGCCAAAGTTATGGACAGTTGCTCTCTGCCAAAAAAAAGCCTGTGACTCAAACATAATAATTTCTTGCAGTGTTTAATTAAGAGTATAAAGAATTAAAATCCTTGAATTTTAAAAAATCCTTCCACCGCTGTCTCTTCTTCAGGGTTCAGAACTGCATCGTCTCCTTTGCTCACATGGCTTTTGAAATACATTTTCTTACTCTCACTGGTAAAAGCGACTGCTTAACCCCCAACAAACCCTGAGGTCCATCACACTCCGTTAACAAATGAGCTAGCAGGATGCTGTGCTATGCAGAAACATCTGTGTCTGTCCAGTGCTTATTGATACCGTGTGTTCTGTCTTCCAGATTCCGACCTGAGCATGCGAACGCTCAGCACACCCAGTCCAGCATTAATATTTCCGCCAAATTCCCCTGGGTTCCAAAATGGCAGAGGGTCATCAACGTCTTCGTCCTCAGTCACTGGGGAAACTGTTGCCATGGTCCACTCGCCACCTCCAACCCGCCTCACCCATCCTCTCATCCGGCTGGCGTCCAAGCACCAGAAGGAGCAGGCCAACATAGACCGGCTGCCCGACCACTCCATGATCCAGATCTTCTCCTTCCTGCCCACCAACCAGCTGTGCCGCTGTGCCCGCGTGTGCCGCCGCTGGTACAACCTGGCCTGGGACCCGCGGCTGTGGAGGACTATTCGCCTGACCGGCGAGACAATCAACGTAGACAGGGCTCTCAAAGTGCTGACCCGGAGGCTTTGTCAGGATACTCCCAACGTCTGTCTCATGTTGGAGACGGTAATTGTTAGTGGCTGCAGGCGGCTCACAGACAGAGGACTCTACACCATTGCCCAGTGCTGTCCAGAACTGAGGAGGCTGGAGGTGTCTGGCTGTTACAACATCTCCAATGAGGCAGTCTTTGATGTCGTGTCACTGTGCCCAAACCTGGAACATCTGGATGTGTCAGGTAACAGGGAATGTTCCAATACAGATGCCTCTGACGTTTGTCAAACCCCACAGCTGCACGCTTACCCTTTCTGTGTTGTTTTTTTGAAGTAGGAATGCCTGTCTCCTAACACAGTACCTGTGAGAGAGGCACCACTAGAATCGCAGTGCCCCTAATGCCAGCAGCACCCCTGGAGTGGCCAGGCCTCTTCCAAAGGAGGTGAGGTAGCAGAGATGGCCCGTTCAAATGGCATGAGGAATTTTTACAGATTTTTGCACAGAGCACCCATAGAAGGGCCCACGTTGCAGTCAGTGCTACATCATGTGGCAAAGCCTAGTTACTTCAGCAAAATTTGTTTCATCTTTTTCATACACCTATATGTATATACATAGGTAATGAATACATCTGTAATCTGGTAAGTGACTTGAGGAGGAGCTCAGAATAAGTGCTAGGCTTTATTTCTGGGTATTAATATCAGTTGTCATGCCTAACAAAACTTCAAGGTCCCCTCGGTTTACATTACTATTTTAACAAGACTTAGCCAGTTTGAACTTTTTTTCCCTTCCCTTTTTTTTTTATTTTAAAGCTGCTATTGCAGCTGTTTAGATCAGCAGAAATGTTTTAGACAATTTTCTTCAAGCCTGCTCTGGGGAAACAGGATGGTTTTTCACAAGGTCAGCTGCACAGAATTCCCTCGCTGCAAATAGGTTGGCACTTAATGGAAAGGGTGCGGCCAAGCAGAGCACTGAAGTAAATTTGCTGCTCAACATTTTTACTTTGTGATCCATTTGTTTTCAGCCTAATGCCTTCATAAATCATCCAAACCAGATTTGCCATTGCAGAGGCACCAGTGGCAACAAGCAGGATGAAAATAGAGGATTAAACAACAGGGGCTAGAAAGTGATGCTATCGAGTCACTGGTACCAGATCAACTGCTTTTTCCAGGGCTACCTATCTGGTGTACACTGATTTGTGTTCTTTTCTCTGCCTTTTTATTTTTTTAAGCTGATTTATCCAACTCTCTCACCCCATTCCTAGGATGGCAGAATGTCATGGAAGGCATCAAAACAAATACCAACAAATCAGAATTATGCACTTTTTGTGATTGCTTTCTGAAACCACAGGGCTGTAAGCAGTCTATGGAATTCCACAGGCATCTGTTCACAGTGACCTTGTATATGAATTATTTGTTCTTGGTACACACTGACATTAGTTCTGGATTGCTAATCACAGTCAGGTTGAAGCATCTCCAGTGCCTGGAGAAAATGTATGTACCTGTGTGATTTAGAGCTAGAGATTTGAAGCTCACACCCTGAGTGTACCTGGGGGCTTGTAGGTGGTTGAAAATGCTTTGGTCCACAGCTCTTATTTATGGATTTGCTATAGACCAAGCATGACTTTTTCAAAAGCAAGGAAAAGGAAAAGATGATACCAAGTACTGAAACAGGTTATTTTGGGGTCTATCTTCATTTGTGGTTTTCCCAAGCCTCTTACTCTCAGACCCAGAAGGTAGTGTCTGTCCCTAAGAGCTCATCAGTTTGGTATAAAGTGTGTAGGGGACAAATAAAATACCTGTCTTCCTTGAATCTTGTCTCATCAATGAGATAGGAAAGTAATTTTAATTTCTTTTTTCCTAAGTTATTCTTTCCATTTGGAGGATGTGAGGGAAAAATCCTGGTTTTGAACATGCTCAGAAGTCAGGGTATTTGGGTTCAGATATAGCTTTTGCTGCATGTACTTGCATATGAATTCAGGATAATTGATCTCTAGGCTCTTGTTTTGAGTTCACTTTTTTCATTCTGATGTGGGTAATTTTGGAGGATGTTTTGGAAAGAGGATTCCATTTTCCCCTGCTTTTGTCTGTAGTTATGAGGACAAGGCTTGCACCCACATGCTCAAGCAATTCTGAGGACAAAAGTGGTTCACTGGTTTGGTTCCATACTGAGCAAGAGGAGTTGGGGGTGTGTGCTGGGGGGTGACACTAGTTGCTAGTAAATTAAATCCCAGTTCACAGTTGTACATCTAGGTGAATCCTTTTTCCTCTTGGATGGCTACTTGGCAGCAAAAACGTACCAAAATCTTTAATGTCGAAACCAGATGTTTGTATTAACTTTAGGAGCTTTCCACAATGTAGGTTCTGTCACTGTCAGCATCCACTTTGTGGGCAGGTCTGAGATATTGCTAGAATTTGGTTGAGCTTGACTGCAAATTATTATCTACACTCTAGCCAATGTGTTTTTCAGTCTGTTTGGACGTTTCTGCTCCCTTTTAAAAATCAGTTATACTTACTTCATGGAAAATCCTGTTACAAGAGCTTTATTTTTACATTTTGTATTATTTAGGACAGAAAAATTGTTGTGGACCCAGGAACCTGTCATTTTACCTAAAAATCAGGCAGTTCTATATCAGCATGGACTCTTTTTTCTGGTGAAACCATTTTGAATAACATTCCCATGAAATATTTTACAGTGTAGCCAAAGTAACCAGACAAGGCGATACTGAGCTTGTCAAAACAGTGATCACACATTGATGTATGTGACTCCAGCCCTGCTGTGAGACTTCTGACCCTTTCACTTTCTAATTACGGTCATTAAAGCTTCTTGGACTCTCAGCAGACAGAATGTTCTCCTTGGCCTCCTGGATTCATCATTCTCACTAAACCAGATTTAAAATTGAAATCCGGTCAGATTATGAAATATCCAGACTGACTTCTTAATCCAGCAACCTCCTCAGCCAAATGCAACAGCAACAGCTACATCAGGTGCAGCAGAACTCTGCCTAAGTGCCAGCTTCTTCTGTGGAACTCCTATCATGCATTTTGTATCACCTACTTCAAAGAATATACTAGAGGTGAATTTTTTACACCATTAGTATTGTACTCCTTCCCTTTAGAAAAATCCTTTGTGTTGCTGAGTGCATATGTAGTACTTACCTGAAGGCAAAAAGTATTTCCAGAGGTTGCTCTAGAGCACAGTCTGAAGAGAAAATAGCATTCAGTTTTAAGATGTTTGTTGAACAGAGTGTTTTACTTCAAGGCCTTGCTTCTGCATGACCTGTGGGCAATTGGCCCATTTAATTGTCTGAGGCCTAAGGTAAAATCTGCATCTGTTCAACTAGATTTGAAACCCAAATTAATGATCCAGAATAAATTTAATTGAAGAATGTAGAAATCTAGTTGCAGGTGGCAAACTGTTTCAAGTCCATATCCCACGCTTCTTACAACATTTGTGTGAGTCCACAGGGTTATCTCAAGTGATTTTTTTGTCCTTTTTGCTTTTAAGAACTGAAACATATTCATACCTCCCACTAAACCTCTGAATGACAACCTGTTATAGCAAGTGGTATAGCTTCGGGTCATTTAAGTTTTTCAGGCAGTCTCCATACATCATCTGGCCCTTTACTTCCACACTACACGATTTCTGATACATGGGGCTCTAAGGTCATCACTTTTTATGAGTCACTTCATACTGCTTGGCCAGTGTTCCAGCAATACAGAAAAGGTCTTTTTATTTCTACCTGGGGGCACCTCTTTGGGCATAACCTGCAGAATTTCTCTGAGTAGACATTTATGGCTAAAACTGTTGGGCCTCAGTCACTAACGGGTAGGCTCTCCCTTCTTTCTTGCAGCTGTTTCTAGCTATGCTAATGCAAAGTGCCCAGCTGAATTTGGCACAGCTTAAGAATTTCCCTAAGAAGCCTAAGACTGCCAGTTTGCAGTGCAGCAGAAACCACACATTCCAAAAAAAGCTTTCACTCTCCACTGTGCACTGAGTGGAGGTTAAAAATGGGGAAAGTCTTTGAGTGTGTTTTTCCCTTTAATCTACTTCTTTGTCTTTCCTTGCAAGGTCTGGTGTTTCTCTTCTAGTCTAGTTACCTCCATTCATGGCCAGACTTTCTCATTGGACACAGTCCTTTTCTTTGTCTGCTGTGTCCTCGCATGCCCTTACCAGTCTGTTGGCTTGTACCAATTCTCCCCATTCTCCTTAGGTTATCCGAATCTCCACCCTTCTGCAAGCACACAGTTGTGCCATAGTTTTGCATCCTTCCCACACTGAAGGCTTGGGGCTGGAATCACATCTGTTCTCCAAATGCTTGGAGCAGGGGAGGGGGGGAAGGGAGTGGGGTTGTGTTTTCTGTAGTGATTTTGGATGGTGAAAGAGCCTCTGATGTTGGTTTGCAAATTCAGCCAGTCAGCAACGAGACTGACTTTGATCAAAAAACTGCATTGGTTGTCACGTAGTATCATTTTCTCTAACTGTCACTGGGTTAATATTGCAGTAACAGATCACAGGCTGTCCCTAGATACACCCAGGACTGTCATTTTACATTTGGGATATGGACAAAATCGGTCTGTTGCTTTCCCAGTGCTTACAATCTCAAAGCAACCTCACTGACTCCGGTGGAGCTTATTATTTCCTCTGGTATGGGGACTCAGCACAGCAAATCCCGAGTAGTCAGTCAGGGCGATTCCACTCTTGCAGCATGAAGATACCTTCATCACGTCCAGCACACCATTCCACACCCAGCTTTCTGGTCCTGCTGTGAGATTTGTTTTTACTGCTTGCTTAAACTCCCTGTGTTTTTCCACTTAGGCTGCTCCAAGGTAACGTGCATCAGTCTGACTCGCGAAGCCTCCATCAAGCTGTCTCCCTTGCACGGGAAGCAAATCTCCATCCGCTACTTGGACATGACAGACTGCTTCGTCCTGGAGGACGAGGGACTGCACACCATTGCCGCCCACTGCACCCAGCTGACCCACCTGTACCTGCGCCGCTGCGTCCGCATCACCGACGAGGGTCTGCGCTACCTGATGATTTACTGCACATCCATTAAGGAACTGAGCGTGAGCGACTGCCGCTTCGTCAGCGACTTCGGCATGCGGGAGATCGCCAAGCTGGAGTCGCGCCTCCGATACCTGAGCATCGCTCACTGCGGCCGCATCACGGACGTGGGCATCCGATACATAGCCAAGTACTGCAGCAAGCTGCGCTACCTCAACGCGCGGGGCTGCGAGGGCATCACGGACCACGGCGTGGAGTACCTCGCCAAAAATTGCACAAAACTCAAATCGCTGGACATCGGCAAGTGCCCTCTGGTCTCAGACACCGGCCTGGAGTTTCTAGCCCTCAACTGCTTCAACCTAAAGCGCCTGAGCCTGAAATCCTGCGAGAGCATCACTGGGCAGGGCTTGCAGATTGTAGCCGCCAACTGTTTTGACCTGCAGATGTTGAACGTGCAGGACTGCGAAGTCTCTGTGGATGCTCTGCGATTTGTTAAACGACATTGCAAGCGCTGTATTATAGAGCACACCAACCCTGCTTTCTTCTGAAGGGACACCCCACACCTGTCATTGCAAAGCAGTATTAAAAACACTGATGTATAAACACACACTCCCATATTCAGTAATGCTGTCTTTTCTGTCACTCACGGGAGTCAGCTTTTCTTGTATCTTGTGGTTGAGGGGGGTTTCTAGAGGACTATTTTGTTTGCTTTTTGTATGATCACTTTTTAAGGTGCCGTGGGTCTCTGTGGAGAGGCTGCCTTAATGCAAAAGCAATGAGTGCTCAGCATCCCGGGTGGGGTGTCACTTCCATAAGAGCCATGATCTTGTCCCAGGCTATAATAGCTGCCTCCAAAGGAAATAGCACGTAATCCCTCCTTTGGAAATGCTACTAAGCTGTGTCAAATACATCTGAATTCTAGCTGTGCTCATGAAGCTGACTATGCAATATTGTGTCTGTGTTCCCCAACTTTTTCCAATATGGCTGATAAAGCATCCTCTTGTCTCCAGGTAGTTTCTCTTTGGTAGTCATCCATTGTAAGCCCTCAGGAAATACGGGGTAAGGTTCTTAAACGTACTCATCGGAGGCAGAGTAAGACCTGCTGGCCATTGCTGAGCCCTTCTGCGGAGTGAATCTGGAGATTGTGCCCATGCACGGATTCTCTTGGAAAGCCCGCCTCCAGGTCACTCGTGCATCATCGTTACTTTCCTTCATTTCTAAATTTGTCCTCTCCTGCATGTGTAGTACCACGCTCTGGTAGTAGATAGGGACTTCTGGCTCTGATAAGCAGTGACGTATTCACCTGAGTGAAGGAGAACAAATGAGATATTGGTGGCCTGGCAAAAGGAAAAGCCGGCAAACCAGCCTGAGAAGCTGCTGTAGTTCTGCGACAAGCTGAGCTAGTACTGTAGGACAGTGGGGAGGCACTGAGGCGTTGTGGAGCAGCTTGCACGGTGCAGTCCCAATTGCTGTGCTGCACGGCTGTCACCAGAAAGTCTGGCTTTGTCCCTTTGCTGTACCTTTTCAGCAGCTGTGGCACCACTGCGGTGGATGCTCCCTGAGCAAACCAGGCACATGCATTGAGGTGAAGTCAGTATGTGCCTTAATACACTTGGAAACCTGACCCTTTTCTGTGGCCTTCCAGTTCAAAGGATAGATGGCTGATCTCAAAACTTCAAAGACATTGGCCTGATGTTAGATAACACCCCTGGGGACAGGGAAGCTTGGAGGGTTGTTCACATTAGATTTGGAGTTTTTGAGACTTTGGCTGTGTGTGTTCCCTTAGGCTGGAGATACAGCGGTGTTCAACAAAGAATTAAACACCAGTGTTGCCCTGTGACACTGGGAGCTCCTGGTGCTCTCATGGTCACTCTTGCTCTTGCATGAGCAGGAGTGTTTTAGAAGTCCCCCGTCTCCCTGGCTCCTTCCCCAGAGTGTGTGGTCGATTCATGGTTACTTTCTTCACAATTTTCTGGCAGCTGTTTCTCTGTATTTTCACATGTAATGCTCAGATCTGAAAGCCAGACATGTGAGGGGTGATGATATTTTCAGGCAGGCCCCCTGTGCCTGACTGACAGGTGAATTCATACATTCAGCTCAAACACTGTGAGTGGCTCATAAGAAGGGAAGCACTGTGTCTGGTTTTCATAAGCAGTAGTTCCATCATCTCCAGACAACACTAATAAAATCCGTGATATGAAGTGAAAATCAATATGCTCAAGAAAAACACGTAACTGCCGAGGAAGTACTTATAACATTGCTCTCTCAAATTGCAAAAAAAAAAAAAAAAAATAGAAGGGCAATGGTTTAGACACGTCCCTGGAGAGAGAAGTTGTCCTACTGCTGCAAAAATTCCTGTAACTTATATATGTTCCTCCAATTTTGGATTTTTTAATATACAGGATGGCATGAGCTCTGAATTCTAAATCAAATTCTACTAAAGCAAAGAGGGCCATGGAAAATGAATTTGTCATTGCTACTGTTACTGGTTAGTGACTAATAGGAGGCGATACCATCCCTTGGACAGTTAATTTCATTTGGGTTTTCCTTTCCATATTTTTAAAATAAGAGATTCTTCTCCAGCAAGTAATACAGTGTATTTTATCCGAGCCAGCTATACTCTCTGTTTATCCTTTATCTAAAAATGGCCTCAAGGAATTTAAATGTTGAGCCCTGAGGATGATGGGATTTTGAGCCATTTGCACTCATGAAATATAAGGCCTCACTAGTAACATTTAATTGTTTATTAAAAAAAAAAAGCTACTTTTCTGGCTATGTTAAATTGAGTGAATAGTGCTACATGGTTTTTAAAGTTTCTAATGTTTAAATTGGCCTGTACTGTACAAATCTCACTATAAAGCCTTAATTTGCTACCAAGAAATAAAGCAATATATTGGTAACTGATGAGCATGCAGTGTCATTTGCACGAACTGATTAACTGCTAGTGAGAAAAGGTTAAATACTTGCAAAACTTGAAAAGTAGGTGGGTGCTTGAGCATATCAGCCCATTAGGTAGGTGAATGACTATATTAAAAGAGGGAAAAAATTTATTATGGATTATGACCTCGCCTATCTCTCTCTTTAAAATTTGATTTTCCTCATGTGGTTCTTCTTGACCCTGAAACATAATCAGAAGCTGGAAGTGTAAGTAAAAGAAAAAACAACATATAAAAGGCACATGTATAAAAATTTTGGGAGGGTCTCTGCATTGGTTTAAAGGAATGTTAACATATTTAAAGGGAAAAGTAAAATGGAACAACTGAAAGGGTAGAGCTCTTACTGGAGCAATGTTGCCTTTTGAAACTTCTAAAAATCCTACTCTGGGGGGCGCTGGTGGAAAAATTACCTTAGTAAAAGTAATTTTTCTAAGCCAAATATTTTTAAGTACATAGTCTTGCATGATCTGAGTTGGTAGTTCGAGACTGCTACTTATTTCAAGAAAATTTGAGCTTAACTTATTGATACAGCTTGCCTGATTTGACTTTCAACCTTTTTCCTATGTCTACTTCCAAAATGATGGAACCAGAAAAGAAACTGAAATGGTGCATGCGGAGCTGAGTTTGCTGGAAAGGTTGCAATGTGTGACAGATGTGTCTTCTAGTTTAGGGTTAGCAAAGACTATAAATTTCCTGAGTGAAAACATAGGTGATTCTTGAACCATAAAATTCAGGCTTAGGCACTGAGGCTTCTTCTGCTCTGCAATAGCATATGGTGATCTCATCAAAGAAAAGCAGCAATGAATCACATCAGTCAGTCAGGCTGGCATGTTGTTTATGTCTTTGGAATCATTTGTGTCCTCTAAAGAGGGGTCTCTTAGAAAAGGCACATCTAAACTACCATGCACTGTGATTATAGCCAAAACTCAGCATCCAGGTATTCATCCTTCCCTTGGCTTTTGTAAAAAGTGGAACTGTATTTTTCCTGTTAGCGGCATGAAACTGATGAGAAGTGCAACACTTTTGCCTCTGAGCTGTGCTCATCTGGCTTCCTACAGAATGCAAAACAGCTTCTGTTGGATGTCTTGAACTCAGAACTGTGGTCCAGACGGAAACCTTCAGTAGTGGCTTATGTGGTTTCTCAAAACTTCTAGACTTTGAACTGAAAAATTAAAAAGCTAGTAAAATATCTAATTTTAGCACTAGGCTTGAAGCAGGTCCAAACTCTTATTAAAAAGAAACACAGTGATTATTTGGACTGCAGGCTGGCTGCCCCTCAGCTGCCAGTGTTAGTTTAGGGGGGAAAAGTTCTCTGACAGAGTTGGTGCATGGCTCCTCTTCCTCAGCATTCCCCAGGAAAGTAACCTACCCTCAGTTTTTTATAATTTTGTCAGTTTAGCCATTCGTGCTGAAACGTCCCATGCTGGGCTTTGAAAATGTTCGTTGAAATGGTTCATCTGGTTCTGTAAATAAAGCTGGAGGAAATGTCATTTTGTTCATGTTAAACTCCAGGTGACCTTTCCTTTGAAAATGGTCCATTGCCCTTCATCTCCTCTAAGGCCTTCAGAGTGAAAGTGTGAGCCTTGCCAGGAGGTCAGCTTTGGAACAAGGATGTGTCTTCCTGGTCTCCCAGTAAGTTTCACCTAAATTTAGCTACATTTCATGTCTTTGAACATCTCCAGCTCTGTGACCAGGGAGAAAAGGGACATGCTCCGATCTTTTGGAGTTTGTAGTCTGGCAAGACTGAGATTGGGCAAAGCTAAGAGGCATTTATCACTCTGGCAGTGTGAAGGAGGAAATGACCTGAATTGGAATATATGGAAGCTGCCTGGAAAGTCAGGGCAGGCTTGAATGATGGGGTTTTGAGAGCTAGGACAAGAAAGATGAGGGAGATTTCCTGGGCAAGGGGGACTGGGACTAGGATGATAAGAGACTGAATGATTTTCAGCAAAGAAGCTGGGACTGGGGTTAAGAAAGGTGTTTGTATGACTGGTTGAGCAGGGAGAGTTGGGCCAGAGGAAGTAAATACTGAAGAACGAAGTTTGGGGTAGGAACAGAAACATGAAGAAAATTAATTTAACTTCATTTAAATACAGTACACTCCCTTGGCACATGCTCTGAGAAAGGCTGACAGACTGTTTCAGTGAGCATGCCTCAAGTTTGAAACCAAATATGAAGTAGGAATTTTGCATCTAATGTATCCAGTATTTACCTTTTTATATATATAAATATATTTTGTGAGTTCAGAAAGTCTTTACCAGCAGAAGTATATACCTTTACCAGTATATGGAGGTCTGAGAGATTGTCTGCCCCACTGTCTTTTTCCTGCCTTTACACCTTTGTGTGAGGTAGCCTGGTGAGAAGAACAAGGCAAGGCAGGTTTGTAAGGTCTGTTCTTCTTTGGCACTGCATTTCAGCAACACCAGCTGCTCAGCTTTGCTGAGGTGCAGCCATCAGTGTGGAGCCAGACTTGTGCCATTTTTGAGGACAGTTAAAGGGCATAATAATCATAGGTTCAAGTTCCTGCCAGGCAGTAGACATCAGGATTCAAACTTAGCCTAACAAAAATACATTTAACTGAACAGCATTACTGCATGCTATTAAACAGACTAAATCAGTTTTCTCCGTAAAATAGCTGAGGGATGTTTATTTTCATGCACTCTGCTGTACAGATTCAGAGCAGGTTTTTCCTCCATCTTTGTCTTCTGTGTAAACTGGATAGAAACATCAGGTCATTTTTCCCTTGTCCTCTGGATGATCAGAGAGGCACAACTGAGATTTAAACTAGTCAATGGAAATTTTTTCCAAGTAGGCTCTGCTAATGCAAATTTTTAAAATATGAGTGCAACAATCCAGTTGGCCACAGATATGTCAGATTAAGCCAATATAAAAGTTACTAAGCAGGCACCAGAGGAAGAAGCAGAGGAACCAGAAAGAGGGATCTTTTAAAACAGATAACCACCCCAAGCTTTTATAAATGACCCTGGTACTTCTAATGCAGAACAGAAATCTTAGCCATTCCTTCTAGCACTAAAGCTACTGTGTTCTTTGGTTTAGAATAGATTAGTTTTCCTTTGTTTTTTAAAGAAACATTGCATGCTGTAGCCTGAAGCTCACATAAATGGTAGAAATGGAAAAAGTCATCTTGCAAAGAGCAGAAAGAATGCAAAGAGGGATCTGTGCCAAAAGGAATGAATGTTTTAAACAGTTTCGTGTTTCATTGTCTGTCTTTGATGGCTCTTAAAATACTTTTTTTAAAACAAGTAAATGACCATTCTTGAGATGTTTTGTTACTTCTTCAATATACTCCATTCACACAGTTGCCTCAGCAGACAGACATCAGAACTTTGGAAAAAATGAATTTCTAGCTATGAAAAATAAATGTAGCTAAAAAGTCTTTTATAACTTAATTTAATTTAGCCTTATCAAGTTTTTTCACGTCTTAATCACTTGTTCTATAAAGGATATATCCAAAGCCTTTGTCAGGACAACTGGAAAAATATTTCTAAATATTTAGAACAAATTGTATTTTTCTGGCACCCCAATTTTGCTCTAGTTTTCTGTTCCTGGTCTATTGTATGCTGTGAAAATACTCATCTGCCCCATAGAGTTACATAAGTTCCTCTGACAGTCTGAGGTATTCCACCTCCATAGTCACAGATAATTCAAATTTTGGATGTCTTGGTAATAATAGGATGAGTCAGACCATCTACTTGACCGGCAATCCAGGTGATTAACTGAAGGGATGACTACAAGTTGCTCCGTGGCCGAATCTTCCTGATGTTTCTCGGTGTAGGTGGGAAGCCCATGCATGAATGTCAGTAAATATGATGTTTTCTGATGCTTTTTATTAAGGGGATGTGTGGAATTACAAGGTGAATCATCTGGGGAAAAGTGGTCTACATAGTCAAACCATTAAAATCCTCTTTGTTAAAGTAGTGTAGCAGAAAATCAGGTATACATCTATCATGGTGTATATGGTCAGGTCATACCTCGGTGACACTGCTGGGGCAGCACCATTGGGGTTTTTTTCTCTCTGGCATGGTGTTCCTGAACCAGAACAACTGAGAAATTACCCAGACTCTCTGTATCTGTGCCCCAAGTGACTGAGAACTTTGGGTGTTTTTCTTTTTAATCTCCTACTGCCTCCTGTCCTCCCTCTCTCTCTCACCAGCTGACATGCTTGGGAGCCATCCCAAGGGCCACCTCTTTGTGGGAACTGGCCAAGAGTATCATCTCTGCTGCTGCCACCTCCTCAGCTGGGCTGACAGCTTCTCTCAGTGCTGAAACCTGAATCCTTGCTGTTGTTCCCTCTGAAATGCGGTTGCCTCTCCCTTTTTTTTTCCTTGAGATTTGCTCACCACAAATACCTCTCCCTTCACACTGGCAGGACAGCAGTGATGCTGCCGTGGTGGGACCTGCTGCATCTTCCAGAGAACCAGAAGGAAAGGAAAGTTCAAGCAAGCAATGAAGTGCCTGGCATTTGGCAGTAGTGACAGAGCCATGCAGGGTCACTTTATCTCTCAGGACTGAGAAGAATATCCGAGAAATATGTCTGCCTGAAACAGCCTGGCATGCAACGGAAAACCTGGCAAAGGTTTAGCAGCAGTGCATTCTTGCTGCTGGGGCACTCACAGCATTTGCATGGTTGTGTGTGCAGTGGAACCTGTAGTCTAAAGCAACAACCCTACTGTCAACATCCCACCAGTGAAAAGGAAAAAGAAAATGCCATCCTTCGCTGTGGATCCGGGCTGTAGAGGTACAGAAGCTCTGGCCAGTCGGGAGGGGTTCTGGAGTGCCCTGAGGCATGCCAGGCCTCATGTCAGGTGTTTGCACAGGGGTCACTTAAATGCCATTTGGTACATGCTGGAGGTACAAAAGGAAAGTTCGCTTGGTGGGGTATCCGTACTGCAGGGACTGTTGGAGCCCTGTCACAGACCCAGGATAGAAGCGGGAGGAAGGGGTCAGGAGCTCCTTCTAGAAATGTGCATTTTGTAGAAGGGGCTTTCCTGGCATCCAGCCTGGACAGATTTTTCACCAAAGAGTTTCCACAGAGCAGGGGCTGCTCAGAAGCAGCAAAGGGAGCTGTGACAAGGCTGAGGTGACCATGTCCTGATAAGCTGAGGGGAGGTTATTGAAGATGCAACACAGGGACATGTTAAGAGAGACTCTAGGCTCTTAAATTTATTTTTTAAAATGAGAAGGGAAGGGTGGATTTTTGTTGGTTTGGGTTTTTTTAAGTAGTGGCCTTTTAGAGTTGCTTGGTATTTACCCTTTGTAGGGGAACCTCATCTAAAAACACCAAGACTGGCTTATCTTCAGATCAGAGGGGTGTCTGATTTCTAAACATCCATCTACTTTTCTTGTAAGGCAGATTGATGAAGGCACAAGATGGCCTTGCAGCCTGAACTTTGGAATTCATAAATCTCTGGCAGGTTAAATTTGACTTCATGACAAACCAGCCTTCCCTTTTCCTGCCAAAAAATAAGAAAAAGCAACGGATGATTGCATCAAAATTCCCAATAAAGAGAGCAGAGGAATTCAGGGCTGAAAGCTGAACTGCAAGTGGTAATGTGTAATCTCTTGCTTATAAGATATTTTCTCCTGTGGGAGTCAAATATGGTACTGTGAAGCTGGAGAGTAAATTGAAGTTTTCATAAAGATCCCATGTAGTGAGCTCATGGATAAATGAGGCTGTAAGGAAGAACCAACACAACTTTTCTGCAAAGGGTCAATAAATGCAAGGGGGACCTGTCATGCTGGGGTGCTGGGGGCACCAAAAAGTTTTGAGAATGGCTTCTGTGTCTGGTGTCACAGTGTGGGCTAGGATGCTTTGTCTGGAAAAGAGTTAACTATGGTGAGATATGACACACATGACAAAGGTCATGGAATCATGGATGGCTTCATGGATGAAGGGACTGAATGTTTACAATGACTAACAGTGGGGAA
The DNA here is from genome assembly GCA_013398115.1 of Falcunculus frontatus. Lineage (NCBI taxonomy): Eukaryota > Metazoa > Chordata > Aves > Passeriformes > Falcunculus > Falcunculus frontatus. The sequence continues at coordinate 36,430 of VZRV01002353.1, read as the reverse complement.
AAAGAAAGTTTGAGGCATCAAGTGAAACCAGTAGGTAACAAACAGCAAATTAGAGTAGTTCTTTGTTGGCCATGTGTTAACGCCTTAGACCCCTGCCGCAGGGTGTTGTGGATGCTAAATGTTCACATCATTTAAGAAGAGCCCAGACAAGTTTGTGGAGGAAAAATGTGTATGCAGCTATTAAATACAACAGACAACCTCTGGCTCAGGAAATCCCCGAGGCACCAAGTCTTGGAGCCTGGCAGGCTCTGCTGGGAAAATACGCTTGCTCTATTCTTGTGCTTCTCTCTAGGCGTCTGGTTTTGTCTGCAATCAGACAGACTGTTCAGTTACATGGGCCTTTTTGTCAGCAGTTGTTTTTATATTTTGGTATTTGTCTCAGCAGATCCCTGACACAGAGCACATGCTCATTTCTTGCTTGCAATGTCCTTATTCAGAGTTGCTCAAGTTCTCCAAATCAAGTATTTTCATCACCCTCTTTTCTGAAATCCTTGTGCTTCAGACTGAAAAACCCAAGGTAGTCAGGAGCTAACATTCTCATCAATTGACTCTCATGGGAGTAGGCACTTGAAATTTTGCTGGGGGCTTGGTGCCCTGCATATTTAAGCCCTATTGCTGCAGGCTGCAATGCGAGCATGTCTGTGTTTGGAAGAGAGAGCAGGAGAAGGACAGGATTTTTTGCTCTTTCTGCCTTCTGCAGTTTGGGAAGCTGGTCACAGAGACATGGGTTTTCCAGGTCTCTCTCACTCCTCTCATCTACAGGGAGAATTTTGGAAATAAAGAAACCTCTTGATTTCTGTAAGACTGAGTTTTTGTAGTCAAGACCAGAATTTGCCAGGAACCTCTGCTCAGTCAAAGAAGTTTGAGCATCTCTGCTTCCCTTTATTAATTTTTAGCAAGGCCTGCCGTGTGTCAGACACAAGCAGCTGTATAAGGGCAGTTGATCACTCAGTCAAGTCAAACTGGTTGTGATGTTTGGCATCAGAATTAAATCTCCCTTAGATGCCCAGAAGACAGGATACAACCAGTGAATATACACTTGACAGAAACTGTACCATCACCAAGTGCCAGTTCTTATGTTTCCCAGACTCATCTGGAGGAGGCAGAAATTATCACTAAATCAGCAACACAGAGTCCCTTCTCTGCTCCTTCAAACCCTTTGCCTACTTCTGGCCCTGGGCCCACGCAAATATCCAAACACAGCGAGGAATATAAATACAGCAAGGGTCTCAGCTTTCATAATATGACTAAGTTGTTTTGATTTAAGAGTGCTCGTCTTGCCAAGATTGGAAAAAATTAGTCCGTTCTCCTCATGGCTGAATGTCAAGGTACACCCAGGTTTTCAGACAAATGCCCCAAATGTGCCCATGTAAATGCACAACTGAACCAAGGCTTGAGTGCTGGAGAACTTAACTCTTTAATAACTTTTTTAGGGAAACATGCAGAAAAATAGGAAACTATGGCAGTATGAGAGGATCAAGTCCTTGCTTTGAACAAGGATTGAAGTCACCCATGGTAAACCGAGAAAATGAAAAAAAAAGTCTGTATAGAATCACTGTGCTGACCTCGGAGTACCTAGACATTATCTGAAATGCTCCTGGGCTTCATCTAATTTTCTCCACAGAATTTGCCTACAGGGTGGCAATACTTCATGTGTTTAAGAGCTTTGCTTAATTTGCCTATTTAGTGCACAGTGCATGAAGAAAAGGTAGAAATAACACCAGTGATATTAAATATATTCTGATTCTTCTCTAGGGTCATCGATAGCTGCTTCTTTTTGTTTAATTTCAGCCTGCCTTTCTTTTTTTGATAAGGTATTCTGCCAGTAATACCCTTACAGATTAATGTAAATGTAGACTCATATTGGGGAAAATCATATCAGTGTAGAGCAGCTGTTTTCAGGAAGACTTGTCACTGTGAAGCAATCTACACATTTGTGGATCCATGACACATTTGCAGGCTTACATTTACTCCTTATTTACGTTAATTAAGGCCAGAGTTTTGGGAAAAGTGTTACACCAAAGGCTCAATTTAGTTGGCAAAACAGATGTACTGGATGCCATTAGAGATACACAAGGGTGTCTGAGACATCCACAGAAGGCTGGTTGGGGTGACTGTCCCTGAGGAAGACTTGTGCCCTTTTGCACTGGCAGAGGGAGGCCAGGCAGATGCCATCAGGCATCTCAAATGCCTTTAGTTGCCCTTCCTTGGGCAAACACACTTCCAAAACTTATTGGGAAAATGTCTGTGGTTAAGGTCAGACAGGCTGGGCCACAAACACACAGAAGATAAACCACAAATGACTGACTGTGCAGGCAAGCGTAGAAATTACTGTCATGTGAGGATATGATCATTTTGTAGTGCTGCCTGCCGCAATTTTTGTGCAAATATTCATTCTTGAAGAAAAGACAGTTTGGGATTCCTTTTCAAAACCAAAATGTTTCTGATGTTTAAAAATAAAAGAATAAGAAAAAATTTGAGACATCTTAGCTCTTACTGCCTGGGCTTTGCTGAAGGTCTCTGGCATTTGAAAGGTGAAGTCATCTCAAGCTCTGGCATTGGTTTCATCCGCAGCTGAAGGAGCAGGGATGTGGAGTCACAGTCTAGGAATCGCTGAGAACATCCTAATACCTGAAATAGTTGTGAGGATATAACCCCACTCCGCTGTTGGTTCCGCCCTTCAGCTGCTGAAGAAACAGCCCCTCACGTCGGGCCCCAGGGCTGCGGGAAGCAGCACGGATCCAGCCGCACTCTGCAGTTCCAGCCGGGCCCCTCCCCAGCCCCTGCAGAGCTCGATGGGCCCTGCCACGGGGGCTGCGAGCAGTGGGGTGTCAGGCAACACCTGCACGGCTCATCCCAGAGCCTGGTGTGGGACAGCCCTACCTCATCCTGTAGCTGGGGACCTCCGCATGGGGAACTGCGGGAGGCCTTTGTGTCCCCTCCTGCCTCCCTTTCCTCCCTCCCTTTCCTCCTCTGCACATCCCAGGTGAGTGGCGATCAGAGGAGGGAGGGATGAAGACCTGAAGCCCAGCAGAGTTCTTGAAGTAGGGGCTGCAGCACAGGTTCCAGCAGCTGCATAACATCTGCTTGCAGCACACTCGGACGTAAGCAGACCATTAAGGGGTTGCAAGTGTTGTCCTGGGTGTCTTTTCCTGCATGATGTTCTACGAGGTAATGGCAATTTACACTGCTGCCTGTTTTTCAGTACTAAATAATTTGCTATTAATTAGTCTCTTTGTTCTGTCTGTTGTTTGTTCCCCAGGTATTTTTGCTTTGTTGGTTTTTTCCCTACCTCATTTTCCCAGATTCTCTGGTGGCTTTTACACCCTACCTGCTTAATTTTGATTTAAAATCAAAATATTTTCTTTCCACCTAGGGGATGCCCTGAAGGTCTCTCAGAAATCCTTCCTTTTCTCTTTTATTTTTTTTTCTTTCTAAATTTTTGACTCAAAAGGCCTAACTAGGAAGATTTTACTGTAAAGCATTAACTGCATGTATGAAAGAGGAGCTAGAGCCTTGCTTTCCATGATTTCAGACTATTAAATGCTGAAAGCGATCCCCCAAATGTTATCCCCCACATGATTTTTTTTTTTTTTTCTGGTAGCTAAAACAGTTGATAGATCCTTTGCAAGTAAAAGCTGGTCTGTGTGGAAAAATCTGGCAGCTGATGACAGCATGAACTTAATTTACTTTAGTGCATGAATGTTTTACTGCAGAAGAGTCATCCTGGATCATTACCCAAGTTGAACTTTGCTATTAATTAGTCTCAATGATTCATGTGAAAATGATAAAGTTTCTGCTGACTTGCAGTGTTTGGGATACTCGTTGAAGGCAGTATCAGCTCTCGTTGCTAACCAACACTGCCTATTAAATAAGAGATAGGAATGCCTCTTCTATCTTCATACCATGCAGAAAGTTTATTCTGGTTTATTTTGTAAGAAGAAGGTGTTAATGGGTTTATTCTGCAGAGAAAATTTCCCATCTCTCCTTCATCGTTTCTAATAAGATTAGGTTCTCTTAATGAACAAAGTGATTAAATTTATATTTCACCAAAGTAGTAGATACTACCCTAATTAAAGCCACATATTGTCACAACAGTGTTAGGTTAAAAGCTATGGTACATATACGAGTCCATTCTCATACTGGGAAGTTTAAATTCACTAGGAAAAATAATATCAGCTATGAAAAGATACTTTATATTTAAGATACTGAATTATACAAGTGCCAGATAGCAAATGTAATGGTTATAAGATGTATTCTGTTTGCACGACTCCTAAGTGTTTATTGCAATTTTGACAATTAGAGTCTACTCTTCATATTTCTTTTATCTGGCAAAATTGATCTGAGGACCTTCTGCTGCCTGTGTCTTGCTGAAAAAGGCAGTGCCTCTGCAGGCAAGGAAGACTTCTTCCAAAGACCTGCTGTCTGGAGACAGTGGTCCTTGGGCAGATCCTTGCAGTCTGAACAACCTTTCCTCTGCTGCAGAGGGCATACAGTGGTTCACTGGAATTCTTTGGCTTTTCAAGGAAAGGACTACCTGGATTTTGTCAGATTCACTCAAGACAAGGTTTGGGTGAGAACCTGGCATGCTCAGTTCCAAACTGATGAAGTTTGTAGTTCTGTAACATAAATAACTAAACATTTTTGAAGTATCACATAAAGTTTTACAGTTGTAGGGGCTTGGACTTCATTGCTCCCCCCGTGTGAAAGCAGTGCATTCAGTACATGCATTTATCTTCATCATGCTTTCTGATGTCCTAATGTCACCACTCTGGATTTTCCTGGAATGTTCTTGTGCTCCCTCATAGCCTGACAAGATTCAGAATACTGAGGACTCTCTCTTACTGCGACATGTAGTTACTTCTTGGCCTACTATTATTGATAACATCTGTCTCAGTACTATAATCTAGTTCTTGCTGAACTGGCAGCCAAGAAATGCGGTGTTTCGGGATCAAAAATATTGCAGGATTTGTTCTTGAAAAAATTTTTTTTCAGACGAAAATATTTAATTCCCCATGAATTGCGAAATTAGGTCAGTTTCACTGACACAGAACAAGAATACTTTCAAAATTATTTTAAAACTCTTTTTAAATGCTGAAGTTTTCATTTTGGCTTAGATAAAACCTGGGTTATGTTCCCTTCCTTCCAAGTCTGACCTGTCTCCTGACCAGCCCGACCAGCTTCTCTCCAAAAATGTCTCCATTCACTCTTTGAACAAAACCACTTAAAAACAATTCAATGAAATTGTATCAGCTTCCAAATAAAACATTTGGAGATCATCAGCATGTATCACTTTACCGGGTTTATGTGATTCATCTGGATGTATAGCTCTACTCTGTAAGCACTTTTAAAAATTGGTTTTTTCCTAATTGAGGATAAAACAACATTTGAAACCTAGAGTGTTTTAGGGAAAAATTTCATTTGCAGATTTGTGTTGGCTTTTTCCAGGAATCGTGGCTTGCTGGGCTCAACCACTCAGTTTTCCCTCTTACATGAATGGCATAAACACCCCACTTCTCTCACCTGGGCAAGCTCAGAGTTATCCATAAATTAGACTTGCAGGATGGTCAGGGGCTAATTACAGGCGACAATAGGAAAGGGGATCAAAACACCGTCGGATTTTATAGATTTCTGCAGAATGGGATATTTTTCCGCCAAAAAACCCAAACAAAACACCCCCAACAAACAGAGTTACTTGTCAACTCTGCTTTCATACTTCTTTTCAATTCCCTCTGTGATCCTGACCCCTGTTAGGCTAGTACTGAGCTACCCTCTCCATTATTCCCCACTGTCCTGGCTTCTCTTGGAATTGGCTAATAAAACCAGCTCATTTAATGCAAATGTCCCGGAGTGAAAATAAATCCCAGTCTGATAAAACCGAGAGAAGGAGCAGCTGAAACCCGCCTGTTCCGCAGCCCGGAATTCCCCGGGCCAGGGCTCAGCCAAGGAGCAGCTGCTCGCTGGGGCAAGGGCTCCATCTGCGGGAAAGGACCCGCATCCATCCCTGCCCAGGGGATCTTGCCTTCTTGTACAAAGAGGAAAGCCCTCAGGGTTTCTCCTTGCCCAAATGCACAGTGAATTACTATTGGGCTAAGACGTATTGCCTACAAAGCCCACACAGGAAAACTGCCCCTGAGTGCATGTTCCAGCAGTGAGCAGAGCAAGCCTGACTGCAGCAGTGACGATGGCAGGGTAAGGATTTTCTTTTCTGTGAAGTTGCTACACCTTTAGGGCCTGCCTGGAACCAGTACCTGTACAGGTTATCTGAGCATTTCATGTGTGAGAACAAACTAAGAATGCTTCTGTTCTTGTTCTTTCTTTTCATCTGCATTCCCACTCTTCTTTTCTGTTTTTTTAAAGTTTGCTGTAACCATGTATGCAAAGCATGGGCATTTGGTTTCATACCTGTGAGAAGAAACATGCTTTCTGTACATGACCCCTGCCATGGCTGAATCTGTTCCAACACCACTTAGCAAAGGTGGCAGCTGCCATTCCTAGATAGTTTTTCAATGGGAGAGCAGCTGAATGTCAGTGCTCCTGGAAATGCCTAGCAGGATGAACATTTTCTCACAGCAATTCTTCGTAACAATCCAGCAGGCAGTTCCCTGTTACTTTTTTTTTTTTTTACTACCTCATGCAATTTTTCTGTGAGCTGTCATCTTCTGAGTTAACATATGGCTAAGTGCAAACCCTCTGTTCAGAAAAGGACAAATGTAGCTCTCTGGTAGCTGGGGTATCTTCTGCTATTATGAAAACCGTGTTGGTTTATTTCTGGGGACAGAGATTTCCATTCCATAGCTGTTGTCTGTTATTTCTCTTATCAGCTAGTGAAGAGTCCCATCCATTACCGTTATTGTTAGATGGTCTAAATGGGATTTATTTTTTTCTGTAGAAGATCCAAGATCAGCTCCTTGTTGATAAAAGAGAGAACAGTTTATTCAAGCTCCCCACATATGTCCTGCATTTTGCAGTCTAGGCTTTACAGGATACCCAGCTGACTTGTGAAAATCATTCCTTTGGTCCTTAGAGGGTATGAATCCAGTGATCTCTTCACATGGAAATCCTCCTATAGCTTGGCAAATGGTTTAGTAGAAGCCCAAGGTCCATTGACTCTGGGTGAAACATGAAACAGTCCTGTGATTTGCTCTGTCTCAGTCTGTGCAACCTTTTTGTCAGAAAAACAACAAACCTATCAGGTCAGTGTCCATACAGCCACAGGCAACAAAATCCAGAGCTAGCACAACTGAATATACACAGAGTGTCCAGTTTTCAGTCCACATCCTCTCCTAGCCGGTGCTGTGCCAGCTGAGTGGAGCCAGCCCTCAACAGCCCAGGCAGACTCCCTGCCCCTGCCCCTGCCCCTTTTCTAGGAGGCTGTGCTGCTCCTCCTCCTTCAGTTCGTGGGGCAGGGTTCCACAGGTACATGGAGGGACCAAGCCAGGGTTTGCTCTGCGGGGTGTGTGAAGGGCTGCAGCACATCTTGAGTTTCCATCCAGATATTCCTCTGAGTGCATTTGGTGACTTACTCAAGAGATGGATACTGAAGAGAGGATTTCCAGGCCTTTGCTTCAACAGGATTTTTATTCCTTAAAGTAGATAATGTATTTCTATGAAAAATTAAAATGAAATCTTGGTAAGCAGACATGGTCAATGTAAAAAAGTGGTAGCTTTTTACCAGAAGTGTTAGCACGAATCTCTTGTGCCTTAACAGCAATCCTTTTAACTCCACAGATGATTGCATCTGACCAAAAGATGTCTCCTAATTATTAACCATGTGCAATTCTCTCTGACTGTAATAGAAGAAGGTCTTTCCTTGCTAGAGCAGGTCAGTTTCTGAATTATACTGTGTATTCTTTTCTGGTTTAATTTTTCTTATGAGACCCATCACAGAGAAGGTAGGAAATCCTTTTGCTGGTGTCCCTCTGTACAGATAACTGCTGGCTTCCCTTGTAAAACGTCAAGGCTATCACCAGCAGCAACGTCACTGCACCATTTCCCTCTCAGCGTTACCGAAGTAAACATTTCCATAATAGGTATCCCAAAAGCTCTCTAGGGAAGAAAAGTATGTATTGTAACGTGGGAAGGTTTCCTCTGCTTGCTTTCAGCACTGTTAATGGGCATGTCCTTGCTGTGCTCTGATTAATTGCCCTGCTTTTATCGTGATTAGCACATTTAGCATTAGGCTGGCCAGCTGTCAAGCTAAGCTCAGTCACAGCAGACAAGCACTCACTGCCTTTCTGATTTTTCATCTCTAACTGATCATCCCAAGGAGATATAAGGCCCAAGTTTTCCAGCCCTGCTTATCTAGGGCACAAAGTATCTCATCCCCATGCAACTAATGGTACTGGCTTAATTAACCTAATGTGAAGAGGGCATTGAACAACAGAATTGAATAACTTTTTTTTCTTTAAAGAAAAAATTGCATGCAATTCAGACGGTGGGCTTGCTTACACATCCAATATTCAATTATGTCTGTCTCTAGAGGAGGAAACACCTATCGGACAAATTGGATATCACTTCGGTACTTCTGAAATGCAACAGAAATCGGGAATGCAGGAGAGAGGGGAAGGTCTTTGCATCATTATTTATTACTTCACTCTCACAATAGAGAGAGCACACACTGCTGCAATCCAGAAGGATCATTTGGAAAAAAAGTAAAACTTATCCTTCCCTCTTCTTGATGATGGGGAATGAATTCTGTGTCATAATTGAGATAATCCTGCTGTGATTTGAGAAAGTCTAAATCCACATTAGGTTCCAGCCCCTCTATTATGCAGCAGTTTGGCATACATATGCTTTCCTTTACTTCATGGACCACCTCACCTGGTGCTGCTTCTCTATGTTGGTTTTATGGGTTTTGCCAGTGTCAATAATGACAGAATTCTTCTTTTCAGGCGAAATGACTGTGGAAAGATATTATGGTTTATCGAGGTTAGATTCTTTTTCAGATTTCAGGGATAAGCAAATGTGGGCATGTACACTGGGAACCCAGTCCAGATTTCATGAGGAACCCCTTAGTCATGAGGTAACTTGATCTGCTTGCAGACTGCAAATCTTGAGCTTTGATTCAGAAGTAACATTACTGAATGGAGCTCCTTTATGCTCCTGTCATTATCCTGTCATCTGTAGCAAAACTCCTATCTACACTATCCAGAGTTCACATGTCTCTTTGAAACAGCTGGTTTATGGCAACAGGGAAGGAAGACCACAGCCCATCTCTTATCACATTGTCATCCATTGCTGCCTACTAGTCTGTCTCTTCCTCTACTGAAATGTGAGCTCTATTGGGACATATCAGGCCCTGACCACTGTGCAAGAAAGAGAATAGACTTCCAGTACCAGAACAGCCATTACAGCCTATGTCTAATAATTTTGACTTTTAGAGATTTAATGTAGGTAAGTTCAAACAGCCTAAAAAGCATAGCATAGTTGATGTAGCACATGTATTTCACTTGTCCCAAAATAGCTGGTACATGGGTGGTTGGATTTTTGCAATTGTTGCTTGGTAAATGTTGTTAAGATCCAAGTTAATTGTAACAAGGTCAACTGACATCCTCTCTGACACTTACATGGTTTTTACCAAGTAAGCCTCATGGCAGCATTTCTGGCTTAAATAAGCCAGAGTTGTGCCCTGTTTGTCGCTACTGAAATTCACTTTTCCTTTTTTGGTACATGCCACCGTTTAGGTTTTTCAATCTTTTAGCTTCCTTCAAAACGATAGCCAGCTGGTGGATCTGCAACGTGCATATGGGGAAATTTTCACGAGTTGCTTTTGTTCCTTTCTCATAATCAGAGTCTGGCTCTGAGCTCAGGGTCCTAGAGGTGGGTTTTTGTATTTCCTTTTCCAGGTACTGTCAAGGTTGATTTATTTAACTTGCGGATGAGACCAAGGAAAGGTTAGACTGTAAGTATCAATGGATTTCCCAGAAAAACCATGGATGTCCCATCCCTGGGAGTGTTCAAGGCCAGATTGGACGGGGCTCTGAACAACCTAGTGAAAGCTGTCCCTGTCCATGGCATGGCAGTGAGATTGGAACTAGATGACCTTTAAGGTCCCTTCTAGCCTAAGCTAGTCTATGTTTTGGGGTTTTTTATATGAGTGGAAAAAAATATGTAATCATGGCATGCTTTTGCTGTGTGTGCTGTAGCAGTCTCAGTGTTCTGATTAAATAGCATTATTGATTGCTTTTGTATAACAGCAGCATCTCTGGCTTTAATTTTGCAGAGGAAACTTCTCCATCACTGCTGGTGCTGAGACAGTAGGTGCAACGTAAGTCCAAGACTAATAGCCCAGAGCAAGTGTGACTTCAGAGAAACCAAAGCAGAGGAGGAAAGGTTGCATAGAGGAGCCAAAGTGCTAATGTTTCTATGATTAATAATCACCTACTGCCTGTTCCACTTTACCAAATGCTACTGAAAATAATGATGTACCTTCAGCATAATGAATTTCCCCCAGCTCATCTGAAAATCTCTTCATCTGGGTATCTTGGCTGACTTCCACTTTGGCTGAGTAGAACTGTTCCGTCGTTGTGAAACCACTTGAGAGTTTGAATTGAACAGGATGAAAGGAAAAAACAAAAATCAGAAAGAGCAAATGGCAGCTCAGTTTGAAAGAGACCTCGTGTAAGCAGAGAGGCCAAAGCTAGCCAAAGCTAAAATGCTATAGGGTCTAAAGTTTCTTTGTAAGATCTGGATGATCATTTTTCAGAAATATGTCTTTCTTTCATATAGAAAGATTCTATAAAAATGTTTGTGGTTTTGTCCTTACCAAATCAATCCCCCAAATCTTAATCACTGGCTTTATATTCCCTTTTAAAATTCCCTCTCAATTGAAATGATGGCAGTTGAATGTGTGCATTAGAACCAGAGCTTCAATCCACCCCTATGTTACTGTAAACGTTTTCCTCAAAACAGTAAATCTGTATTACTGAAATTCTGTATTAGTGAATCTGCATCTGTTTTTCTACACTGTATCTTTATTTATCAAATTAATTGTATTTATGCTAGCATAAAATTCTGGCTTTGTATTTAGTACAAGTTTAGTATTATCCCAAAAGTTTTGAGTGAGGATGCTGGTATATCACATTACATTATGTTACTTTTAGGTAGGCTTTAAAAGGCCCTGCTGAAGAGCAGAGGCTCCTTGTGATATGCTATACATGCAGAGAGAGGAAGCTGTATATGAAAATGAAAAGATCTAAGAATCTAAACTCTAACCTAAGTACATAAAGGGTGAGGGGAATCCAGGCACAGAGGAGCAAAGTGAGTGAAAAGTCCTCACTAAAGCCAGGGTGAAAGCCTAGGTTCCTCTTTGCCTCTGTCCCTTTCCATCAATAACTGTTTTTTCTGTGCTACCTTGGCCACTTACCAGCTCAGCTGAAGAGACTTTGGCCTTTGTCTGTGATTTCTTAAACCAGTTGATTCACACTGTCAGCTTGCTGGCCTGTGCATGGAGGGAGTGAGAGAATATTTGGGCATCCTTAGGCTCAAAGTCACTGATGGGGTAAGACAGCAGTCTGTCCACTGCCAGGGAGCTCAGTATGTCCTTCCTTGCAGACCATGCCTGTCTCTGGCTGGTGGCAGTGGCCCAGTCAGATCCAGCAACATCCTGAGGACTGGGCTTTGCGTGCCCAGTCCACTTCTGAGGAGCATCATCCTCACAGGCTGGTTTTGGGTTCAGAGAGTGCAGCAGTGAAAGGATGCAGCACTGCAGCCATCACAGCTCCTCACTGCTGCTGCTTAAGGCAGCACAACAATGGGCCTGGGTAAGGGAGGGTACAACTTCTATCTCCGAGAAACCTGGTTACAAGTAACTTTCCTTTTTCCTTCTAGTGGGGCCACTACATTTGTCCATGCCTGGGGCAAGATGAACAAGGTGTGCTGATGAGAAGGTAAATGCAGAACAGAGAGATGTAGTAAAAGAATGAAGCCTGTTCAGCTGAACTGTGCAGTGTGTGGTTGTGTTTTCAGTGCACATGAGGGGACAGCTGCTGGCCTCTGATGGTTTTTGTAGAGCGTGATGTGTCTCAGCTCTTGAGGTTGCTTTGGCATGAGCTGAGTCCATGTCACCTGGGGAAACGGGGAAATGCTGACACACAGCTCCCTAACTACAGCATTCAGCCCATCTAAGGTGTGCTTGGGAAGAGACTGACCCCTACAACTTCGACTGACAGGGTGACAGAGGAGAGCTGAATGCTGGTTTGACCCAAGAGGTGAGTTTAGGGCTGTCCTGGCATGTGAAGAATACACCTTTCAGTATGTGAGCCATGAGGTGTCTGGGACTTTGCTTGAGTGATTGGTAAGAAACTGTCACAGAAAGCATGAGAATTTGGGAAGAGGACAGGAAAACTAATTTATCCTTATGAATTACTGGAAATGGTGGATAGGTCGTTAGGGGCTGTTACTTACAGAGACCGTGTTTGCATTTTTTAAGAAGTGTTTTAATTGATAAACAAAATGAAGCACACTTTTCTCCACTGCATTAAATGGGGCATTTATTAAATATGTAACACCCAAATTAATATCCTACAAAGGTGATAAACACTTGATGTGAGGATAAATATTGAACAGGCCTCTCAGATACTCTTGTTTCATGGAAAAATGCCAAGTTGTCATCAGTGGCAAAGTAGGATGTGGATAAATTACCTTAATGTCTGGGAGTGAGTGATAGCCCAGATGTGTTTAGTGGGAACAAATGTCCCATCCCAGCATGCACTGAATGTAGCTTGAAATGTATTGCTAACATCAGCCCATGTGCAGAAGACCTTCCGTTTCAAAGTCTAAAAACTCACTCTGCAGTTCATGAATACAAGCTAAATCTGCCTGAGACAAGAGATAGCAAAGTCTAACGAGTAACACTACCCAGACAGAGCCAGTCTGTGCCTCTATGATAGATGTCCTTGTCCAGTAGATGAGGGACATATTGCACAAAACATATTACACTAAAATTATTTGTGCCTTTTCTGGATTTAATTGCTTTCTTTATAAGAGACATGAAAGAGTTTTATTCAGGGACACTTCCGGAGAGGAGAAATGCAGCTGGCACTGAATTTCTATCCCTGCACCAGACTCAAGCTACTATTTCTTTTGACCAGTTGAATTAGAAAAAATAAAATCCAAGTGTGTCTGTGCACCTAAACAGAGGAGTTTGTATGTTTGTGCCCAGTGATAAAACTGTCTCACTCATGTTCCTGTGAGGTGGCTGGGCTGGGCTGGGCAGGAGGGAGGATGGATGCCTGTTTGTCAAACCCTGACCACAGCTCTCTGCTGAGATGCCCCTGGGGGAAGGAAGGGACACTCTCCTCAGTGGCAACTCTGCTGATGGGGATTTCTGAAATGGAGGAGAAATGTAAAGAGGGGCTGAGGCCTCAGGGACTTACCAGAGGCCTCTGCCTGCAGGAGAGAGCGGAGCCAAAGCCAGCCCCAGGAATGACAGTGGCTGCTGAGGCTTCCAAGGCTTCCACAGACTGGGTTGGTTCCCAGGCAGCTGAGAGGCAGTGCTGCTGCAGGTGAGGCCTCACTGCAGGGGCATGGCAAGAGGGAGCATCATTCACAGTCGGTTCATCTCCTACCATGGAGGTCAGCTTTACACTCATTACACACTTCAGCTGCTCCAGTTCAGGGTTTAGAATCCTAGCGTGATCTGGGTGAGGTGCATGTGGTGGCTGATATGCTCCCTTAATAAAACGAGGTTCCCTGGTCTGGGTTGCATTTTTTCCCCTCATTTTTTTCAAATGGGGGAAATTAATTAACTCAAATTAAACTAATTAATTTGAAATGTTTTCAAAACTGGCAGGAAAAAAAGTTGAAAAGAAGGGAGGGGATGTGAAAGACTGGAATATTAATAACCCATTAAACCCTATGTTTTGTGGGCTTCCCCCACCCCGATGGGTCGAGACTGCGACCATCACTTTGACTAATGGACATTGAAATTGCAGCAATCAAATCTTGTCACTGGAACCACATGAATTGATATCTTTCTACTCTTATCCTTTCTTTCTCTTTCTGTCTTTTCCTTATGTATTTTCTTAAGTGTTATTTTTATGTTTTTATATGCTATATTACCATAGATAATAACAACCAAAAGGGCTACATACCTGCTTTCCATTGCAACCAAATTGTTCTAAAATAAACATATACATATATATACATATGAATGTATGTATGTGTGTATTTATAAACCCTGACCACTCAGTGTCACGTCACACAAATCTGTCCCAAGGGATGTATTAACAAAAACCTGAGTTACTCTCTCCTTCTGATGGCAGGTCGTAACAGGGGAGATGTACTCCTTCCTCAAGAGCTAGTGCTGATCAGGCCTAAAAAATAGGACCTTTTGATAAATTATTAAACATAATTTTTGCTTTCAGAAGTTTGGCTGTTCCTTTTCCAGCTTCATGTGTAAGACAAAATAAGGTTTCAGGCTTGGAAAGAATAGTGGAGACTGAAGAAAGTTTTTTGGGTTACTATGCCATCATAGTCTGATTCCCTTTCATTCACCTTAAGCTCTTCCTCCTGCGATGACCTTGGTGCCATTTCTGGTCTCTGCCCATGACTGATCCCAAATTCTGGCATTCAGGTGGACTTGCCAGCATGGATCTGGTTCAGTACAGTTTGCTTGGTCTGGTGTTAAAACAAGTTCTGTGTTGGCTCCAGCCAGCTGCTTCCTGCTGAAAATGTCATTTCATGAGGCTTTTACAAATTTTTGGCCAGCTGAGGTGTTCAGAGGGCAGCCCCTCAAGCCCACTGTTTCTGAAGTAGGGGAGAAAGTAGCGACAAGTCAGGGTCAAATTCAGCTGTAGTTTGTATGTGAGGAGGCTCCAGGGGAAGGATAGCTTCAGTCTGTCAGGAGAGAACTCATTAAGGAGGAGGATGTTCATGGGTTTCTACAAGCCTGTGGGATAGCTGACTGGCCACAGCAGGAGGAAATTATGCTAATGGTTACTTTTTTCCTGTTATCTGCAGGTGATCTTTGAGAGGTGTTATGCTTCTCAGAGGCCTGTTTCCTAGTGTTTCCTTTTTATTTTTCTGCCATGTGACTGGTTTTAATGTATGCATCACCTTTTATACAGACTGTGGTTGCACTCTACAGTGCATTATAAGCATCTCTTCTTAAATCCAGGAGGAATGTCAGCGTCCATCTGACTAATTTCTGAATGTAGAAAGAACCAAAACCTCTTTTCTAAATTTAATACATAAAATACAAATATTACTGGTTTTAAAATCTATTTTTGGTGTCCTCTTTAAGGTAGTCAATTCAGTCCTGAACACTAATTTATCTCCTCTTATACAAGAGGTATTTCTAGGAACTGATAACTCACTAGAGTTTTTAAAAGTGTTGTGAGGCTTATTAAAATGAATTTTTTACTTAAGGCAAACGAGAAAGATGAAATGCTTTAAAAAGCATCTTCATTTCTTTTCAGAAAACCTGCTAGCAGTTCATATTTTTAAATCATTAAAAAATGTTCATATTCTTCAGTACATAATTAACAGACTTGCAGATCTGACAGATAATAAATTATTTTCAAATTCAATCCGCTAGAAATCTTAAAACACCAGTAAAGTTTTCAGAGGGAGAACTATGCTTTGCAATATGGTAGCACCCACTTGTATTGTCCTGTACGCTGCTGTACATAGACTGGAGTTACATTTCAGTGCTGGTAATCATTCCATGGATATGTCATTTACAGAATAGAGATGCAATAAACTAAGGCATTCTGTAGTTAAAAAACACCCAAATGTTATGAAGCATCTAATATGAAAAGTCAACAACGAAATCAAATATATCCTGAGGAGCCAACAGCAGTTTGCTCTGCGTTCATGATGGGTTCCATGAAACCTTAGGAATGGAGTAAAAAAATTCCTGTCAAACTGCTGTGGCTTTGTCTGTAGTGTCATCAGACTGGCAGAGCTCAGTAAACATGCTGCCTGTTTCTTTGCAGTGCTGTTTGAATTACTGAATTTGATTTACACATCGGAGCAGGTTAATACTGATGATGCCCAGCTGCAAGAGGAGTGCAAAGTTTTGCTTTAAATATTGCATGATTTGTTTTAACAGTAAGTTAAATTTTAATATAATTCCAAAGGAAAGAAATGAGAATCCAGGGGGCTACTTTGCAGAGCTCCCATCATATTAGCTTTCTGTGGTCAAGAAACTCTTTATGAAGCATATTTTTTTTTTGTTTCTATTGATTTTCTTATTGATATTCTTAAGAATTATTGAGTTTTTCCAGTCTAGGGACTCCCTAAACTATATGCCTCTAATAGTAATCTGTTTGTTATGGGCTGGGTTGTTTGGGTTCTTTACTTTAAATATTTTAAAACCTTATATATACAGTAGTGAGTGGAAATAACTTTTCCTTGAGAGTCTTGTTGTGTTTCACCACTTACAGTTTTGGGATAGTAATCTTCAGTTTAAGAGCCAACATTGCTATTCTTGAATGAGCAGAATCTGATTCTTCCTTGCTTTCAAAGTCACATGAATGTGAGGGCTGTTCCCTGCACAATTCTTGCCGTTTCTACTGCATCCCAAAAGAGAAACTCAGAAGTTGCCCTTATGCTTCCTATGGTTCTGTTGTTTTACTGTCAGTGGTGATTAATGCAAGGAAAATGGAAAAAAATGTGACTTCCCAGAGGCGGTGGTGCAAACCTTTAGCTTGTGCAACGCCTTGATTCCCTCTTGCTTGTGGTTTTAATACCCAAACGTGATGGTGACTGAAATGCAGTTTTGACATGAGGTCTGAGTGCCAGTGTTTTTCCTCTGTCTGGAACTTCAGGCAAGACCTCACTCTGTATTGCAACCTGGTCCCGGGGTTGAGTAAATGGTGATTTTTCTGGTGTCCATGAAATACACGCTTCTCACTTAAATAGATTAATTAGAAAAAAGCTTAGCTGTTTGGAGGAGACATGAAATTTTTCAGAAGAGGAGATGTATGCATTTTGTGTCCATGGAAATGAGCACAGAGAGGGAAGGTGTTGTGGATTAAGAATAGTTCTCCCCAATTCACTTCCCCCTCTGGGACTCTCCAAACCATGCACTGCTCTGGAGAGGAGAATTGGAGGCAAAATAGGTAAAGATCGTGGGCTGAGGTCACAATAATTTACTGGGAACAGCAATGAGATAAGAAATGAACAGTAACAGCTACATTACTAAAGACAGAGGGTACAAGAAAAAAAAATCATTCACACGGAACCCCCTCCTGACAATAGACAATTCTGGACGTCTCCTGCCACCATGCTTACTTGACCAGGAGGAATCACTCCTCCCTGGAAGAGAGAGGAAGCTGAGGTGGCACAGAATAGCCTCCAGGTCTTGGCCATTCCTCTCCCAATATGCAAAAACTAGCCCTGTCCTGGCTGGAACCGGGAGAGAAGGGTATTAAGCCCAGTCTTCTTCCACCACTAGTAATGATATGTCAATTGCTTCCATAAAGTCATCAAATCCTCTCCGATTCAGGCTGGATTTTTTGTTACTGTTTGTCTTGGGAGGCTCTTCCAGTAATTCATTGTGGCACACTCAGGAAAGACAAGCAGGAAAGAAAACAGGCAGGGAGGAACAGGGGGAGAGGTGCCCAAGGCTTACAGGAGCAGGTGGGATGTGTGGAGTTTTCCTGTAGGACAGCTGAGGGTCTGGTTAGAGCACGTGAGTCAAAACTGAGCGAAGATAAGGAAGGGCAGCAGCATGGGGGGACCACATTACTGACCATGGGGTCAGACTGAAGGAGGGGACCTATTTAAAATCTTCGAGGGAGTCTGGGGTGGGCAGAGCCTGGTGTTCCTTGGGGCCTTGTCACTGCTGGAGGGGCAGTATGTCAGGACACATGCAGGAGTATTTTTCTGTCAGGGACAACTTCTTGGTACAGGGCCTGGTTGGGCCATCCCATGGGATCACACTGATGGACCTGCTGTCCCTTTCAAGGAGATACCAGCAGGGGAGGTGGTGACCCATGGCAGCCTTAGCTATGGTGAGTGTGAAAGCGAGGATATGAAGATCCTAAGGGAAGGAAGGGAGGAGCATTGCAGAGCCCAAACGTGGGGCAGCAGGTGAGCAGCTGGCATCTCGTCCAGGGAGTAGGCAGCTGAGATCACACAGGAGGAGCTCTGAAGAGTGAAAGAGATGAGGGGAACTGCCATGACTATATGGACCACACGAGAATGGTTCATCCTGATACCTGGGAAAACAAGCAGGTGTATCAGCAGCCCCACTTGGCTACGCCAAGAACTCATGACAGAACTCCTCTGGAAAATGGCCACATAAAGGAGGCAGAAACAGGGCCAGGCTACAGAGGAGGGCTTAAGAAATATTGCCCAGGCTTTCAGGGATGGAGTTAGGAAAGTCAAGCTCAGCTGGAACTGGAAGGGACATCAAGGGCAAGACAAAGATCTTCATCCTCTGCCTGAGCAGTAGAAGGCCAAACAAGGAGCTGTGTGCTTACTTCTCAGTGGGGAGAGTGATTTTGTGGCAGTGGACACAGAGAAGACCAATGCTGCCGCTGCCTTTGTCTTCTCCACCAAGTTCTTTCATCTTTTAGTGCTTGGCAGAGCCCTGGGCAACCCAGTACAGGAAAGACATGAAGCAACTGAAGAAATTCAGCAGATGCACTTGCCCTGTGTAGGGAGGCTGAGGAATCAGGTCTTGTTCAGCCTTGAGAAGGTATGGCTTCAGGGGAGGCCCAACAGCAGCCTGCCAGGACCCAGTGAGGGGTTATCAAGAAGGCAGAGCCACCCACTTCCCACTGGGGCTTCATGGGAGAATGAGAGAGAGTGGGTGTAAGCTGTAACAGGAGAAAAGGTGGCATAGAAAGAAATACTGCTTTGGGAACAGTGAAGCGCTGGAGCTGGTTGTCCATAGAGGTTGTGCAATTTCCATCCTTGAAGATTTTTAAGACCTGATAGCTTAAAGCCCTGAGTAACCTGGTCTGACCTCAGAGCTGACTCTGCAGCTTGGATTAGATGTCCTCCCGTGGGTCCTTCCAACTTGAATTGTTGTCTGTGATTCATTCCATGAATATTTTAAAACTACCTTGAACTGCTAGCTAAATTTATTTCTGATCTATTTGTGTCCTTGAGGTCTTCTGCCATCTTAGGCTTGTCCTTTGACTAAAATAAATTTTATTCTGCAATGTATTAACTGAGAACAATAACATTCCCTCTCAACTTTTGTTAAGCAGAACAAGCCATGCTCTTCTAATTCTGCCCACACCCCTCCTCACCTGGCCATAGTGACTGGAAGGAGTGCCTGCTCCTTTCTCATCCTAATATCCTCTCTGTGCACCTGTTCTCATTTTAATTCATCTTCTGGCATGGAGGTGATTACAGCACTGCAAGTACTGCGCAAATCCAAATACAAGGTCAATGAAAATGTTCATGTCTTGCACTAGGCACTCTTACTACTGAAAATATTTTTCAGGACAACACAATTTCATTATTTTTTAACAACTGCATTCTGCCTATACTAATCCTGTTGCTGTTCATAATTTCCTGATCTTATTTTCTACATATGGAAATACATAAATGCAGTCATATGCAAAATTATTGTGCCTTAGAAATTAATGTTGCATTGTCCTACCATTAAAAAGGCTTTTGTGATATTTGCCATAAACATTTCTCCTACTAGGAATTTTCATTTCTCTTACTTGGACCATTTTTTTCACTCAGAAGTTGTTAAGTGTTCTAGACCTAGGTGTCTTTCAAATATTTGTACACAGAAATCTTGTCCTCTCTTTAATTATATCTATTGGGTTTTTTTCTGGTGAGTATTTTTCCCCCCAGGTCCTTACTTATTTGGATGAGAATGAAAAAGATTTCTTTACAATAAAATGTTTTCCTATAGATCTTAATTTCATATTTAGGATCCTGTAAAAGACCATTTAAATATTAAGTCCCAGAGATCACAAGTACCTAGAAGTGAAACACAAGTTTATTGATCAGAGCATACTTTATTATGCCAGTTTTTGAGACACTAGCTGTGATCTCAGTTTGGTCAAGTGGAGCTGTGGTCCTTCTGGGAAAGCAGCCTTCATTTAAGTAGTAATTAAGAACAAGTATTTCCCAATGATACAGCAGGTTTCCCAAGACAGTTTCATCTCCCCAAATTTCTCCCCAAATTCCTCCTTTGGGAAATTGTTAAAGATAACTTAGAAGTGAATTCTCATAGTTTCTCAAGGAAATTGCCTGTGGTATACTGGTAATTTGCCACGCAGGAGATAAACTGGCTTTTTTGAGATAGCATTTCGTTGTTCATGGCTTATGTACTGCTTTTCACATGAATTGGTGAAAGAGCAGTAAGGCATCTGTAGATTTAATAAGTGTAATTTTGAGCTTGTGAGACTGTAGCACAAAATGCTGGGCCTGTGTAGAGGTCATTGGATAAATGTTTATGAATATAGAAGAAGCTTTTAAGCACCAGTGCCTAAATTATTTCTATCTCCCTTCCAAGTGTAGTTACAGAGGCCTCCTGTGTCTGGTCTTGGCACGTAAGCCTCTTATAAAAGGAAGGCATGCACTGATTGCAGCACCATCCTGTTGATTCGTGTGAGGGAATTTTCCAGCCTCAGCACTCCATTTCCTGCACAAAATAAAATTTTTCAGCCACTGGATAAACTTATTTTGAAACAGAAAAATGTTTATCTGTCTACTGGGTACAGGTGCCCAGGGGGCAGGTGAGGATGGGAACTGCAGAGGTGACCTCTGTGAGGAGAGGCTGGGACTGCCCCATGCCAAACAGAGTCAGTCCCAAGCAGAGTTTGCCCTGTGACCCTGGAGAAGTCCTGGCAGAGCAAGTATTTCCCTATAGATCCTGGAGATACTATGGTGGAGCAGACATCCGCACTGCATCCCCTGGAAGACATGTCCTGAAGGAATTGTAGCCCATGGAGAGCCCATGCTGGAGCAGGTTTATACTGAAAGACTCATGGTGAGGCCCAAGGCTGGAGCAGAGAAGTGTGAGGAGGAGAAAGGAGCAGCAGACAGGAGCTGTTATAGACTGACTGCAGACCCCCATTCCTCATCTCCCTGCTCTGCCCAGTGGGCAGAAGGTAGAAGAGTTGGGAGTGAAGGGTTGAAGCTGAGCCTGTGAAGAGGAGGGGTGGGTGGAAGGAAGGTGATTTATGTTTTATCTTTGTTTCGCAACACCCAACTTGATTTTAATTTGGAATAAATTAAAATAATTCTCCCTGTGCTGTCTCTTCTTTTGCTTGAGCCAGTAGCTGGTAAGTGATGCCCTTGTCTTTCGTCTTGACCCACAAGATTTTTCATCCTATTTTTCCCCTCTCTTTTGTTGAGGAGGGTGAGCTGGGTGGGGATCTGATAGCCACACTCTGTCAACCCAATGCTCCATCCTGCACCCAGTTCTCTTCGACATCTTCATTCATGACTTGGGCACAGGACTCATAGGAACACTAAATATATTTGCCAATGACACTAAATTGGGAGGGGCTGTTGACCCCCTTGAGGGCAGAGAGACCCTGCAGAGAGGCCTTGAAAATTAGAAAGATGGGCAATCATCAACCGTACGACATTCAATAAGATCAAGTGAAGGATTCTGCACTTTAGTCGGGGCAACCCGGGATGTGCGTATAGACTGGGGAATGAGAGGCTGGAGAGCGGCACTGTGGAAAAGGCCCTGGGGGTCCTGGTCAATGGCAAGTTGGACATGAGTCAGCAGTGCCCTGGCAGCCAGGAGGGCCAACCCTGTCCTGGGGGGTAGCAGGCACAGCATCACCAGCCGGGCAAGGGAGGGAATTGTCCCGCTCTGCTCCGCACTGGGGCGGCCTCACCTCGAGTGCTGGGGGTAGTTTTGGGTGCCACAAAGAGAGCATCCAAAGGAGAGCAACAAGGATGGTGAAGGGTCTGGAGGGGAAGCCCTATGAGGAGCAACTGAGCTCATTTGGTCTGTTCAGCCTGGAGAAGAGACCTGAGCGGAGACGTCACTGTTGTCTTCAACATCCTCATGAGGGGAAGCAGAGGGGCAGTGTGCTGGTTAGGGTGGTGGTTACTGCGATTTTATTGAATAGTGGGGCACCTGGCATTATGTAAATGTTATGGAATAAGGGGTGGAATGTGCTGGGTTTGGCTACAGTAGTATTAATTGTCTTCACAGTGGCTGATATGGGCTATCTTTTGGATTTGTGCTGAACACAGGGTTGATAATATAGAGATGTTTTTGTTGTTGCTGAGCAGGGCTTACACAGAGCCAAGGCCTTTCCTGCTTTCCACACTGCCCTGCTGGTGAGGAAGCTGAGAGTGCTCGGGAGGTTAGGAGGAGACTCAGCCAGGGCAGGTGACCCAATCTGACCAAAGGGATATTCCAGACCATGTGACACCATGCACAGTATATAAAGTAGGGGGAAGAAGGATGAAAGAGAGGGATGTTTGGAGTGATGGCGTTTGTCTTTCCAATTAACCACTATGTGTGATGAGGCCCAGCTCTCCTGGAGGTGGAAGAACACCTGTCTGCCCATGGGAAGTGGTGAATGAATTCCCTGTTTTAATTGGCTTGTGTGTGTGGCTTTTGCTTTTCCTCATAAACTGTCTTTATCTCAACCCATGAGTTTTCTGGCCTTCTGATTCTCTCCCATGTCCCACTGGTGGGGGACTGAGCGAGTGGCTACCTGGATCTTGGCTGCTGGCTGGGATAAAACCATGACAGGCAGGTACCAACCTCTTCACTCTCATGACCAGTGGCCGGACTCAAGGAAATGGTTGGAAGCTGAGTCAGGGGAGGTTTAGACTGCGTATTGGGAAAAGATTTTTCACCAGAGGTGAATTGAGCACTCGAACAGCCTCCTCAGGGCAGTGGTCACAGCACCAGCCTGACAGAGCTCGAGAAATGTTTGGACAATGCTCTCAGGCACATGGTGTGACTCTTGGGGTGTCCTGTGCAGGGCCAGGAGTTGGACTTGATGCTCCTGATGGGTCCCGTCCAAATCAGCATATTCTGTGATTCTACAGAACTGTTTTGAGTAAGCTAGTGCTCTCGGAGTCATTTCAGCCTTACTTTTCTATCTCAATCTTTAACAGGCTTATTATTAACTTGAGAATTATTTCCATTTACATTTCCATTTGATTAAATTCTATTAGAATTTTTGCCATGAAACAGAAACGAGAAGCAAACTTCACAGCCTTGATTATCTGTCATGATATTGGCTCATTTTTAATATGATGATTTGTTCCCTGGCAAAACTAAGGTTCTGTATTATTTATACTTCAGTTTCAATCAGGATTTATCATTATTCCAGAAGTGGTAATGCAGATTTCTTTTTTTTTTTTTTTTACCAAAAAAAGGGATGGCAGTGACCTATAATTAGAATGGTACTAAAAATTCACAGGTTGCTAATTCCAGCAGCACTGCTCAGAAGGTAACGTCACTTCTGTGCAGAGGCACAGATCCAGCACTCTGCAGATCTTAGAGACTCAAGAGGCAGTGCAAGACCCTTCCCTTGTCTGTGTCATACTTGTGTCTGGCATCTTGCATGGACATCTGGGAGAGCTAAAAGAAAAGACTTCCCATCTTCCTTTAGGTTTTGTAGAACATCCACTGGACTTCCTGCTTAAAGGCAAAGGACAATATATCCCTTACTTGCTTTCACACACCTGAACTGAGCTACAAACAACAGCAAAATAAAGACAGAAAAGGAAGAATATTTGACTTGTGTCAACATTCTTATTCTTTTTGGAAGAATGTTGTCCAGTTTAATCCTCATGAAAGTGGAAAAAAATAACAGTAGTGGATTAAAGCCAGCGTTTAAGAAAATACATTTAAATATTTTTTTTTACTTAAAAATGAGTTTCCTCATCATTCAAAGACTTAAGAGTTAAGCTATGTTACATACACCTCAGGTACAAATTGAGAAAAGATTCAATAAATCAGACTATATAAAAAGCAAGAGACTTTTTTCCCCCCAGAAAAATGTATTTGTGTTTTATCGGATCATATAAAAACCACTAAATTTAAAAAAAAAGTGTATATATTTTTTCAAGTGTTAATGGTTTCACCATTCATCATAACTACATTCCAAAGTCCTGTAACACCAGGGCACATATCCTTATCTGTGTAGCACAGTGAGCACAATCTTTACACTGAGGTCACTCTCATCACTACTTCCCCAGAGCAGTTATCCTCTGATGGATCTTCCTGAGGTCTCATGCGGTTGAACAGGTGTAACAACACATAGCCACACTGAAATCTTGGTGAGGTTAACTGTGTTGGATGAACTAAACTTCTGTTTCTAAATGCAGTCAGTGGCAGCCACAACGTCCTCCCTGCTGAGGATTCTCCTCGATTGCTCTCTTCTATGTCCGTGGCTTTATCATAATTTAACACATCCCAGTGTAGATTCACAGCTCTCCAGCGCTTAAACACTCGATAAACAGATGCACCTTCATGTACTATCAGTCCTGAAAGTAGAGAAAAAAAAAGGAGTTTATACAAAATATTTTGAGAGCAAATTGAGATTTAACACATTGCAATGACTCTGGCAATTTCCAGATGCAATTAAATTATTAATAACATTAATAATTCAAGCAAACTGTACATATGCAATGTAACTGGTTATTCATGTGTTTGGGAGGCAGGAACATGCAGAGGAAATAAAGTTGTTCTGAATAAAAGCTCAACATAAACAATACTGGAATAATCTGTGCATGCCTAACTAAATAAATTATTTAGATTTAAGTAAACCAATGCAAAACTGGCAGATTTGGATATTGACTGTTTATGCTAGTGCTGCCCTTGTTTATGGTAATTACTATTTATTTACTGAGATTTGTACTGGTTTAAGTAGACCTTTAAGTAGACCTTTAAGTAGGTTAGACCTTCTGTAATGAACAGGATAGTCCCAAATTTGTTTAAGAGTGTTTTGTAGAATTCAATACAGATACAGACAAATTTAACTGCTTTCAGATTCCTAGTTCAACTTAGGAGCACAGAAGATTTATGAAAACCTGAAACAGCTGTAAGTATAATGACTTTTCTGTCCTGCTTCTTTAGAACAAGAAGAAATGAAATGTTATTATTAACTATGATGATCATGGCAAGGATGATAAACTTTCTTCTTTCTCTTCGGTATTCAATAGGAAAAAGTTGAAAATCATCTTTTTGTTGAGACCCAGGAAATCTTTTAAAAGGTCCTTCAAGGAAAACACAAAATTTCTGGAGTCCTCAACACACCAATCTGCTTATGAATTTCCATGTAGCTAATATTTAAGCCTATTGTATGCATTCAAGAAACTTATTTAAAGAAATTAAGTTCCTAACTTTTTGTATGTATGTATATGTTTATACTCACACTCTTTATGTGTGAGTATTTCAAATACGGGTTTACTGGGGAAACATATGGGGCTTATGCCTTATTACTAGTTTTTTCCTCAACCAGCCTGGTTGAGGACACTTACATGGTTCTGTGCAACACCACCTGTTTTCTCTGGCTCCCTGCTTTGAGAGGAGAGCAATCTGCCTAGCCAAAAACATTTCTAAATCTTTTGTCCAGTGTGCTTCTTGCCTAATATTCTCCTATACATGGCCACGTCTGTAATGTGATCTGTGGTGTCCTTCAGCTGAAGAGGTTGTGTATCACCTGTTTCTACACAACAAAACTGTGATTCAAGTGCCTGAGGTCCTTTAGCATGATTAACTGATACCAGAAAGGAGATGCTCACAGAAAGATGACACAAGGAGAAAGAATGATAAAAATATTTACATGAACAGCAAACCTCAGATTCAAGTGCAATGATCTGCAGATAGCAATGCCTACTCTAACACATTTTTTAAGATCAGTACACTGAAAGATGGAGAAATACAAAGATTTCTTTCAGGATATGATAGTGAATGCAGCATCTCTGTAAGGCTTTCAAGTTGCCTACAATTCATTGAAGCATACAATACAGCAAAAGTAACAAAAAATAAACTTAATTAAATAGTAAATACTCTAAATGTATTTTGTAACAGCAAAGCATTTTAGCGGAAGGTTTTCTTGATTGCAAGATTTCTGTCTTCATCTTCTCACAGATAGATAAAGCAACCTGTCTTTTTAAAATTTAGCATAATAGTAATAATCAATAATAATAGCCAATACATAAATGTACCTTCAAGACTGGCTTGATTGTATTAAAAAGAATAAATACGTTTGATCATAAATAGAATCTACAAACCAAATTAGCCATGATTTTACTGCTGTGACAAAGATCCACCCTTTTGTGTTCTGTTAGATTTCCTATAAAGTGATAAAGGAGATGAGAATAATCTTTCTCAACCTCTCCTTGGAACACAGCATTATTTGGTCCAACTTCTCTCAAGGCTGTGATGAAGCAAAATTAAAAAAAACCTATTTACTCCAAAGTAAAGATATATGTCTGCACTCCACTAGAATTTGAACAACACATTTCAGAATAGAGAAGGAAGTATTTGAGGTACATGAAGTACATTTAAACAGTCAAAATATCTTCCCAAAATTACAACAGAAGAAGTCGTAGGATGACTTCTTTCAGGAAACTCTTTTTTTACTGTGTTGAGGCTTTCAGGATTTATTGAAATTATGTTTTCAAAGTTTTTAAACATTGTCAAGGATGAGAAATTTTCTTTATAGTGGAAGCTGTCAGTCACATATACTTTAAAAGAGCTACAAAGTAAAGGATAAAATATTGCAAGCCTTGGAATAAAGTTGTCAGATTTGGCAGTGCTGAAGGAGAAAAGGAACACTTTCATAATTCCTCTCATAAAAAGTTTTAGCTTCCTTCTTAATAGAGTTACAGATTGAAAAAGACGTACGTAGAAGAGGCAAAAGAACTAGAGGGGGCGGGGAAGTTCTTAGCACCGACAGTTCCAAGACCACAAAGAAGAGGAGCTCTGGGTAAGGTTTAAATGCTGGAGATTTTCAAGTTGCAGAGGAGTTCTGATGCTCAAAAGATAAGTAGTTAGTCACTGAAGTGGAACTGTAAGAAAACGGCAAAAATCTCCTTTCTCTTAAGGGCTCCACCGCAATGAATGTAGATACGAGAGGGAAAACGAGAATAAAACCCTGAAGAACACTGATTTCTTCCAAACAACATGATTTCAACAGCACAGAGGACACAGCTGAACACTTTAGGGGAAAAAAAAGTATTTGTTTGACTCAGATGATCCCAAGAAGTATTAGAATTCACTACTGTTAGCTGTTCAGATGTTCTGTCCAATTAATATCTACAAGGAACAGAGTTTTATGATGATGGACCCACCTATATGTCCTATGGTTCTAAGAAGATTTTACCTTTAGGTGTTATCTCTAAGATAGAGAGATTGCTGTGGGATCCAGCCAACAGGATTATGGAGAATCTTAATTTTATTTTATTTTCTTATATTTTTGCCAAGTATTATTATATTCTTTCACTGTATTCAAAAGTTTTCTTACCCTGACTCACAAGATACTTGAAATTTTTACTACTGAATGTCTTTAGAAGCAATCAACTTGTCTTATATCATTCAGCTTTGGTGGTATTAGGTTACAACTTTATCTTATTTATCACACTAATGTTATATATAATCATTTAGGAATGGTCCTCCCAGAAACATCACAAGATTTTATCCAGGAACAAAAGATTATTTTCAGAAAGAGACTTTACCTCTGGACAAAATGCCATGTCTTAGAACTATCCTAGGACCCACAGATGTAAAAAAAAGAAGGCAATCAATTGCTCACCGCATTAAAGTGAAACATGTCCACGCTAAAAATAGTAATATAATTCTTTATAAACTTTTTAGAATCAGATCTAGTGTGGGAGGGAAAAAAGGCTTTCTGAGTAAAGACATAAAATGCAGCTAGATGTGTTCATTTTAAGTAACTTCAGCCTGCTCGTTTTTACAACCGAGGAGTTACAGGAATGTTGCAAGGCATCAAGTTCCTTAGCAGGGAAGAAAGAGGCTTTCAGAGGGCAATTCACACCTCGCACTGGCTAAAATCTCTTACTCCCTTGCCACAGCACTACTGACACCAGTCATGTTTCTAATGCACTGTTTCCAACGCTTTTCACCATTGGAAAAGGAGCAGCATTATTGTTCTGGGATTGCAAGTCAGCTGTTGTTATTTGTGAGAGGTTTTGTTCATGTTAGAAGCATTTATGACCAGTAGTTATAACTATTTTCCAGTGAAAAATATATAAAATTCTATGACTTTTCTGTTATGCAAAATAATTGCTAGGTCTAGGAAGTAGAATGGCAAAGGTTTGATATACTGTCCTTCAGTGGCTAGATAAGGGATTTATATTATTCATTCCTTCATGAACTCACTCCCTTTGGTAATCCCTACATGGATGGTCTGATCCCTGCACTATCACTGGAATAGCTCTGGCTTTCACAGGCTGTAGTTCTACTTGATCAGTGTTCGAGGTTTGCTTTAGGAAAACTTCTACCAATAGCAAATTTCAAAGAGAACAGCTTTACACTCAGCTTTGATGCAGAAAAGTGACTTGTAGGGTTAAAACCAAAACTGACAAGTAAAAATGGTCCTGTTTGTCAGGAAGAATTCTGGAAAAATTCAGACTAGAAGAAAGAGAACAGTAGATACCAATAAAACATTCGCTGGAACGAACTGAACATATTATACTGGTGATCTGTAATCTTTGGGATTTTTCTTTTGTTGAAATGTAAAACAAAAGAAAGAAGTAAAATACAAGTTACATGTAATTTACTTAATAAGAAAGTGACTGGTGTGCTACGTATGATATATAAGTCAATCACTGGGTAAACAAGTTGTTATGTGCCTGTTTCCAAAAATGTCATAAAAATACATCAGTACCTCTAGGCAAACTGCTTTTAAAAATTATAGCAAAACATTTCAAAAAGTGCTTCACACTTTTTGTCTGAAGATATTTACACTTCACAAATGACCAGGAATATTTGTATTGTTTCTGCAAAGGTGTAGAGAGGCGTACATGAAGGCAGATGGAATAAATCTCGGTCATACCACCAGTATCTCAAGCATTGTCTTGAAATACGTGGTGCACAGGAAAACCTCTATGTCCACATAGGTTTTTCATTGAAATAAAGCAAAATTACAGTAGGAGTAGAGGTATTCACTCACTGTAAATCCTGTTGAAAACTATGAGAATGCCACAGATGACTAAACACAAATGGAAGGAGAGGAGATACTAAGTGAGAACTGTATCTGGTTGTAAGCATTACAAGCTTTATGATATAAGAGATTATACATAATAATGGTAAAATCATAAGTTAATGCCTTGGAAAGTCACCAGCATAATCGAAAGTGTTTGGAGTTTTTGAAATAATTTGTAAGTAATAATTACATACATCTATTAGAGAATTTTATTTGCAAGTTTCAAATTAAAACGACCAATCTAAACTCCCTCACTTCATCATGAAAGAAAAAGACAGAAATGAATAAGGTTGACTATATTAATGAATATTTTTTAGAGTTACAAGAAGTCCTGATCTTACAAGCTAAGAGAATGCAAATTACTTGAAATTATATGCAGAATAAGTGGGTCTGAATGAATCTGGATTATCAAAATTCCTCAATCACCAAACCTCCTTTATACAGCTTTCTGAATTTCCAGACACAGTCTAGTAAACTGTTGAGTCATATCTGCAGTGAACTTTATAACTACACAACGAAACCCAAATATGTTTAATTGTAGTCAGTTTTACATTTAAATTCCCATGTATTATTTATGATAGGACTATAAAATATGCATTTATTAAACGACAGGAAAGACAATTTATCTTGTGCGGGAAGACAGCTGTGTGTTTGCTCTGCTCCTGCAGGGTGTAGCTGAGCCAGAAGCTCCATGTGAGGTACATGATAGATCAGTAGCTTCCACTTCAGTGGTGGCTTGAGCCTGGCTGGCTTGAAAGGCAGCTACAGAACTGCATGTACCAATCTATGGAAGGTCACCTTCCACATGTTTACTTCTATGGATAAATACAGTAGTACTTCTGATCACCCACAGACGTTCTTGACTGATTTGGAGTTTTATCTGGTTTAGGCGTTCTAACAGTAAAACAAATTGGAAAAATGAAAATGATTTGAAGTAACTGGCTATTTCAACTGGCTGATGTTTACCAAAGTAATTTTTTTACTGGGAAAAAAAACCCAAACAAGCCAGAATTCCATATAAATGAAATGTTTGGAATGCCTGAAGCACATTTTATCTTCATTTAGTGTATTTTCAAACAAAAGCAAAGCCCTCAATATTGAGTGTTAAGCTGGAGGAGGTGATATTTAGAAATCAGAATCTTAGAGGACGTGTAGCTGAGCCCTTTTATTCATTTAAAAGATGAACACTTGTCCAAAGTATGAGATTCTGCTCACTTTTCTGTCTGAGTTTTGGGATCACAGAAGAAAGCCTGTGTTACAAAATATTCCAGAGCAGGCTTCTCTAACAAAAATTACAAAATGAACAAAACTGCTGACGTAGCCAAAATATAAACACTTTTACAGTAATGGGATGGTTTCAATAAAAGATGATGTGACATTACAGTTGAAGCAAAACCCTTGATATTAGAAATCACCCTGTTTCTTTGCTCCTTATGGAGCAGAATTCAGCACCATCCTTTTAATTCCCATATAAAAGATTCAGATAACATTTATCTCTCAGAAATGCCAATGAAAACATCAGATGGCATTTCACTTCTGGATTGTCCTGCAATTGAAATTCCATTAATGTAGTTCAATGTAAATTAATATTACTAATTATGTACATTTAATTCTCTAAATTATATAATTATGTAATATTTAATGTAAGTTTCCTCTGCAATTAATCCTAACTAGTCTAACAATCAAATCAAGGTTGTTTTACCAAATACTAAAGAGATTTCTATTTAAGTGTTCCCGAGTCCAGTGTACTTTCAGAAATTTCAGAAGTGGTCAATACAGTGTTGCAGTAAAAGGTATTTTCTCTTACAAGATTTCAGCTAAACGACTTGGGACTTATTAATAGTAAGGCAAGTTACTATAGTTAGCACTGTGTAAGTGTTTCATAACTGTTTATGATGTGCAAAGAACTCATGCCTGACTTCTCTGTTCTCCCCCATTTCTAGCACAGTGACCTATATAAATCTGTGCAACCTAATTTTGGGTGTGCAGTGTGATGACATCTTCAAGGGCTTCTTCTGTGCTTCATGATGATACAATCTAATTCAAACTGGCATCAGAAGACAACTTGACAGTGTGTAATTTTACTAATTATTTTAATAATGCCTTTCATATTTTCATCTGTTTAACTTCCTGAACTTTGCTAGTCGTCTGTTTTATCAAGAAATTTAAACAGATCCTGCTCTCACCCCTAAGATTTTGGGAAGACACTGATGAATCTGAGAGTAAAGTTTCTTTGATTCTTGTCTCTCTGCAGTATTTGCAACACTGTAAAAAGCAGCACTTGCCAAAGGTATCAGCTGAGAATAAATCTGCAAAGAACTGGAGTGATAAATTAGAGTGACCAATTAGAAAAATAGAAATAGTCATAGTCTTAAACCACAGTCTGTGCTGTTTAAAGATTTTGAGCTTACCTATGCATACTAGATCCATAAAACCATACATTCCATAGCAGATTTGAAAAAGGATGTCCTTTCTTTGCCATACTGCATAAGGGCTGAAGGCTGACCATAGAAGCCAAGTCACACTTGCTACTAAGAACAGAGATCCTAGGATTACAGCAACCATCTGCACTTTCTCAACCAGTGTTATAGTAATGCTTTGCCACTAAAAGAGAAACAAAGTTGTATAAGATAAAAATGTTATTGTCCATGGTTGCACATTCAACTCCACCTTTATTCCTGAAACCAGAAATTATTTTAATATTTACACATATCTTCATAGATATTTACTAATATCCTTGATACTGACACTTTATATATCTTTTTTCCTATTTCACTTTAAAGTGAAGCTAACAGTTGCTTCCCCATTTCCTCCAGTGTCACTATCAATACCATCTAGCTGTGAAATTCTGAAGAGTTAATAGTTTTATTTCTGTTTTGAATAAGTAGGCAAGAAAAATATTAAATCTTAGGAATGGAACTCAGTCTTTCTTCTTTGGAGGGCAATGAACAGAACAAAAAAGGAAGAAGAATTTTTCAAGTATGTCTTATGCTAGTGTGACAGGTTTCCTTTCCATCCCTCCCTCCTGAAGTGTGAAGCCATTTTCCACTTTCAGGTTTCTCGACAAAGAAATTCCAGACATACCAACGGAGTTGTCCTTCTCTGCATAAACCAGTGTTAACAGCACAAAAAGACACCTGCAACCTAGTGTGGTGAAAACATGAAAACTCAGGAGGAGCCCTGAGTATAGCTAGCACAAACATTTCTTTTCAGTGCACCCCAATTATGTCCATTTTCCCAGGGAAGGCTGTATCTCCCATATGTGAAGTGACTCTGGTTTATGGTGTGACAAGATTTAAATATAAGAGAGTGTGTGTACTGACTTCTGTCAAGACAAGAAGAAAAATACAATTCTGTTATAAGAGTCACAAAAGCAAAACACAGCATAAGGAACAAATTATTCTAGATTACCCTTAACATATATGGTTTTTCTTGGCCATAATTATCTAAATTACCTCGGTAGACTCCCCACTCCAGCCCCATCACTCATTCCAGGGCTGGTGTGAAGACTTGGTAGGCAGCCATCTTTCCTGTTTCTAATTTTGGATGTACCTGCCTCCTTCTACAGTTGCAATCGGGAACAACTGGAGAAAGGTATTGCAATAAGGATTTTCTTACCTCTTTTCCCATCTGACAATAATTTTTCCTTTTTCCTATTACTTTACAAAAGCCTTCTCTTTTTTACAGCTGCTGGGGAACCAGTACCATATAATCATAGGTTAAAATAATAATTCAGGTTGCAAGGGGTTGTGGGAGCCATCTAGTTCAACTTCCTGCTCAAAACATGATCAGCGATGAGATCAGACCAGGTTGCTCAGGGGTTTATTCAGTAATACCTTGAAAACTTCCAAGTATGGAGGCTGTTCAGCCTCTCTGTGCAACCTGCTCCATTTCTTGACTACTAAGGCTGAAAAAAGTTTTTCTTCAAAAACATTTTTTCTTATATTCAGTCTGATCCTCTTTTGTCCCACTTACACTCTCTTCCTCCCATCAAGTACCACTGTGAAGAGCCTGGGTGAGCAATGGATCCTCTGTCCCTTTCTTCTCTTTCAGCTTTTTCCATTAATCTTCTACTGTAGCCTAATTTGCACATGTGGTGCTGCATTCCTTCTCTTCTTGCAACCTTCTGAATACAGTAGTACAAAATGGTAGATGTATAAAAATTTGTAAATTGTCTATCTTGAAATACTACTCTTTTATAATGAACTCATGAAATGCAGACTAGCTTTTTCATGGAACTTGAGGGTTTGGAATGGGGCTATTCATACTAAATACTACCTTTTTATGGTAGTATCCATTGTATACAACTATGGATACTCGTTTTCTTCCTTAAGTCTTTTTATAAGGTCTAAGAAGGTCATTAACAAGTGATGCATGACAGAATGGTGCAAGCTTTTCATGACTCAGATATTACTCGTACACAGGACTGGAAGTTCAGGACTGAAATTCATTGAACTCTCTCTAGACTCCATAGGGTAATGTTAAACACAATTATTTTTCATTTCTCAGCTGAAGCTACATAGTGTGACTTGACAGAAAACTGTCAAAAATGCTGTTGGTTATGGATGTCTATCTTCTTTCTTTATCAGTGTGAG
This sequence comes from Falcunculus frontatus, assembly GCA_013398115.1. NCBI lineage: Eukaryota > Metazoa > Chordata > Aves > Passeriformes > Falcunculus > Falcunculus frontatus. The sequence continues at coordinate 2,751 of VZRV01002353.1, read as the reverse complement.
GCAGACCTGTATTAAATTTCTTTGGAATGCCCGAAATCAAAGTCCATTTACATGAAGTAAAGCTTTAACTGTCATGAAATATTACACTGTCAAATTCATAGAAGCTGGAAATAAATTGAAAAGAGTGTTAAATAACTGAAGTAAACAGCAGATCTGTCACAGAGCAATTTCAGCAATGCAGAAGTTCCTAAACTCACTTCAGTGTATTTTGATTTTATCTTCGTCTTCTTTTTTTTTTTTTTTTTTAAATTTAGATTGCTCATAGTTATTCTGCAAAGACAGTAATGAACAAAAGGAAAAGCAATCCAAACATTTGGGATAAGTAATGTAGCATGCAGTCTAGATACAAAGCTTATCCCTATTCTGGGGTTGTCTGAAAACCAATACCTCTTCCTCAGAGTCAACCATTCCTACCATCTTTTCCATTTCATGAGGGCTTTTTGTTGTGTTCCCCCAATTCTTTATTTCTAGAAAAACTTGACCTTGAAAAGTTCTAAGAAACAGAGATATGATCCTCACCTCTTCCTAGCCTCTTCTAAAGAATATATGCTTGTTATTTTGCTCTTCTCCCGATCACCTAAATGTCTGTCAAGAATGCAATAAATTGAATCTCTCAACCTCAATAAAGTCAGTAATTCCAAAGATTCAGCATATTAGCATTCTATCAAATTACTACAATTACTGAGAAATAGCAGAAGCATTCCAGAGGTTGTAGTTCCTAACTTTTCTGCCTTTAAATATCAAACAACAGCTCCAAAAACAACCCCAAACCAACAAACCAAAAACCCTATCAAAATAAAATAAAACAAACCGAGAATCCCAAAATAGGTTTGGATATTTTCTTAAATTACCCAAATACTTTAACCTTTCTGGTGATTACTGTCTTTGTCCTACAAAAGAAATTTTAGTCCTCCAACTTCTTTAGTATGAAGGTCAGCAATAACAAAGAAATGCAAAAATTTTAGGAAATTTTCCTCCCTAGTACTTATAATCTGTAAATTAAACTAATTGATGATATTCCATAGTAGATGGATGAGGAAGGACTGTGTGTGTGAGACAGAAGACATTTTAGTGGCCTAGAAAGTTTTACATGAAACTGCTAACTTCCCTTCTTGTGGTCGGCTGCCTGCCATAAGAATCCAGCACCCTAGGAGTGACAGGGTGGGATGGATTGGTGGATGGATGGATCAGGTCTAAAATGTGATGGGCTTGGGAACCTCATCTTCTGTCTAAGCTGGTCCTTAGTGCCAAGGGCAAGAAGACTGTGGGTGTTCCTGATGGTTAACTTACCCCAAGTGAAATTTCCTCCTCCTTGCCCCTCTCCAATCAATTTTGATTTGTAACAGCCTGAGATTGCCTCTTGGGAAATGAGTGCCTTGATTATTTTTCCCATAAATTTGACTGAGTTTGGGTACAAATGATAAAAAAGCAAGTAGGTGTTACTGAGACATGTATATTTTTCAAATAATGCAGGTGTTATTCTGTAGTTACGATGTTATTCACATGTGGATAGGTTTGGAATTTTCAGTCTCTTTCTTAGACACGGCCAGCATTCGCCATGAGACAATGAGGTGAACTGCACAGGACTATTGTTTGGCTGCTTTGCATTTCATAACAAGGCTTGTGAAGAGGAACCGGAGTTGTGGTCACACAGTTTGCTTCTGCCTCAAGTCTCACTCACAGCATGGCTAACGTGTGAGAATACAACTGAAAGACACCCAGGAACAGAAAATTCTTTCGAAGGGTAAGATTCTTTTTATAGCATCAAAAATTAGTTAAACTTTCCTTGATTTCTCACAAACCTTTTCCTAATTGTATTCACTGTTACGTTATAATCACTTTATCTTTTAATGTCAAATTAATGGCTTACAATAGAGGTCACAAAAATAATATAGTAAAAATAATTCAGTGAGAGTTAATGTTGAGAAATTGCACTTAGAATATAACAGACTGAATTATTTGATGTTGTAAACTGAATGATCACATTGTTAGTGTGTCATGATTTAAATCCACTATTTTGACTAGTGTTTTTATCATTTTCTTCATATAACTTGCCTCAAAAATTTTAATTGCTCTTGATTATAAATAATACTGACTTTCTAATTTGTTTTTGCTGTTTGCTGACTATATATTCCATAATCAGTAACAGTTATTTTAGCTAAGTGTTTTGCCAAGTTAGAAAAGATCTAGACAGGATTTTAGTGTCAGCTTCTGTAAAGTACATGACCCTAAAAAATAAATATTACGAGAAAGATTTCCATTTTTGCTCAATAACTAGAAATGGAAAGAAAATGTGAAATATTTTATATCTAGATAACTATAATAATACTGTAGGTTTCACAGAATCACAGAATCACTAGGTTGGAAGAGACCTTCAAGATCATCGAGTCCAACCCATGCCACAACACCTCAACTAAACTAAACCATGGCACTGAGCGCCACATCCAATCTCTTTTTAAACACATCCAGGGATGGTGATTCCACCACCTCCCCGGGTAGACCATTCCAATATTTTATCACTCCTTCTGTAAAAAACTGCTTCCTAATATCCGACCTATATTTTCCTTGGTGCAGCTTAAGACTGTGTCCTCTTGTTCTGTCAGTTGTTGCCTGGAAAAAGAGACCAACCCCCACCTGACTACAACCACCTTTCAGGAAGTTGTAGAGAGTGATAAGGTCACCTCTGAGTCTCCTTTTCTCCAGGGTAAATGATCCCAGCTCTCTCAGGCATTCCTCATAGGGCTTGTGTTC